>CM038794.1:204110702-204710702 GCA_021764765.1 Vicia sativa
TGGAATGTGAAGATTTCCACACCCTCGGTGAACGCAGATCATAGTCAAAAATACTACGATAAGAGACCCGCTAGGTCGTATTTAAACCTAGGCAAAAAATAAGGGCATCCCGCGAACCAAAAGGGTTCGGGCAAAATAAAGGATATATACAAAATATGTACACCCGGCAAGTCGAAAACTGAAAAGGCGGCTTGGGCAAAGGGTATCCTAAAGAGACCTAAAACCCCAAAGGGCGATCTAGGCAAAAGTTAGATTTAAGTGTACGACTATGTCTCTTCCAGATCACCGCTTCCGCATCATATCAAGATTCAAGACTCAAATGGCGAAGATCATTTACTCACTTTCTAACCGATGTTAAGGAGATGAGATAGTTGAAATATATGAGTACTAGTATAGTTGAACCTAACGAGATTGTTTCAGATAGCTTTTTACCTTCTTGTGTACAAACCACTTGGCCATACGCCACCCTTTCAAATAAATACAGCTTTCTTTTACAATTTTGTTGTTGTTGTTTGCAATAAGTCCAACGCTTGCTTTGAATGACTATACGATTTGACAATAAGAATCTAATCACAAACATACGTAAAAGTGAATATGCAAAAGTACTTACTAAGGTGTTCCGTGAATTGGGATGACGACGAAAGTCAACAAATAGTTCCCACATAGCATAAAGGTGTCACTCACAACACACCTTCCCCAACGAAGTATATGTTAACCATGCAGTGATTCCACTCAACCGAGCAACGTTACATCGCCTCTAGCAAGTAACACTTCATCCCCAAATGGATATTTCTCAATCCTCCCCTTCTCCCAGCTAATGTATCCGACTCCAAGACTTGGTCGATAGTGCATCGGAGGAACCTACATCTTCATTCCCCAAATTGAGATTACAATGGACCTCAGACTCTTCTAGCCCGGTCTCTCGAAGAACCATCAAATGCTCTCCAATAGATCTACACTGAACCTCAAGAGCGCCTTAAATTTCCTCAAGCAGGATCTATATACAAGGTCCTCAACAGATCGCCTCCCGACTCTCCTCGTAGGTCTATATATGAGACCTCCGAACCCAGCTTCTCAAATCTCTTCCTTCCTCAATGTCTAGGCCCAAGACTTGGTCGATAGTGCATCCAGGAATCCAGGATATCTTTCTTCTCCTTCAAAAGGTGGTTCTCACTACACTCAATTCCCCAAGCGAAGTCAAAATCTTCGCGTAACATCCGCATCTTCTTCAAGATGGATATTTTGAAATATCACAACATCTATCATTCATACATTTCATAAAGTCATAATTCATGCATCGTCATTCATATAATAATCGTCATGCATCATACTTTGCATAAGACTAACAAATATTCTATCAAAGTTTCTCTTGTTTTCTCCAAACAGTACATCGCCCTCGACGCAAACAGTCCAGATTAAGCCCCGAGCCGACGGGAAACTATCTCGAAAGACCGCCTTCGCAAATGTGTCCGTGATTAAGCCCCAACCGAGGAAAACTATCCGAAAGACCACCGGTTATCCTCCGATACGGTGCAATGGATCAACACCGATGCACAACGGAAGCTATCCACATTCGGCCAACTACAATCTCTCTCGAGTAATCACAAGATTTATTCTCGATTATCAACAAAGAACTACGAGTCTAGCGACGACTCGCTTGCCTGATGGCATCTTAAGCCCATCTCGACTATTTGTCAACATCTCTTCACTTTCGAATCGCCGCATATATGGTTAAAATCAATACTGCACCAATAACTTCATTCAAAGATGAGCACTAAGTCTAATGTACGACTCTCCTGGATGGCATCTTAAGCCCATCTCCATGCTCCTTCCAAACATCTGCAGAGTCTAACATACGACTCACCCCTCAAAGACGCCTTTCCAGATGGCATCTAAGCCCACCTCCGCCGCCCTCCTATTAACAACTCCGAGTCTAGCGTGACGACTCGTTCCCATCAAGTTCCAACTTCTCCAAACGGCATCAGAAGTCTGCTCCCCGATCATCCACCAACCGCGAGTGCAAATTTGTGTACTTTGTGTTCAATCATCTTCTACCTCCGTGTCACGAAAGACAGTATGTCAATCTAACCCTCCAAAGACAAGAAGATTGAACAGGGCCGCCATACCACACCTTTCCTCCATCTACTCAAGAGATTTCATACATCCATACTCAAGGATTCCTCAAGAGTTGATCGACAAACTCTCTCCTAGACAATCCACCCAAACTAGGTTTGGTATCTCAAGTCAAGATGGATTTCAACATCTCCAATGGCCTTCATGCCTCCTCATATGCTTCAAAGATTCTCCATGTCAAGTTTCAAGCTTTACAAGTCAAGTTTCCTCGTGCATTGTTTGATGGTTGAAAATCGGTGTATTGACAAAAGTCAACTGTGGTCAACATACATACAAAACTTCGATTTTTGGTCAACATCCTCATTTTGAAGTTACATTCATCATTTGATCAAGGGTTGATCATGATTCATCAAGAAACTCAAGATTTGCTCAAAAGTCAAACTTTCTAAATTAGGTTTCTAGTGAAAAGTCAATCTAACTTGACTCGATCATAACTTTTCATACTTTCTAAATTTTCCACCACCTCTTGTTTTGAAGGAAATTCAATTTCTACAACTTCATGTCTCACAAGAATGTCCAAAAATTCTTCATTTGAGAGGTATAGCTCAAAACACATGGTCATTTTAAAGTCAACAAAAGTCAACTTTTGTTTTGAAGATATATTGAGCATGGTAACTCCAATTGAGATGAGACCAAAGACATTGTTTAGAGGACTCTTAGAGCTTTCCAAAAGTCCAAGAAAACTCAAAATGTGGAAAATTGAGCAAGTTACACCATCCACAAGTTGGGCAATTTTGGAAGAATGCACAAAGAGAGATACTTAAAAATCAAATCTTTTGCAAATGGGCCTACTTTTTCTTCATCCTAACTTGTTCCTCAAGCAATTAGAGTGTCCAAGCCCAAAGCCATGAATTTTTGATTTATTTTTCTATTTAATTTGTAATTTATTCATTTAAATGCAAATTAAATCTTAAAATAAATTATAAAATTGAAATTAATGGCAAAGATTGATTTTATTCTTTCCTTAAGGTCCAATTAACTCACAAATGCCAGCAAATTGAAATTGGAGCAAGAAAGGCAAGATTGGATTGAAATTGATCAAGCTTTGAAGATTTGATTTTCATGGAAATATCAAATTTGATTTCCATTGAATATTGATTGATTCTTTCCAAATTAATCCCAAATCCATCCAAGATAAATACATGATGCATACCTATCAAGAAAGAACGAAAAATTGCTCTACAAACCCTATTCCAAAGCTCAAAACTGTGGCAGCAAGTACAAACCCTACTTCCAAATTGCTTTCAATCGTTGAGGTGTCCAACACATTGCTTGACATCTCCCGAATCGATCCGCACTCACATTGCTCAAAACCATTCAAAATCACATTCAACGTTTGTCCAAGAAAATTCAAAATCGTATTTTTAATTCTCATGCATTTTTAACATGTTTTGTGGTTTGTTTGTGTTTAGATGGAAGTTTGCAAGTCTGATAGTTTGATTGGATTTCCATAGCTCGAATCGTGTTATGCCATGATTAGGGTTTCGTATCGATTTAGGGTTTCTATACAGAAAATTGGCCAACAAGACCTATACCATTAAACTCGGATGACCCGAGGAATCGAATCATGGTTTCAAATGTTATTTATATTATGTGTACCGCTTTTGATATTTGCCAGAACCTTGCGTCGAACAAAGACCGACGCTAAATTCAAATATTTAAAACGAAGATGAAGTCTCCATGGAGAAGAAGCAAGTCGAGGCGACGCTGCGAAAATCCACTAAGTCCGCTTTCAAACACGTATGCACACATGGCGAGCGGTCGCCGCGTTGGTTTTCAAGGTTTCGCGTGGTCACGAGTTCGAATCCATTGGCCGTTTTACTTCTTTTCACAAACTTGCATTATTTTTCCTATTTTCATTATTTTTAATATTTTCATTACATTTTAATTATTTTCATGATTTTTATTCTGCATTTAAAAAATTACCAAAAAAATATTTTCTTTTACATTATTTTCATAAAAATGTTTATTTAATTTAATAAATTTTAAAATATAATTTTTGCATGCATATTTATTTTATTTTTATTTTTGCATTTAAATCATTATAAATTGCATTTTAATTATTAAATCTTTTCCAAAAAATCCCAAAAAATTATCTTAATATATTTATCTTATTTCAGATATATTAAATTTCTCATATTAAAAATTGCATTTTTCTAACATTTTTCTTATTTTGATTTCATCATATTTTCTAATTTCTTATTCTTTCACAAAGTTGCTCCATTTCTGACGCTTTTTTTTTATCGCTTTTTATTTTCCAATAATGTAACCGCCATGGATGTAATAGTTCAATCTAGGGTTTTATTTTCCGTAAGTTTAAATTATGTATCTGCCCTAAAGCCATGTAATAGCGTAGGACATTTACCTTTCCGCACTTTACATTCCGTGATTTTACTTTCCGCACCCTTATCAATTGCTAGTAATTAGGCGGTATGGCAAGATAATAATTGGACATAGCTCACACTAATCTTCAAGATAAAATATCCGAATTTGACACACTTCTATCACACACGCACCCCTTAGGTAATTCTCTCTCGATGCCTTCGATTCAAAATGGTCATGTCCTCGAACGTAGAGGTATTCTAGCACCGCGTTTTCCAAACAAATCATCATAGTCCCTTCGATACAAAGATCATAGACCCACGATGTCGCCTCCGAATACATGATCTTGACCTCGATTGTCGCCACGAAAAATGATGATAGTCCCTTTGAATGTGCTAGGACTCTTCCTACAAGTTGCTTTCTATGACCATCCGATGTCCCTTCGAATGTCCCGCTTACATCCAACGAATGGAGCTACCTACTAACTAATGGTATGGCTAGCGCTATTCTAAAGGAATGTAGAAGTACAACAAAACGACCAATTCTGAGTGGGTAAATAAGTCTCTTAGTTGCTTGCTCTATCAAATGCTTTTCACACTACACACTTTTTTTCAAAGTTCAAATTCTCTTTCAAAAACAAAACATTTCCGAACACTTTGTATACACTCCTACATGAGTCATTACAAAGTCAAAGCGAAATGCCTTTTCAAAACATCTTTGTCAAACACACGTAAAGCAAATTTTAAAAGTTATCTAAGAGCAACTAAGAGCCCTGAGAATAAATCGGATGGAAAGGGTGCTAATACCTTTCCTTTTCATAACCATTCTCCCGAACTCGTAATCTAACGAAGGTCTTTTTCTCTACTTTTACCTTCCCTTAATTGGATAAAAATAAAAGTCGGTGGCGACTCTTGCTATCCGCACATTTGGATACAAAAATCCTACAAAGTCAGTTCACCGTATCACACTCACTACCAAATTTGAGAATTTGAAGATGAAAGAAGATGAGACTATTCATGAGTTTCACATGAATATTTTGGAGATTGCCAACGCCTCAGAGCACTTGGTGAAAAGATGTCGAAGAAAAGTCAGGAGAAAGATTCTCGATCCTTGCCTAAGAGGTTTGCAATGAAAGTGACTGCAATAGAGGAGGCTCAGGACATCAACACCTTGAAGGTTGAAGAACTTATAGGATCTCTTATGACTTTTGAGATGGGAATCAGTGAAACTATTGACAAAAAGAACAAGAGCATAACACTTGTATCTAATACTGAGGAAGGATGCAAGGTGGAAGATGAAGAGAAGATATCCGCTATAGCTATGCTTGGAAGAGCAGTTCAACAAGCTCATCAAGAGGATTGATCCAAAGTCAAGGTCAAATGTCAAGGACATTTCATCTGACATCAGCAGATCTTATGACTCCAGCAGAAGATCCAAGTCAAAGGAAAAAGGAAGTCAAGGCAGTGGAATCCAATGTCATGGATGTGAAGGATTTGGACATAGAGCCGAATGTCCCACCTTTCTAAAGAAACAAAAGAAAGGAATGGTGTCACTTGGTCCGATGGTGATTCAGAAGTGAATTTGAGGAAGAAGGTGCCAAACTTGTCACCGCTTCTCCGAGTGTACAATTCGATATGGATTCTAGTGATGAGGAAGTGACATTTGAAGAGCTTCTTGAAACCTACAGGAAGTCTGGTATAAAAATGGTGAAGTATGTCAAAGAAATGAGGAATGTAAAAAGTCGATTGAGAAGTTGGAAGTCGAATGTGAAGTTGGAGGTCGAGAAAAGGAAAACACCACTATAAATCACCTCAATAGTGATATTGTAATGTTGAACTCCAAACTTGATCGGATGTCAAATCACAAAATGTTGACATCCGGTACCGATAAGTTGGAAGAAATTCTTCACTTGGACAAAGTGCAAGAAATAAACATGGTCTAGGATATGTGGTGAAAAGAAACCATTGGTGACATTAAGAAGAAGAGACATGGAAACCAATGTCAAAACAGTTGTCACAACATAAAACAGGAAATGTGTCTGGCTCAGGGTATGTGGCTGCAAAGATATTTGCTAATAACCAGGAGAGGAACAAACCTGGCAAGTCAATAGCAAAGAAGATGTCACACCACAAAACAGAAATAGGTCTCACTCTCAGATATGTGGAGGCTAAGAAGTTTGTTAATAACAAAAGGAAGAACAGACCTAATAAACCAATGTCAAAACAGATGTCACAACATTGGGTTCAACATCAAAATCATAGAAACATGAACAAAAACTTTCAAAGATGGAGATGTCATTATTGTGGAAGGTTTGGTCACATAAAATCTTTTGCCAAAGCTGCATGGATATCCTAATCAAGGTTCTTATGTGAAGCCTAAAACCAATGTGGTATCATACACTCAACAGGAAGAAGAAGCTCGTAGCTCGGTAGCTCACACTTCTCTTAGAGTGTCTGGCCAAGAAAGATTGGTATTTTGACAGTGGGTGTTCCAAGCACATGACTGGAGACAGGAATCTTCTCAATGATGTTAAGCCTCATTCTACCAGCTTTGTTACTTTTGGAGATGGAGCTAAAGGAGAAATCAAAGGTGTTGGAAACTCAAACTGGTCTGGAGTTCCAAACCTAAATGGAGTGCTGCTGGTAAAAGGTCTGAATGCAAATCTCATCAGCATAAGTCAGCTATGTGATATGGGATTCATAGTCAACTTCACTAAGGCTGAATGTCTTGTAATCAATGATGAACAAGTAGTGATTATGATAGGAGTCAGATCAAAGGACAACTGCTACATGTGGGAATCTGAGAACACCACTCTGTCCTCTGTGTGTTCTACAGATAAAGATGAAGAGGAAGTAAAGTTGTGGCACCAAGAACTTGGTTATTTACACCTCAGAGGAATGAAAAGGATCAGTTCCATAGAGGGAGTCAGAAGGATACCAAGATTTCACTTGTATAAAGGGAGAATCTGTGGTAAGTATAAGGCCTGGACAGGAAATCAGAATGGCACACTTAATGTCTAGACATCTGACCACTCCTAAAGACTCAGCTTTAGTGATCAGTCAGATTAAAGGTGAATGGGATACAAAGCATCCGAATCTCATTCCATATTGAGAGCATGTTTTGAGTTTGATTCCCTACTTCGAAGAGATCACTTTCAATCACATTCCACGAGAAGAGAATCAGTTGGCAGACGCATTAGCTACTATGTCATCTATGTTCAAGGTCAGATGGGACAACGAGGCTCCCCAGATCATCATTGAGAAGTTTGACGAACCAGCATACTACTATGATCTTGATACAAAGGAGAAACCTTGGTACTACGATGTGAAGAGGTATCTTGAGACTCAGGAATATACCGCAGGGGCATCTGTCAACGATAAGAAGTTCTTGAGAAGATTTGCATCCAAATTCTTCCTCAGCAACGGTATCTTATACAAGCGCAATCACGACTTGTGCTTACTCCGCTGTGTAGACCGGAAAACAGCGGAACGTATTATGGAAGAGTTACACGAAGGTGCATTTGGTACCCACTCCAGTGGACATATGATGGCTAGGAAGATTCTGAGAACAGGTTATTATTGGTCCACCATGGAAGCTGATTGTCAACGCTACGCTCGATCTTGTCACAAGTTCCAGATTTATGCCGATTAAAGTGCACGCATCTCTGCACTCAATGTTCTAAACTCCTTGGCCTTTTGCAATGTGGGGCATTGACATGATCGGAGAAATCAAGCCCACAGCTTCCAATGGACATCGTTTCATCCTTGTGGCAATTGACTATTTCACCAAGTGGGTAGAGGCAGCCTCGTTCGCATTTGTTACCAAGAATGTTGTGGCTCGATTCATCAAACATAATCTTATTTCTCGATATGGCACTCCCGAAAGGATTATCATAGATAACGGCTCTAATATCAACAATAAGATGATCACCGAACTCTGCACGCAGTTCAAGATCAAGCATCACAACTCTTCTCCTTATCGACCTAAGATGAATGGCGCAGTGGAAGCCGCCAACAAGAACATTAAGAAGATTATACAGAATATGACAGTGACCTACAAAGATTGGCATGAGATGTTACCATTTGCTCTTCATGGTTATCGCACTACAGTACGAACATCAACGGGGGCAACTCCCTTCTCTCTTGTATACGGTATGGAAGAAGTTCTACCTATCGAGGTTCAGATACCCTCAACCAGAGTCCTCCAGGACGCAAAGTTAGGCGAAGACGATTGGGTCCAGACTCGCCTTGACCAGGTTAATTTGATTGATGAGAAACGACTTGCATCCATATGCCACGGACAGATCTATCAGAAACGAATGATCAGAGCATTTAACAAGAAGGTCAAACACCGAGTCTACCAAGTCGGTGATCTAGTAGTCAAGCGCATCATTCTTCCACAAGGTGATCCCAGGGGCAAGTGGACTCCCACCTATGAGGGACCATTTGTAGTCAAGCCAATATTTTCCGGCGGACCTATGATACTTAACACCATGGATGGTGAAGACTTCCCACACCCTGTGAACGCAGACATAGTCAAAAAATACTACGCATAAAAGAGACCCGCTAGGTCAACCGGCCTAGGCAAAAATAAGGGCATCCTGGCGAACCAAAAGGGTTCGGGCAAAAGATAAGGATATTGAAGCAACTCGATTTTCAAAAATCTTTTAATTCTCGAAAACTAGTGAAATCGCCACCTAATTTTATTTGTTCTAAAAAAGAACGGGAAAATATAGATAAAACCCAAAACAAGCGGATAAGGCGGTCACGTGACCAAAAAGTGGATCGAGTTTATGTAAGGGAAGGTATTAGCACCCTTACATCCATTGTACTCGATGGGACCCATTTAATTCTACGATTTGTATGTGTGTGTTTATTGCTAAGTTATGAATACCAAAAGGAAAGAAATTGTTTGTTATTTATTTTGAGTTTGACACGGTTTCGTAAACTGTGCTACATATTCCTCGTGCAATGGGAAAGTCAAAACTCAGTAGTTCCTCTTAAAAGGTTTTAAGTTTGTTGTACGATTTTATAAGAAAAATCGCGCACTTTAGACATTTCAAATACTTTGAACTAGGACTTGTTTGGTTTGTTTGAAAAGCTTAAACTCGCTCGTGTTTGAAATCGACTTATTGCACCCTCTTTATCCGAAAAGAGTTTTTTACGATCGCATATGAGCGATAAAAGAATTTGAATGAGTTGAATTGTTTTTTATGCGGATGAAAAGTACCGAACCATAAGTCTAGCATCCTATGATTCAAATACTAGAAACAAGATGAACTCAATGTTCAACGAGTCGCTATCATCCCAAAAGTTTTCTTTTATGAAAGAGTGAAGTGAAACAAAGTTCACATTATTAAGAATCTTTAAGTAATTAGTCTAGCATCCAACGACTTAAAGATTCGAAGTTCATTTTTTGCAAGTGTTTAAACAACTAGTCTAGCATCCAATGGCTTAAACACTTGAGTTTTCTTTATGAAAGAATTTAGAAAATGCACCGACGTTGGATCGAGGTTTGTAATTCAATTATGAAAGTGTTTTGGAGATGCGGGTTATAGTTAATTAACATATAGTCCTAAGGTGTGATAATGGAAAAAGAACAAACAATTGTGTACAAGCGTTTAAATAAAGCAAGTAAATAAATTAAAAGACCATACAAGGTGGCTTAAACAATCTATTGTGTAGGTGCATGCACGAAATAAATTCAATCGACTAATTAAACAAAACTTAATCAAGTAATTAGTTTAATAAAATTAATTGGGTAAACTAATTAATTTTAAATAACCTAATTAGATAATTAAATAATGTTTAACCAATCAATCAAAGTAAGCGTGGTGTGTGCAAAATGTGTGGCCGTTGTGACGCTTCAAAGCTTTGTCAACTCAGGGTAGTAAAAATGACTCGCACGAGTATTAGTTTAAAAAATGTTTTTTTGGTTTTGTGCTTGTGATGAATAATGAAATAAAATAAAGCAATAAAATATTACTAACTATTACATCAAGTTGGGGAATGGGGATACAAATTTACAAATGGGAAATAAAAATAGAAAAAAAAGAAAAGAGTGCTAAAAAATTTCCTAATAATAAAATCTTACTAATATTAATAGCATTTTGGTACTTTTTGGATGTTACTACATATTTTATGAGTTAAGTATAATTATAATAATGATTATTGGTTAAAAAGGATAATAGTAATTGTTACTAATAATAATAGTAAATAATAATAATAATAGTTATTAACAATTTAAAATAGTACTAATAATAATAATATTTGTAATGGTGATAAATAATAGTAGTAATAATAGATTATTAATTAAGAAAATAATAATAGTTATTAATAATAATAATATTTAGTAATAATAATAGTTACTAATAATAATGAATGAAAATGGATTAAGACACACTCTCTCTCTTCACTCTTCACTCATCTCCTCTCCGAAATCGCTCGTCATGATTCCTCACCGAAAACCCTCATCGGCCTCTCTTTCACGGGCTTGCCGCGATTGTCCTCGCCATGCACCTCTCGACGCCTCTCACTGCCTCTCTCGATGTCGCCTCCTCTCTCTCTCACTTATCGATTTCGCGATCGCTACTCTCTCTCTCTCTCGATCTCGATTCGGTTTGCATGTTGATTCCCCGATGTTTGATTTTCGTGATTTGATTGTTGGTTTGCTTTGCGCCACCGATTGGAACTTTGAAGGTTTGGAAACCCTTGGCTTGCTGGCTTCAATCGCTCCGGGTGAGATTGTTCTTGACTTTGGCTTTTTCTTTCTTCTTCTTTCTCAGTACTCAGAACGATTTCTGAGAAAAAACTTTCTGAAGGGTTGGGTTGAGGGAAATGATGAATTAGGTTAGATTTATGTGTATGTTGGTCAACACTTTTGTATTTTGGTTGTCACTGTTTGGGTTTTGGAACCGGTTGTTGTTGACTGTTCTGTATTGTTTAGGATGTTGGTCGATGGTTTTGAACAGATAGTATACTTGATATTTTTGCTTCTTTTCTGAACTGGTATGCTTTGGGTTTTCTTAATAAGAACAGATGCCCTTGATCTTTTGCTATGGTTTTTCCGTGGTTTCTATCCTCTCCCCTTTTTTCTGTTGGTCTTTGATCCTCGTTATAAGAAAGACATCGCCTTGAATCCTTGTTCTATCACCCTCTTCTGGTCTCTTGGACTGCTACACTGATACATACTTGAGTATATTCCTATTCTGGTGTATTTTGTAAACAGATACTATGCTGGGATTTTTAGATACCATCCTTTCTCGCTAAGAATGATTTTGCCTTGGTCTTTGTATTGGGATCCCCTTCTGTTGTCCCGTGTTGCTTGTTATTAAACTCCAATTTCTCCTTTCAAAGATACTTCACTCTGTCATTTGAAACTTGAATTTGGCATCTTGCTTTTCTCGTGAATGCTGCTCATTGTCTTTGGGTAAAAGTAATTACATTATGGGGTGAAAAACTGCTTTTGTCTCATTGATGCATAACTCATTATATTTTTCTTTTGGCTGAATCAATTCTTTTTGACATGTTTTTTTCTTTGGAAAAATGATGCTCCATGATTTCCAAAATGCACTCTTTGTGAACCAACAACGGAAGTTGTTGTGATTTGCAATAGAGGTGACTAACTACCGATGAAGGAACTTCGGTTCCGAGGCTTTTGAAACAATTGACCTTTAAACCCGATCCCTTAACACAACTCTAATGATGAGCCAAAACATAATTCTTGTTTTCGTATAAAATTATTCGTTGCTATTAATTATATCTCTTTCCATTGTTTCGATGACAAGTGGACAACACTGTGGAAGTGAAGAAGAATGCCTGGAAGAGAAATTGAAGGAAGCCTGAGCTTACTGGCGTTAGGATAGAATTAATACATTTGTACTTGTAAAAAAAAAATTAGAATATTATGTAATAACGGACAAAGTTCCGAAATTAATAAATTCCAATTACTCTTGTAAAAAATGTATTCCTTATAAAACTTAAATATTTTTATCATATCAATTTGATATAAGAAAAGTATTCAAATTCGAACTATAATTCCGATTTCTCTTGCGAAATTTGTATTCTAAACTTGAATATTTTGTAATATCAACTTGATATAAAAAATGCTCAAATTTGAATTACCACTCCAATCTCTTCTTGTTGTGAACGAATCCTTCGTAATGCTTCCCTGCCATAAACAAAACCAATTTCCACAGAATACAGTACTCTTCCTTTTTTTTGTATGTTTGTAACTTCACAATCTGACATTGTAACCGAATTTTGAAGAAACAATTTTTTTTCTTTTTCACACTGTATCCTGCAATTTCACTTTTTGCACGTTTCTTGAAGTATCCACTAATTACCTCCAGCTAGCGAATTTACTCAAGAAAACAAGATTTTCATTCACCGAATAAGAAAAAAGAAAGATTTCTTTTTAAAATTTAAATTCCCAAACAATTGTTTTTGAATTCAAGTTCTAAAATTAATGATCCTTTTTCTGTCCCATAATTCCAAACAACCCTTTTGCGCGAGAAAAATTCGAAGTCGCTCGAAACCTCTGGAATATAAAATGAATTGGTTATAACTTTTCCATGAAACATTCTCAGTAAGAATTCCTCTGAAATCATAATCAACAGATACATTTTTTTTGAAAATGACGGAGGGGAAATTTTGGGGTGCGACAGATATATATACAAGACATGTACACCCGGCAAGTCGAAAACCTGAAAAGGCGGCTTGGGCAAAAAAGGGTATCCCGGTAGACTGAAAACCTGAAAGGGCGGTCTAGGCAAAATTTAGGGATTTAAGCGTACGACTATGTCTCGTACAGATCACCTACTTCCAGATCACCTATCAACATTCAAGGTTCAAATGGCGAAAATCAATTCACTCACTTTCTACTGACAGCAAGGAGATGATATGGTTGAAATATATGAGTACTAGCATAGTTGGAACTTAACGAGATTGTTTCCGCATAGCTTTTTACTTTTCCTGTGTACAAACTACTTGGCCATACGCCACATTTCAAATAAATACGAGTTCTTTCTCTTTAATTTTTGTTGTTGTCGTTTGCATAAAGTCCAACGTTTGCTTTGAATGATTATATGCATCTAACAATAAAAATCTATTCACAAACATGCGAAAGGTGAACAAACAAAAGTGATTACTACAGGCTCCAGGAATTGAGATGACGACAAAAGTCACCAATACATTTCCCCGCAGAGCATGATCCCCACAGAGATGTCACTCACTACAAACCTTCCCCAGCGGAGTAGATTTTAGTCCCTGGGCAGTGATCCCAGTCAACTTAACCGGATTGCGCCAGTCTTCGAGAAATAACATTTCATCCCCCAGCCGAGGTATTTATCCCCAGCCGAATATCTCTCAACAATTCCCCTTTTCCCCGGCAGTAGCAGTATCCAGACTTGAAACTAGGTCAGATAGTGCATCGGAGGAAACCTACTCCTTTTATTCCCCAACCAGAGATTTCAACGGGCTCCAGATCCTTCTAACCCGGTCTCCCAACAACTATCAAATACTCTCCCGCGAGATCTACACGCAAGATCCCCAGTAGAGTACCTTCATATTTCTCCCCAATAGGGTCTGTACACAAGATCCTCAGCAGCACGTCTCTTGATCTCTATCATCCTCAACAATATCTAGGCTCAAGACTTGGTCAGATAGTGCATCGGAGGAATCAGGATTATTTTCTTTCTTCTCAGGGTTTCCATCCGCTTCATCCCCAAACGTAAGTCGAAATCCTCGCGTAACATCCGATCTTCTTCAAGATGGATATGTTTTGAAATACCACAACATCTATCATTCATACATTACTCATAGAAGTCATAATTTGTGCATATGTCATACCCATCATCATGCATCATACTTTGCATAAGACTAACAATATTCTGTCAAAGTTTCTCTTGTTTTTCCAAAACAGTGAAAATCACTCAAACAAATAGGTCCGTGGATTAATGCCGAAGCGACGGAAAACTATCTCGAAGACGCCTAGTTGTCCTCCGACAACCGGTCCAAGATTAATGCCTGCCGACGGAAAACTATCTCGAAGATCCCTAGTTGTCCTCCGACAACTGGTCCAGGATTAATGCCCGAAGCCAGACGGGAGAACTATCTGAAAGACCACCCTCGTTGTCCTCCGACAACGGATCCAGGATTAATACCCGAAACTAGACGGGAAAACTATCTGAACAATCACAAGTTATCCTCCAATAACAGGCATTGGATCAGTGCCCGAAGCACGACAGGGAAACTATCCGTATTTTGCCAACCACTATCCCCTCAGAGTAATTAGCACGAAGATGTATTCTAACTCTCTCTTATTATCAACAGCAACTACAGAGTCTGGCGTACGACTCAGTTGCCTTAGATGGCATCTTAAGCCCATCTCCGATTACTTGTCAACATTTCTCCACTTTCAGAATGCTGCATATTTGGTTAAAAACCAATACCAACCAATAACTTCATTCAAAGACAAGCACGAAGTCTAACATACGACTCCCTTCGGATGGAATCTTAAGCCCATCTCCATGCTTCTCTCGCTTCCAGAAACGTCTGCAAGAGCCTAGCGTACGACTCACCCCCCAGCATCGATCTTTCCCGATGGCATCTTAAGCCCATCTCCGACGGCTCTCCTATTCGAACAACAATCTCGAGTCTAGCATACGACTCAATCCCCGGCGAAGTCTCCACCTTCTCCAAATGGCATCTGTAAGCCCATTCGCATAATCGCTAATGAGTGCAAATTTCGTGTACTGAGTGTTCAATCACCTCCAAGTTACGAAAGGCAAGCATGCGAATCTAACCCTTCCAGTACAAGAAGATTGAACAGGGGCAGCTGTCATACCCCAAAATTTGCCCTCCTACTTCTCAAAACATCCCATACATCCATACTCAAGGATTCCTCAAGGGTTGATCAGACAAACCCTCTCCTAGACAATCAACCCAAACTAGGGTTTGGCAATTCTCAGATCAAGATGGACTTCCAACATCTTCAATGATCATCATGCCTCCTCATATGCTTCAAAGATTCTCCATGTCAAGTTTCAAGTCTCACAAGTCAAGTTTCCTCAGACAATTGCTCAGATGGTTGAAAATCAGTTGTATTGGACAAAAAGTCAACTGTGGTCAACATACAGTCAAACTTCATAATTTTTGGTCAACATCCTCATTTTGAAGTTACATTCATCATTTGATCAAGGGTTGATCATGATTCATCAAGAAAACTCAAGATTTTCTCAAAAGTCAAACTTTCCAAATTAGGGTTTCTCAGTGAAAAGTCAACTAAAATTTGACTGAGCATAACTTCTTCATACTTTCTCAGAAAGTTTTCCACCACCTCTTGTTTTGAAGGAAATTCAATTCTCTACAACTTCATGTCTCACAAGAATGTTCAAAAAATGCTTCATTTTGAAGATATAGATCAAAACATTACAGGTCCTTTTCAAAGTCAACAAAAAGTCAACTTTTTGTCTTGAAGATTTATTGAGCATGGAAACTCCAATTGAGATGAAACTAAATAGGTTGGTTAGAGGACACCTATAGCTTTCTAAAAAGTCCAAGAACATTCAAAAATGTGGAAAATTGAGCAAAATACACCATTCAGAAGTTGGGCATTTTTGAACAATTGCACAAAAGGAGATATCTGTCAAAATCCAATTTTTTCCAAATGGGCCTATAATTTTATGATCCAAACTTGATCATAATATTATTTGTGACCTATTGATGCCTTGCCATGACCACATTTTATTTTATTGATTTATTTTTGAATTTAAAACCATTTAATTCAAAATTAAATTATATAAAATATGAAAATAAGATATATTTTCAAGAGGAGTGGATTTTTCTCAAGCTTGAGGTCCAAGATAGCCCATGAAACATACCAAATTCGTGCTAGCTCTCACATGAATGAGAAAATCAAATTTTCTCCAAAATTTGATTTTATTTGAAAAAAATTTATTGCACATTCAATATCCAATCTTTTTTCACTCTCTTTGCCCTCACAATTCACTCTATAAATACCTAGCATGTTGCACATCAAAGGACACGAAACCCTATCCCTATACACAACCCTAATTTTGTCAAAAATTTTCTCAAATTGTCAAAATTCGAATTCCAAATTCCAGCAGGTTTGAAGGAGTTCTAAGCCCTCCATTGTATTCCTTGATATCCCAGCAAGCAATCCCAACTCTTATTCGAAGCCAAACCATCCAGAATCGTGCCCCATACATTGCTCCGATTTGGTATTCTTCTCAATTTTAGTTTCTTTGATTCATGCATATTTAACGGTTTTTGTTTAATTATTTGGACTCAGGACATCCATTAGAGTGCATTTGAATCATTACATGTAAGCTCGCACGTAGAAATCTGGTGTTGCCATTGTTAGGGTTAGAAAACTGGAAAGCTTCGAACCGGCTTGTACAGTTGTTTTCAGGTCAAACGGAGGCCACCGTTGAACTCGCCATGGTCGATTTAGGGGGTAGGGTATCCCTTTGCTTTTGTTTTTGCCTATTTTGTGATCAAGATCGGGCCAGGAGAAGATGACCGGAGCCCTAGCTTCGGCGCTAACTCAGGAAAAGACCGTCTGACTGAAGGCGTGGCACAATGGCTTGTTTCGATTGGCTCTTACGTTATACTTGGACCCCACGCGCGCTGACTGGGTTCGAAACACATCAATGACACGTGATCATTCAAAAACAATTGATTTTGGTTTCCTTGACACGAAATGCAAGCTGGCCCAGTGGTTAAGGCGTTGGCTGTGGAAGATTCCCTCAATGGTCTTGAGTTCAATCCCTGGCAAGACCAAACTTTTTTTCCTTTTGCAAACTTAACATATTTTTCTTATTTTATTTTCTTTTAATATTTTTCATCCATTTTAATTTATCTTTAATAATTTTTATCATGCATTTAAAAAATACCAAAAATATTTATTTTTTGCATACTCATCAGAAAAATGTTTATTTAATTTTTAAAATTAAAATTATTATTTTTGCATGCATATTTAATTTCTATATTATCATTTAAATGACTTATAATTGATTTTTAATTATCAAATTAACTCCAAAAATTTCCAAAAAATTATTTTATCATATAAATGTCATTATTTGCATAAAAACTTTTTCTCATTCAAAAATTCTTATTTTTACTAACATTTTCCTCTTATGCAATTTTCTTCCGTTTCCCGATTTTTCATCTGTTCACAGGTTATCTCGTTTCGGACAATTTTTATCGCTTTCTTTTCATATTATGTAATTGCCTATGGGATGTAATAGTTTAATTAGGACTTTTATTTTCCGCACTTTCAATTATGTATCTGTCCCAAAGCCATGTAATAGCGTAGGACTTTACATTTCCGCAATTTACTTTCCGCACCCTATAAACTACTAGTAATTAGGCGTGTATGGCAAGATAAAATTGGACATAGCTCACTCATAATTTCAAGATAACATATTGAAGCAACTCGTTTTTTTTTAAAAATCATTTAAATGAATTTTCAAAAAAACAACAATGAAATCACCACCTAATTTTATTTGTTCTAAAAGAAGAACGGGAAAATATAGATAAAACCCACGGATAAAGGATAAGACGGTCTACGAAATTAAGAGATATAGGTTCGGGAGTTGGTTATGCAAGGGGAAGGTATTAGCACCCCTTACATCCATCGTACTCGATGGTACCCATTTAGTTCAAAGTGTGTTTGTGTGTTAGTGTGAAAATTTTACGATCTTCTAAGTTTTAACAAGAGAAAGAAAGGGAGAAGAAATGTTTTTATTATTTTTGAGTTTGACACGATTTCGAAACCGCGTGCCTACGTATTCCCTCGTGCAATGGGAAAGTCAAAACTCCGTAGTTCCTCTAAAAAATGATTGTTTGTTGATTGATTTTAAATGAAAAGACAAGTCGTCATTTTTAAAAGAGAAGACTCGTCTAACGTCCACAAGGTGTGATAAAGAATAAAAGACTACGCACCAACATGAGGGAGGGTTTGAGAACGCCTCTAGTACTCAAGTGGAGAAGTCGAAAACCTTGGGAATAGATGAAGAAGCAATCTCAATTATAAATGAATCATGTCTAATCTTGAAAAGGGTTTAAAGGTAAAGGGTGCTCGGAGTGCACAAAAGATATTGAATGTGTTGGAATTGATTTTAAATTGTGGATGACAAGTACCAAAACATTGGGCTATCCTCTAACAATTCAATACTCGAGATTGGTGATTGAGGTCAACCGATCATCTCTCATCCAAAATCTTTATTATGAAAAGAGTGAGGTGAAACAAAGTTCACTTTTATTAAGTGTATGGAATAAAGTATTTAAGTCATTGGGTTACCCTCTAATGGCCTAAATACTTTACATTTTAATTAAATCGTCGGGCTATCCTCTAACAATTTAATTAAATACCATAGCACTATGTTTTTTTTTGTTTTGTAAAAAAAATTGATTTTTGAAAATAACTCGACGTTGGATCGAGGTTTGAGAAGAATACTCGACGTTGGGTCGAATTTTATTGAAAGTGTTTTAAATGCTTGGTGAATGGAGAAAGAATAGGTTGAGATAATTGTAAATCAGAAATAAAATCGACAAAGCCCATACAAGGTGGCCAACCTAAGTATAAAATAATTAAATTACATGTGTACTAGCAAAGTGGGCTAGTCTACTAAGACGACCAATTGGAACAATTGATCGAAATAGGCTCACTGTAAGAAGGCCCAGGATCAAGCGTACATGTGTGCATGTGTGGTCACCGCGACGCTTCGTAGCTTTGTCGACTTACAGGTTCAAAAATGATTTACAAATATTAGTTTAAAAAAGATTTTTTTGGTTTTGTGTAAGTGACAGTTAAATTAAAATAAAATAAATGTGCACTGGATAATTATTACAATATTTTTTTTTGGGAGAGGGATACATGAATTATAAATGGGGATTTAAACGGTAAAATAAAATAGAAAGCGGTAAAATTATTTACAACGCAACAAGGGGGTTGGGATACATTTTTCCGAATGGGGATAAATTGAAATTAAAAAGAAAACGGCAAATTGATTATGTTAAAAGCATACAAACAGAAATTAAATACGGTGAAATTTAAATATCGATTATTGTATCATTTGTATTTTAAAAGATTAATTAGAATAAACTATAGAAATTAATTCTAAGAAATTGATATATAAGAAGGTTAGTATAATATAATTCAATCTATTTACTAAATGAATAGATAAAGTATAATAATAAAAGTATGTATATAATATATATTTACAATACTAAATATATGATATAAAAATAATACTAAGAATAATTATATTTACAAGATAAAATATAAAGCATAAAAACACTAAGTATATCTATACATACATTACTAAATATTAAATGTTAGATAAAAACAAAGAATGTCAATATTAAAAGAAAAAGAGTGCTTTTTTTGAACAATCCTCGAATGTCTACACAAATAGCAAACATATTAGTAGCATGAGTGTGAGGTAAAATGAAATGAAATAGAATTGCAATAAATTGGAAAATGGTTAGTAAACAAAGTATGAAATCGAAATGCAATTAAATGAACGTTCATGGATAAGCAACCAATTGTGATTGAAACCAAAGAAAACATGAACAAGTTATTATTTACAAAGTCGAAACATGGAGAATCGAGTTCTAAACACATTTAAACCACATGAATCAAAAACCGGGCAGCACTTATGCACATGAAATAAAACTAGAATTCGAATTCGAAATTAATTGATTGAAGCAAAGTCCGGACAGCCACTACTTAAGCGTAAATTAATACTTTAAAGTCGACTCGATTTATTAAAAGCTTCTAATTTAAGCAAATTCAACAACAAAGGGAAAACAAAACTTGCTGCCCCATAAGTTTCTCGGTTGTATTATTCGTGAATAAGCACGGTATCAATACTAAACCATCATCAAAGCTATACTATTACAACCATCAACCAAAAGTGGTGCCGAGACCCACATTCTTATCGAATTCGCCTAAATGAAGAGTGACCACAAGGCTGCCCTATAGCTTCTCGGTTAGATTCACACACGATTAAACGCGGCCAATCCTCAAACCATCATCGAAACCAAAACAAAATACATTTTTTACTCACGAGCTTCAACCAAAATTAAAAAAATGAGAAAAGATGCAATATCTTAATGGTTTCTCGGCTAAATCGTACGCGGATAAACGCGGCATCAATATCAAGCCATCATCGAAACTACACCCAAGTAACCTTCATTACAAACTTCAACCGAATCTTGAGACAATGACAAGTTATCTAGGTGTAAATTTCAATAGAATGCAAGACAATTAACATGATGATAATCTCAACATACATAAATGGAATGGCATCCAACTCTATAATTCCGACAGAATCCAATATCACAAATACTACATATGAAGAAATGGTTTTACAACAGTTTATAGCATCACAGTTGTTCAAATAAAAAGAGGTGGAGTTGAAAAGTTACCAATAATGTTGTTGTCTGTTTGTTAATCGTGTTCACTGCCTCTGTATCAGCAGCAGTGCCTGTTCCTCAACAAAAAAAATGTTGGTGCCATGTAATGAATTTCCTCACAAATAAATCCTTCAGTTGCCCTGGTATCTCGTGTTGTGCAATTGAGAGGAGTAAGGCAGACAGTGAGGTTCCACGGTATGAGCAGAAGGATGGAAGTATGTACTGTTGGAGTGACAGAAGGAGGGAGCTTCGATGATGCTGTTGGTGGATTCTGTGGTGTGAAAGGAGTTGAAGATGGAGAATGTTACGGAGGACAGAACCAGCGGTTCTGTGATGAAGAAGGAGGGGGTTCCGGTAGTGGTCGGAACGAAGGAAGGAGACTGTGAGGGAGAGACAGAGGCTGAGGTTGCTGTGAAAAACAGCGGCAATGGAAACAGGGATGTGTAACACGGTGAACTGACTTTGTAGGATTTTTGTATCCAAATGTGCGGATAGCAAGAGTCGCCACCGACTTTTATTTTTATCCAATTAAGGGAAGGTAAAAGTACAGAAAAAGACCTTCGCTTAGATTTCGAGTAAGGAGAATGTTATGAAAAGGAAGGTATTAGCACCCCTTTCCATCCGCAGCTTATTCTACGGCTCTAGTTGCTCTAGATCACTTTAAAATTGTGCTTTCGTGTGTTTGACAAAATGTTTTGAAAAGGCATTTCGCTTTGACTTTGTAATGACTCATGTAGGAGTGTATACAAAGTGTTCGGAAATGTTTCGTTTTTTTTTTTGAAAAGAGTTTGAACTTTGAAAAAGAGTGTGTGGTGTGAAAAGCATTTGGTAGAACGAGCAACTAAAAGACTTATTTACCCACTCAGAATTGGTCGTTTTTTGTACTTCTACGTTCCTTTTAGAATAGCGCTAGCCGTACCATTAGTTAGTAGGTAGCTCCATTCTTTGGATGTAAGCGGGACATTTGAAGGGACATCGGATGGTCATAGAAAGCAACTTGTAGGAAGTATCCTAGCACATTCGGGACTATCATCATTTTCGAGGCGACAATCGAGGGTCAAGATCATGTATTCGGAGGCGACATCGTGGGTCTTATGATCTTTGTATCGAAGGGACTATGATGATTTGTTTGGAAGGCAACGGTGCTAGAATACCTCTACGTTCGAGGGACATGACCATTTTGAATTCGCAAAGCAACGAGAGAGGATTACCCTAAGGGGTGCGTGTGTGAAGAGAAGTGTATTGAATTCGAGTATTTTATCTTGCAAGTTAGTGGGCTATGTTCAATTTTAGTCTTGCCATACACGCCTAATTACTAGCAATTTATAGGGTGCGGAAAGTAAAATGCGGAATGTAAAATGCGGAAAGTAAATGTCCTACGCTATTACAAGGCTTTGGGGCAGATACATAATTTAAAATGCGGAAAATAAAATCCTAAGTTAAACTATTACATCCCATATACAGTTACATTATTGGAAAAAAATAGAATGATAAAGGAAAAATCGTCTGAATCGGATTAACCTGTGAAACGAACGAGAAATCGGAAAATATGATGAAATCGAAATAAGAGAAAATGTTAGAAAAAATGCAATTTTTTTATATGAGAAAATTATTATATGCTGGAAATAAGATAAATATACTACAATAATTTTTTGGGATTTTTTAAATGCAATTTAGTAATTAAAAATGAATTTACAATGATTTAAATGCAAAATTACAAATAAAAATTAATATGCATGCAAAAATATTTTTTTTTAATTTTATAAATTAAATAAAGATTTTTAGAAAACACATGTAAAAGGAAAATTATTTTTGACAATTTTTAATGCATAAATAAAAATATGAAAAGAAATTAAAATAGATGCAAAATATTAAAATATGGAAAATATGAAGAAAATTGAGTTTGGAAAAGAGAGAAAACCAAATAGTCCCGGGAGAATCGAACCCGGACCTTGAGAGTATCGCACAGGATGAGCCTTTACCACGCCAAGTGTGCTTCACTGCTTTGAACCGAACGAGTGGATTTTCACACGCGCCGCTTCCCATTGCCACGATCTCGCGCCATCCACCATCTTCTTCGCTTTGAATTTTCAAAAGTTAGCGGTCTTTCTTCGACGCTATAGGTCCCGCTACATGAAAATCAAGCACAAGTAATATAAATGCATTGTAAATATATGGTTCGATTCCAGGCATCGTTCCGAGTTCATTGGTCATGGCCTCATGGTCCAATTTTTCCTGTTTGAAGGAACCCTAATTCGGAACCAGAAAACCTAGCCATGGTGGATTTCGATTCAGGTCACGAAAACGCAATCAAACTATGCAGAAAGTTTCCAAACTTCATTCTAAACATGAAACAAACAACAAAACACGTTAAATATGCATGAATGTTTAAAATCGAATTTGGAAAAGTTTGACAAACCGAGTTCGATTCTCATTCGGATGGTTTTGGATGATGTAAGTATCTGGATCGATTCTGAATGGCACGAGGAACAAGATGGAATGCTCAAAATTGCTTGAAACCAACTAAATCCAAGGTTGCTTGTTGCTTGAGAGGCACGGTTTTTTTGAGTTTGAGAATAGGGTTTCTAGGGCAATTTTTTCGTCCTCTTTTGATTGGTATGCATCAGGTATAAGTACTGGATGGATTTGGGATCATTATTGGCAAGAATCAATCACCATTCAATGAAAATCAAATTTGATTTTTTGTATAAAATCAAATTTTCAAAACTTGATCAATTCCAATCCAATCTTGCCATTTTTGTCAAATTTCGAAATTTGCTGGACTTTGGTGAGTTTCTTGAATCTCAAGGAAGGAATAAAATCAATCTTTCAATTAATTTTGATTTTATAATTTATTTTAAAATTTAATTTGTATTTAAATGAATAAATTCAAAATTAAATAGAAAAATAAATCAAAAATTCAAGGCATTGGGCTTGGATATTCCTATTTGTATAAGGAATAAGTTTGGATGAAGAAAAAGCAAGCCCATTTGCAAAAAATTTGATTTTTAGAAGTATATCTCTTTGTGCATTCTTTCAAAATTGCCCAACTTGTGAATGGTGTATCTTGCACAATTTTCCACATTTTTGAGTGTTCTTGGACTTTTTGGAAAGATCTAAGAGTCCTCTAACCAACCTTTTTGGTCTCATCTCAATTGGAGTTACCATGATCAATATATCTTCAAAGCAAAAAGTTGACTTTTTGTTGACTTTGAAAATGACCTGTAATGTTTTGAGCTATACCTCTCAAATGAAGCATTTTTTGGACTTTCTTGTGAGACATGAAGTTGTAGAGAATTGAATTTCCTTCAAAACAAGAGGTGGTGGAAAAATTTCTGAAAAAGTATGAGAAAGTTATGATCACTCAAAGTTCAGTTGACTTTTCACCTAGAAACCCTAATTTAGAAAGTTTGACTTTTGAGCAAATCTTGAGTTTTCTTGATGAATCATGATCAACCCTTGATAAAATGATGAATGTAACTTCAAAATGAGGATGTTGACCCAAAAATATGAAGTTTGACTGTATGTTGACCACAGTTGACTTTTTGTCCAATACAACTGATTTTCAACCATCTGAGCAATTGTCTGAGGAAACTTGATCTGTGAAGCTTGAAAATTGACATGGAGAATCTTTGAAGCATATGAGGAGGCATGAAGATCATTGGAGATGTTGGAAGTCCATCTTGACTTGAGAGATACCAAACCCTAACTTGGGTTGATTGTCTAGGAGAGAGTTTGTCTAGTCAACTCTTGAGGAATCCTTGAGTAGGGATGTATGAAATCTCTTGAGTAGATGGAGGGCAAATTTTGGGGTATGACAGCTTCCCCTGTTCAATCTTCTTGTACTGGAGGGTTAGATTGACACGCTTGTCTTTCGTGACCTAGAGGTGGAAGATGATTGAACACTCGAGTACACCTGAAAATTTGCACTCGTGGTCACCGATGATGCGGAATGGGCTGACGCCATTTGGAGAAGCCGGGAATGAGTCGACGTTAGACTCAAGATTACCGATAGGAGGACTGCTGAAAGTGAGCCGACGCTAGGCTCGTGGACGCTCTCGAAAAGAGGAGATGGGCTTAAGATGCCATCCGAGGGAGCCGTATGTTAGACTTCGTGTTCATTTTGAATGAAGTTATTGGTTTGTATTGATTTTAACCATATATGCAGATTCGAAAGTGAAGAAATGTTGACAAGTAGTCGGAGATGGGCTTAAGACGCCATCCAAGGCAACTGAGTCATACGCTAGACTCTGTAGTCACTGTTGATAATAAGGAATCAGAATAAATCTTCGTGCTGATTACTCCGAGAGAAATAGTAATTGGCAAAATGTGGATAGCTTCCTGTGCATCGGTGTTGATCCATTGCCGTTATCGGAGGATAACCGAGGCGGTCTTTCGATAGTTTTCCGCCGATCCGGCTTAATCTCGACCGCCGTCGGAGGACAACCAAGGGCGGTCTTTCGATAGTTTTCCCGTCGATTCGGGCTTGATCCGGACCTGCTTATGCGTAAGTGATTTTCACTGTTTTGGAGAAAACAAGAGAAACTTTGATAGAATATTTGTTAGTCTTATGCAAAGTATGATGCATGACAAAGGCATATGAATGATATATGCATGAATTATGACTTTATGAGTAATGTATGAATGATAAGTGTTGGATATTTCAAAACATATCCATCTTGAAGAAGATGCGAATGTTCTGTTTTTGAGGATTCCTGACTTCCGCTTGGGAATTGTGTAGGTGAGAACTCCTCTTTGAAAGAGAAGAAAGATATCCTGGATTCCTCCGATGCACTATCTGACCAAGTCTTGGGCCTAGCTATTGTTGAGGAGGGTAGAGACTGAGAAACTCGTTGTTGGAGATCTCATAGACCCTGTTGAAGAGAGTCTGGGAGGCGATTTGTTGGGGACCTTGTATGTAGATCCTGCCGAGGAAATTTAGGAGGCGCTCTACTGGGGATTCAGAGTGTAGATCTCGCTGGAGAGCAATTGATAGTTCCGGGAGACCGAGTGGAGAGTCGTGATCCCGCTGTGATCTCGGCCGGGGATGAGGATGTAGTTTCCTCCGATGCACTATCTGACCAAGTCTCGAGTCTGGATACTGCCGTTGGGGAAGAGAGGAAGGGACTGAGGGATGTCCCTTGGGGGATAAATACCTTGACTGGAGATGAGGTGTTTACTGCTTGAAGATCGATGTAACATTGCTTGGTCAAGTGGAATTGCTGCTCGTGGATTCCCTTTTGCTCTGCTGGGGAAGTTATGTTGGTGACTTTTGTCGTCATCTCAATTCTCGGAGCCTGTAGTAAGTACTTTTGTATGTTCACTTTTCATATGTTTGTGATTAGATTCTTATTGTCAAGTGCGTATAATCATTCAAAGCAAACGTTGGACTTATTGCAAATAACAACAATGTAAATTGTAAAGAGAAAGAAGCTTATTTATTTGAAAGGTGGCGATGGCCAAGTAGTTTGTACACAAGAAAGGTAAAAGCTATGCGGAAATAATCTCGTTAAGTTCCAACTATGCTAGTACTCATATATTTCGACTATCTCATCTCCTCCTGTCAAGAGAAAGTAGACCGATCTTCGCCATTTGAACCTTGAATGTCGATAGTAGTCCGAAGGGGATCCGAAGAGACATAGTCGTACGCTTAAATCCCTAACTTTTGCCTAGACCGCCTTTCGGTTTTCACCACCGATACCCTTTCTTGCCCAAGCCGCCTTTTCGTGTTTTCGACTTGCGGTGTACATGTTTTGCATATATCCTTAATTTTGCCCGAACCTTTTGGTTCGCCAGATGCCCTTATTTTTGCCTAGGCCACCGACCTAGCGGTCTCTTTATGCGTAGTATTTTTGACTATGTCTCGCTCACGGATGTGGGAAGTCTTCACCGTCCACGGTGCTAAGTATCATAGCTCCGTAAAATATTGTCTTGACTACAAATGGTCCCTCGAGGTGGGAGTCCATTTGCCCTCGATCACCTTGTGGAAGAATGATGCTTGACTACTAGGTCACCAACTTGATAGACTCGGTGCTTGACTTTCTTGTTAAATGCTCGATCATTCGCTCGATAGATCTGTCCGTGGCATATGGACGCGAGTCGCTTTCTCATCAATCAAGTTGATCCGTCAAACCGTGTCAACCCAATCATCTTCACTCTAGCTCTGCCCGAGGACTCGTTGAGGGTATCCGAACCTCGATGGGTAAGACGGCTTCCATACCGTATACAAGAGAAGGGGTTGCCCTGGATGTTCGTTTGAGTGCGATAACCATGAAGAGCAAATGGTAACATCTCATGCCAATCTTTGTAAGTCACATCTTCCGATAATCTTCTTAATGTTCTTGTTGGCGGCTTCCATCGCGCCATTCATCTTAGGCCGATATGGAGAAGAATTGTGATGCTTGATCTTGAATCGCGCAGTTCGGTGATCATCTTGTTGTTGAGATTAGAGCCGTTATCCGTGATAATCCTTTCGGGGTGCCATACCGACGATAAGATTATGTTTGATGAATCGAGCCACAACGCTCTTGGTAATGATGAACGAGGCCGCTTCTACCCACTTGGTGAAATAGTCAATTGCCACAAGGATGAAACGATGTCCATTGGAAGTCGTGGGCTTGATTTATCCAATCATGTCAATGCCCCACATTGCAAAAGGCCAAGGAGAAGTTAAAACATTCGAGGTATCGGAGGTACGTGCACTTTGTCGGCATATATCCGCATTTGTGACAAGATCGAGCGAAGGTGACAACTTCCATGGTGGACCAATAGTAACTGCTCAAAATCTTCTTAGCCATGGTGTGTCCACCGGAGTGGGTACCAAATGCGCTTGTAACTCTTCCATGATACGCATTGCTATTTTCTCGTCTACACAATGAGTAAGCACAAGTCGTGGTTGCTTTGTATAAGATGTCGCTGTCGAGGAAGAATTTGGACGCAAATCTTCTCATGAACTTTATCATTAACAGATGCTCCGCAGGATATTCCCGAGTCTCAAGATACCTCTTCACGTCATAGTACCAAGGTTTCTCTTCGTCAAGCTCATAATACCGGTTCGTCGAACTTCTCAATGATGATCCGGGAGCCTCGTTGTCCCACCTAACCTTGAACATAGATGACATAGTAGCCAATGCGTCGCCAACCGATTCTCTTCTCGTGGAATATGATCAAAGTGATCTCTTCAAGTAGGGATCAAACTCGAACATGCTCTCGATACGGAATGAGATTCGGATGCTTCGATCCCACTCGCCTTAATCGATGATCACCAAAGCCGAGTCTCCATATACTTGCAAGAACTTGATTCTTAAGTCAATAGCACTTTAATACCCATGATGCATGCTCAGATTCGCCATGTTGTTAGTGAACCGAAACATAATCTGCGGTGAAAGGAGTATGTCCACCGTAGGGGATGTAATGATGGCGCCAATGCCATTGCGTGCGTTGAGGCTCCATCAAAGACCATAGTCCATCGATCCTTGTTCAGTCCTTCGTCCGGCCCGGTTCTTCACAATCGGTGACTAGTAAAACATCTTCGTCTCGAAATTGAACGCATAGATCGATAGTCATCTACGGCTTGATGAGCCAAATGATCGACTACTACACTTCCTTTGATCGCTCGAGAAGTGTACGGATGTCGATTCGGTCAAGATCATTTGCCATCTTGTTATTCTTCCGAGAGAGCGGTTTCTCAAGATGTATTTTATTGGATCCATCTTGAAATCAACAAGGTAGTGTGAGTCAACATATAGCCTTAGTCGCGAGCATTTAAAGCGTTGCAAGTTTTCTCGAGTGTGAGTATCTTGTTTCACGCGGTAAACTTTTGCTAAGGTAGTATATTGCTCTTTCGACCTGACTGCCATGTTGCCCCAACACACACCCCATTGAGTTCTCTAACACCGCAAGTACATGATAAGAGGTCTTCCTTCGGCGGCATCGTATAGGAGGATTCAAGGTACCTTGATTTTGTCAAAAGCGATCTGGCAATCGCCGCTCCATTCTACCACTTGATCTTTCTTTAGTAACTTGAAGATTGGCTCACAAGTAGCGTGTGCAATGAATCGCAATGTAGTTCAATCGCCTAAGAAACCTCGACTTCCTTCTCCGGGGTGGCATTTCTTGAATAGCTTTAACCTTGGCGGTGTCAACCTCAATACCTTTACCATCGACAACAAACCCTAAGAGTTTTCGGATCGACTCCAAAGGTGCACTTGTTGGGTTCGTCTCAATCTGACTTCTTCAACCTATCAAACAGTCGAAATGATCAAGGTGTTCTTCCTCGCCCGGATCGAGCTATCATGTCGCCGACGACCTCTATCTCGTGATGAATCATGTCATGAAACAAGGTCACCATGGCGCGATAAGTGGCTTCTTCAACCGAACGGCATAACCTGTAGCAGAAAGTGCCCCACCGTAACAAAGTAGTCTTTCCATGTCTTCGGGAGCCATTTTGATCCGATTGTAACGGAGAAACCATCCATGAAGGAGAAAACCTTATGCCGAGCGGTGTTGTCAACCGTAACATCAATATGAGGAAGTGGGAAATCATCTTTCGGACTTGCTTTGTTCGATCTCTAATCCACACATTCTTTGCCATCCTTTTAGGTACGGGTACCACATTAGCAACCCAGGATAAGAGGTGGTGAAACCGGCGTTGAATTGTTTCAACTTCACATCTCGACAACGATTAACTGCTTTTAAGAAAACCTCAATATCAATGTCTAAAGCATGTCTTCGTATGACCAAGCAAAAACCTCAATGTAGTCTCGTAGCATCTGAACCAACCTTTCTTTAACACTGTTCTCAAGACCCGCTCCTATCTTGATCTCTTTTCTGCCTTCGTCAAGACCCAAATTCACAATCTCAACTTGCTCGTGTGGATAACTTGATCTTCTTGTCAGTAGCCGGCAAGTTCTCCCGGCACTTCACAATCTTCCTCACTTTCGCCTTCGCTTGGTAGATCGGATTATCAAGTCATATTTAGCAATAGATAGTGTTATTAACTAGATTCGAGTGATTCGCATGTATCACGTGTGTAAGAAACACAAAGCTTTTGAAGGGGTGATAAAGTAAAAGAAAAAACAACAATTGAATGCAAAAGTCCAACGATTTATTGAATGAAAATACGCAAACGATAGATAATAACCTCAAACGAGCCATGATGCCCGCAAGGCACTAGGCTTTCAAAGTTTATTGTTCAAAACATAAAGAAATACGAAAACAAAACAAAACAATAGTAATTACTCCGACTAAAGGAGATTGGTATGATGTCTTGGCCTTCCAATTGTTGAGCCCATGATCCGAGTTGAAGATCCACTGCGATGTCGAAGTCGCCGTCTTCGCCTTCTATAGCATGGATTCCACTGGCCGATGCGGAAGGAAGTTGGCCACGCTCATGCGTATCATCTTCCGACCTTGATGGTGAAGCCTAAACCAGCCTTGTCGATTTGAAAGGAAGATCGGAGTGACCCCAAAATGTTACCCTCTTCAACAAAGCTTGAGCATCTTTCAACGAGGCCATCCTAGGCGGAACTTTAGCAACTTTAGGAGTGACAGGAGAGTCAACAGGCATGACTCTGGGGATTGTTTCAAAAGCTTGACAGGGAGTCTCGAAGAATTCACCCTCCATCTCGAGATAGCGGAATGATCAGATGATCGACCATATACTCTTCTTCACCGCACATTGTGACAACCTTCCTTTCACCGGTACGCTTCGTGTAAAGTAGAGGTAATACCCCATGTATCCAAGGGCCCAAGTAGGCAAGAGTAAGCAGGACGGATATCCATGACAAAGAAAGTGGAGTCAAAAGTCTGGGAACCAACTTTAACAGGCAGAATGAGCTCTCCAAGTACCGTTCGCTTAGAACCATCAAAAGCTCTCACGATTATGTCACGGGTCTCGTAACCAACCCTTCGACATCAAGTCGATCAAAAGCATCTGTAGGATATTCGAGCGTAACCGGTATCCACCAAAACATGAGATAGTGTAATGCCTTGCATTCAATGTAGATGTGCAAGGCTTTGTTATGTTTCTTTCCGAAGGAGTTAAATCAAGATCGAGAAGCCTAGGCCGTTGTTGGCAGCCAGCTAGCAATACACACTTCAAACTGGTCGAGTAGTGTCTGCGGTACATGAGCATTCTTCGAAATTTCACCAAGGCGTTAGCATGAGCCTTGAGCACAAGAGCAGAGCAAGCATGGAGATTTTGGATGGAGTCTCCCAATTGTTCCACAACATTGTAGTCACTCTTCTTGATAATCTTCGAATTTCCTCCATTTCTTGTCCGGAGGTGTCTTTGAACTTCCTTTGGTACTTCCGTTGAGGTGATGAGCCACGGTTCTTTCCTCTAGCTTGGGGAATGGGTTGAATAGTTGGAATGCGAATGGAGTCGCGTGTCTTTTGGAGGAGAGATATTCGAGAGAATACCTTCCGGTTTGGGTCACCTTACTTGATCCTGATGTTGTCAATGTCGGAATGGTAGCTTCAATCGTAAGATCTTCAATGGTCGAGGGTCTTGCTTGACGCCATGATAGTAAACATCACCCATAGTTCCAAGGGATAGCTTTGTCGAGGAATATGGAACTGGTCTTGGAGAAGTGATAATGAGAGGTGCCACCTAGGCACGTGGATCAGCAGAGGAAATCCTTATTGTGTTAATATCAAGATAGTCTTCGGGAAATCGTCACCCCATCCGGTCGCCTTTAATATCTTCAATAGGAATCTTATAACTTTCGTGACAGGTACTTCACCATGTAATCATATTTTCCACTTGGCTGCCCCAAGGTATCCCACACAAGGGTACAGCTTCATTCGCATTGTCAATCTTCAACTTAGACATCTTCACTTCACGCTTCGCAGTGTGGTTTCGTAAATAGTATCTCGGTTATTCATCATGCATCGAACACGCCTTCTCAACCAAGCACAACCATCGTGCGACGGGCACCAACGACAATCCTCCGGGCATCCTGGTTGACACCGCTTGCAACAAATTCTTCTTAATACCATCGAGGAATGGTCAAGTCATCTATGTTGAAAACATAAGTATCGTCACCAACAAAGATTGGAACCCTTGTCATGGTTAGGCATAGGGCGTTGATCACATTCGAGTCTCAACAGAGGGTCAAATTAACTGCTTAGATTCAATCATATCTTGAATCTTGTTCTTCGTGAGCCCAACAATCATCGACTATGTCCGGCTATTGGAGTGGTAAGCACACTTAGCATTTGGATTGTACTGAGAGGAAGTGTTGACATTCGAGGAGGATCCTCAAGGTAATCACCTGCTCAACATGTGTTGCAAGGCTTGCAAAGGCATGTTGATCTTCGTGAACTGCCGCGCTCGATACGCTGTCTCACCGAGGTTGTCTTGATGTAGGATCGAGATCACAACCGCCCCACGATTAAGCACCGGTCTTTGGCTTGCCGACCATACAGATTGGCTTCTTTCTTACCACCAAAAGATTTCTTCGCAGATTGAAGATGTCTCTACCGAATCTTTCCACTTGATACCACTTCAATACGTTCTCCTGTCAATATCACCGGTGAACCAAATGAAAAGTTTCCAATCGATGATTGAAGAATGGGCTCTCGGTGTCCCCATAAACATATCAACCAACTCCCTATGGACAAGGGTGGTTGAACTCTGCTAAATCTCTCCATTTTGAGCATACTCTTTGAACTTCTCGTCACGACCCATAGACATGCTTTGTAGTTGCATGAGTGGGTGTCAATTCAAGATTGTACTCATATTGTCCAGAAAGCATCGCTAAGTCACTCCAAGTACGGATACGGTCATTTTCTAGTCGATAGTACCATTCCAACCGGGTTCCGGACAAACTCTCTTGAAAATAGTGCATCCACAACTTTCTGTCATCATGGGGATTGATCTTCTGGACATAGGACTTCAAATGCAGCTTAGGGCAAGACATGCCATCATACTTAGCAAAAGTAGGAACTTTGAACTTGGGAGGAATCACAACACCAGGGACAAGACTTAGATCATCAAAATTCAGCCCGACATCTTCAGGTTTTCCACAGCATTCAGACGGTCTTCAAGTTGCTTGTACTTGTCATCCTCATCAGAGTATTGGCCATTATCATAGTCATTCTCAAGCTCAGTCTGACTGCCTTCACCATTACCCTTGTTACTTTGTTCATCCTCCTTCTTGACACTTCCTTCTGAAAGCTCTATCCGACTGACTCTCTTAGGACCACCTTTGTAGCGTCTGCCCATGTTGAGGAGACCAACAACCTTCTTCTTTCTGTTGATGAGCTTCTTCAGATCTTCTTGGCCTTGGACCAAGTGGTGAACATCTCAAACCGAGCATTCGGCTTGGAGATCTTTGACTGCTCGAGAGCCATTTCGCTAAAATAAATAGCGAGCAAATGAGAAAACCAATCTCCAATGTACCTGTGATGCAATGTTATGCTATGCTATGTTTATGCGAATGCAATGCAATGTTTTCAAGGACCTTAGAGATTTAAATTCGTTAAACAAGCAAAAAAAAACATTTATTAGTACTCTTTTTATTATTCTTTTTTTTCTTTTTAAGTACAAGAGATAGTTCGAAACAATAAAAGAAAACATAAACATCCTAAAGCTCTAAGTCTCCCATGGGCGCTTCCTCTTGGTGCCGATGTAGGCATTGATGCTTCGCTCCTCATGAAGTAGCTTTGTCAACTCTAGCACTTTCTTCTCGCTTGCATAGCACTGAGCTTCAAATGTATCCCTCTCTTCCTTAAGCTGAATCCAGGATCTCTTCAAGTCTTCAAAATCAGTAGGCATGTCGTGATAGAGAACGGTATAGGTACGCCACCCTAGCAACAGTTCCATAATTACCGTAAAGCGTGAATGGCATCATGAGGTTTTGAGCTCGAGCTCGCACCCATTTGAGGTAAGGTTCCCAAGGAATGGAGTTCGGGTGCCCCAAAGTCTTGGTATCAGTCTTCTTTACCATGCCCCAAGCATGTATGAACCTTCGTCGGTAATTCTGGAGATCGTGATTATAGTCGAACACAACATCTTGGAGAAGAATATCATGTGGACCATCTTTTCGAGCAAAACCAAACTGACGTAAAGCTAGAGAAGGGTTGTAAGTAATACCTCCCCTTATACCAAGGAGTGGTACATTAGGGAATTCTCCACAACGCTCGATGAATGTGAAGTCCTTTTGAGAGAAAAGACTCCAACGGATATCTGAATGAGAGAGTGACATCAATCTTTGAGACCATCTCAACCTTTGTTCATTCTTCAAAACTGATGGAGAAAGGTGCGAAATAAACCACCTTGAAAGTAACGGTATACAACACATGAGAGTTCCTTGTTTCTTAGTAGTACGAGTGTGGAGAGAATGTAGAATATCTCCAAGTAAAGTAGGCACTGGATTGCGGGTAAGGAACAACTTGATGGCATTGATAACGATGAACTGATCCGAGTTAGGAAATAGAACCAAACCATAAATTAGCAAGGCCACAATATTTTCAAATGCATGGAAACTCATAACTTTGAGGAATTCTCGGGCTTTCTTAATTAGAAACTTGGAAAGTAAACCCTTAACTCCGCTTCTTGTTTCCCAATTGGCTTCGATATCTGAACGCTTAAGATGTAAGGCTGATGCGATGTCTTCGTACTTAGGAACCTTTCCTAGACCGGTGAATGACATTTGGTCAAGAATAGGTACCCCAAGTAGCTTAGAGAACTCTTCCAAGGTAGGAACCAACTGATAATCGGAAATGTGAAGCAATGGTGTTTGGATCAAAGAACTGAATAGGACATGCATCATATCTTCTTCAAACCGGAGATAACCAAATCAAGTAGATAACCATGTCTTTTGATGAACCGAGCATGGTCGGAATTTCTGAAACCAATTCTTTGAGTTGAGAAGGTATACCCATGAAGTTGATTCGGATAGTCTTTCTAGAAGCCATAATACCCTACAAAACAGAGCAAAGATAAATCCCTAGGTCCTTGAAATAGTTAGAAATGATATGCAATGCGAATGAGGTCATGATGTCATGTTTAGCACACACAAACAATTCACACAATGAGCCTAGAGTTAAGGCTTGCATGAGGTATAGGTGATTACCCCACCAAAAGTTTGAGTTGGTTCATCCTGTCCTATAATAGTAACCGGTTCTAGGAATCTCACATCACGATCTTTCTCGAGGCGCTTATTTCAATACGACGGCCAAGTGGTCGATCGAAAATGTCCCAAAAGTCTAATCTCAATGAGCGTAGCATCGAGTATCAACCAACCTTAGTCTGCACCAAAGCCGACCATCTCACTACCTTCTAATGGCCAAGATGGGTCAATTAAGGTTCTAAAAGTTTAGTTAGCGCTTGATGACACCACGCAGAAGCCAAATACTATCTTCAACTTGGGAATGAAGAGTATCGGGACAACCAAAGTGTCACGCTAACGTAGCCATCATGTTGACCGTTTAGTTATACGTCTAACGGTCGCGATGATCTAATGCTACTTACCTAAAAGGAAACCCGGATCCGGGTGTAGGATCCCCCACAAATAATACCCAAACAACCCTTAAAGATAAAGCATACAAGTCAAACAAAAAGCAATAAAAGTTATCTAGAAATCCCTAAGGCAATTCTCTCTTTAATTCTTCCCAGAGTCGCCATTCGTAACACGGTGAACTCGACTTTGTAGGATTTTTGTATCCAAATGTGCGGATAGCAAGAGTCGCCACCGACTTTTATTTTTATCCAATTAAGGGAAGGTAAAAGTAAAAAAGACCTTCGTTAGATTTCGTAAGGGAAAGGTTATGAAAAGGAAGGTATTAGCACCCTTTCCATCCCAGTTTATTCTACGGCTCTTAGTTGCTCTAGATCACTTTAAAATTGTGCTTTCGTGTGTTTGACAAAATGTTTTGAAAAGGCATTTCGCTTTGACTTTGTAATGACTCATGTAGGAGTGTATACAAAGTGTTCGGAAATGTTTCGTTTTTTTTTTAAAAGAGTTTGAACTTTGAAAAGAGTGTGGTGTGAAAAGCATTTGGTAGAACGAGCAACTAAAGACTTATTTACCCACTCGAATTGGTCGCTTTTTGTACTTCTCGTTCCTTTAGAATAGCGCTAGCCGTACCATTAGTTAGTAGGTAGCTCCATTCGTTGGATGTAAGCGGACATTGAAGGGACATCGGATGGTCATAGAAAGCAACTTGTAGGAAGTATCCTAGCACATTCGAAGGGACTATCATCATTTTTCGTAGGCGACAATCGAGGGTCAAGATCATGTATTCGGAGGCGACATCGTGGGTCTTATGATCTTTGTATCGAAGGGACTATGATGATTTGTTTGGAAGGCAACGATGCTAGAATACCCTACGCTCGAGGGACATGACCATTTGAATTCGCAGCAACGAGAGGATTACCCTAAGGGGTGCGTGTGTGAAGAGAAGTGTATTGAATTCGAGTATTTTATCTTGCAAGTTAGTGGGCTATGTTCAATTTTAGTCTTGCCATACACGCCTAATTACTAGCAATTTATAGGGTGCGGAAAGTAAAATGCGGAATGTAAAATGCGGAAAGTAAATGTCCTACGCTATTATAAGGCTTTGGGGCAGATACATAATTTAAAATGCGGAAAATAAAATCCTAAATTAAACTATTACATCCCATATACAGTTACATTATTGGAAAAAAATAGAATGATAAAGGAAAAATCGTCTGAATCGGATTAACCTGTGAAACGAACGAGAAATCGGAAAATATGATGAAATCGAAATAAGAGAAAATGTTAGAAAAAATGCAATTTTTTTATATGAGAAAATTATTATATGCTGGAAATAAGATAAATATACTACAATAATTTTTTGGGATTTTTTAAATGCAATTTAGTAATTAAAAATGAATTTACAATGATTTAAATGCAAAATTACAAATAAAAATTAATATGCATGCAAAAATATTTTTTTTTAATTTTATAAATTAAATAAAGATTTTTAGAAAACACATGTAAAAGGAAAATTATTTTTGACAATTTTTAATGCATAAATAAAAATATGAAAAGAAATTAAAATAGATGCAAAATATTAAAATATGGAAAATATGAAGAAAATTGAGTTTGGAAAAGAGAGAAAACCAAATAGTCCTGGGGAGAATCGAACCCAGGACCCTTGAAGTATCGCAGGATGAGCCTTTACCACTACGCCAAGTGCTCACTGCTTTGAAACCAACAGTGGATTTTCACACGTCGCTTTCCCATTGCCACGATCTCGCGCCATCCATCATCTTCTTCGCTTTGAATTTTCAAAAGTTAGCCGGTCTTTCTTCGCTATAGGTCCCGCTACATGAAAAATCAAGCACAAGTAATATAAATGCATTGTAAATATATGGTTCGATTCCAGGCATCGTTCCGAGTTCATTGGTCATGGCCTCATGGTCCAATTTTTCCTGTTTGAAGGAACCCTAATTCGGAACAAGAAAACCTAGCCATGGTGGATTTCGATTCAGGTCACGAAAACGCAATCAAACTATGCAGAAAGTTTCCAAACTTCATTCTAAACATGAAACAAACAACAAAACACGTTAAATATGCATGAATGTTTAAAATCGAATTTGGAAAAAGTTTGACAAACTGAGTTTTGGATTTCTCAATTCTGGATGGTTTTGGATGATGTAAGTATCTGGATCGATTCTGAATGGCACGAGGAACAAGATGGAATGCTCAAAATTGCTTGAAACCAACTAAATCCAAGGCTGCTTGTTGCTTGAGAGGCACGGTTTTTTTGAGTTTGAGAATAGGGTTTCTAGGGCAATTTTTTCGTCCTCTTTTGATTGGTATGCATCAGGTATAAGTACTGGATGGATTTGGGATCATTATTGGCAAGAATCAATCACCATTCAATGAAAATCAAATTTGATTTTTTGTATAAAATCAAATTTTCAAAACTTGATCAATTCCAATCCAATCTTGCCATTTTTGTCAAATTTCGAAATTTGCTGGACTTTGGTGAGTTTCTTGAATCTCAAGGAAGGAATAAAATCAATCTTTCAATTAATTTTGATTTTATAATTTATTTTAAAATTTAATTTGTATTTAAATGAATAAATTCAAAATTAAATAGAAAAATAAATCAAAAATTCAAGGCATTGGGCTTGGATATTCCTATTTGTATAAGGAATAAGTTTGGATGAAGAAAAAGCAAGCCCATTTGCAAAAAATTTGATTTTTAGAAGTATATCTCTTTGTGCATTCTTTCAAAATTGCCCAACTTGTGAATGGTGTATCTTGCTCAATTTTCCATATTTTTGAGTCTTCTTGGACTTTTTGGAAAGCTCTAAGAGTCCTCTAACCAACCTTTTTGGTCTCATCTCAAATGGAGTTACCATGCTCAATATATCTTCAAAGCAAAAAGTTGACTTTTTGTTGACTTTGAAAATGACCTGTAATGTTTTGAGCTATACCTCTCAAATGAAGCATTTTTTGGACTTTCTTGTGAGACATGAAGTTGTAGAGAATTGAATTTCCTTCAAAACAAGAGTTGGTGGAAAAATTTCTGAAAAAGTATGAGAAAGTTATGATCAAAGTTCGATTGACTTTTCACCGAAACCCTAATTTAGAAAGTTTGACTTTTGAGCAAATCTTGAGTTTTCTTGATGAATCATGATCAACCCTTGATCAAATGATGAATGTAACTTCAAAATGAGGATGTTGACCCAAAATATGAAGTTTGATGTATGTTGACCAAGTTGACTTTTTGTCCAATCAACCGATTTTCAACCATCTGAGCAATTGTCTGAGGAAACTTGATCTGTGAAGCTTGAAACTTGACATGGAGAATCTTTGAAGCATATGAGGAGGCATGAAGATCATTGGAGATGTTGGAAGTCCATCTTGACTTGAGAGATACCAAACCCTAACTTGGGTTGATTGTCAAGGAGAGAGTTTGTCTGGTCAACTCTTGAGGAATCCTTGAGTAGGGATGTATGAAATCTCTTGAGTAGATGGAGGGAAAATTTTGGGGTATGACAGGATGCGGCGACGGAAGGTTGAGGACGAGTACAGGGGGAAGCCGGTTTGAGAGGAAACGGATGAAAGAGGGAGAGATTTGATGAGATGAGATAGTATTGGAAAGGAAATGAAGGGAAGGTTATGTGAGGAGAGTGTGAAGAGTGAAGGCAGAACAATGAGGATTGACGAGAAAAGGAATAAGGGGGGTAAGGTGATGAAGGAAGTGTTGTGGAGCGAGTAAGGAATGAAGTGAAAGGCGGTCGGAGACGGAGAGGAAGGTGAGATTGATTTACAGCGTGAGGTTGGATGAAGATGAGAGGGATAGAAAATGGAGGAATTTCACGATGAAGAAACAGAGTTTTTTTTTTTTAATAATTTTTTTGGTTTGTTCCTTTTCAATCCGCCTCTATTTGTGTTTCCAATTTTAGCTGCCTCCTCTTCAACAGTAAGTAACATACATATATATACAATACAAATTAGGTTTTACATAAATTTCAAAAATGCCTAAAATGCCCTTTATAATTAAATGGGCCACAAAAATGAATCTGTTAAAAATTAACAAGCCCAATAGTATTTTTGTTTGATTTTTTTGAGATAAAAAATGGACACCTAAAATTGTTAAAAATGGTCAAAGTTCGGACAATAAATTATCCGAAAAAATAAAATAAGTAAATTAAAATAAATTACGAGTCTTGTAAATTAAAGAAAAATTATTGAAATTGTTAAAATCGAAATAAAATGATGACAAAGAATACCCGACTTTTAAAAAACTTACAGTTAAAACGAGTCTTCAAACTTTATCGAAAATTTGCGGAGAGCACATTTTTATGACTTACGCGATACGTAAATTCATAAAACAGCGAGTAAAAGATGAAAACTTGAAATATTTTCTCCGCTAATTTTCGCATAGTATCGAAACATTTTTAACAGTCTGTCTACAAAACCGAAATATTGATATCATCGACATATAAATAATTTAAAACAATGCAATAAACAGACAGAGAAGTAAAGATAAATGAAATAAAATAAACGGGTATTTTACAATTATAAAACGATGCAAATATCGATTTAAACTGACTTTTGGTCAATTTAAATACGACGTAATGATGTGAATGCAATGAGTGAATGACTGTTTTTTTTATAAACAAAATGCGAGTAGAAAAAACATCAGGGTAAAATTTGGGGTGCAACACATATATCTAAATTGACACACTTTTTTCACACATGCACCCCTTAGGGTAATTCTCTCTCGTTGCCTTACGAATTCAAATGGTCATGTCCCTCGAACGTAGAGGTATCCTAGCACCGTCGCCTTCAAAACAAATCATCATAGTCCCTTCGATACAAAGATCATAGACTCACGATGTCGCCTCCGAATACATGATCCTGACCCTCGATTGTCGCCTACGAAAAATGATGATAGTCCCTTCGAATGTGCTAGGATACTTCCTACAAGTTTCCTTCTATGACCATACGATGTCCCTTTGAATGTCCCTCTTACATCCAACGAATGGAGTTACCTACCAACTAATGGTATGGATAGCGTTATTCTAAAGGAACGTAAAACAACACGAAAATGACCGTTCTGAGTAGGTAATAAGACTTTTAGTTGCTTGCTCTATCAAAATGCTTTTCACACCACACACTTTTGTCAAAGTTCAAACTGTTTTCAAAAATGAAACATTTCCGAACACTTTGTATACATTCCTACAGGAATCATTACAAATTCAAAGCGAAATTCCTTTTTCAAAACATTTTTGTCAAACACACAAAAAGCACAATTTTAAAGATGATCTAAGAGCCCGTAGATAACTACGGATGGAAATGGGTGCTAATACCTTCCCTTTTCATAACCTTCTCCCTTACTCAGAATCTAACGAAGGTCTTTTTCTGTACTTTTTACCTTCCCTTAATTGGATAAAAGAAAAGTCGGTGGCGACTCTTGCTATCCGCACATTTGCGATACAAAAATCTCAAAGTCAGTTCACCGTATTACAATTGCAACGATTAATACATCATGAATTAAGAGTTTGAAATCATGATAAATAAACAAACCGATGAGGATTGGATGGAGAGTTTCAGCGTGTTGTAAGCTTCAAGAATGATTGGGAATGACTCATGCTAGCCTCAGGAACACGATGCAACACTTGGTTTGGCTTGAGGGATGCTGTGAATGGATTTTGGATCTGCCCTAGTTTTCTTGAAAATTTTGAATCTATGTAGGGATGTTGTGGAGGCAAGCATTCGTCCCTTGAGCATCTGAGGTTGTTGAGTATTTATACAAGAGTGAAATTAGGTCATCCAAAGAAGGAAAAATCTTGCATTGATTATGATATAATTCCTTGGAAATAAAGACCAAATATTGCCTTTTTTGGTCTCTAATCTTGCCTATCAAGTCTTGCACGAATTTGGTAGTTTGTATGAGCTATCTTGGACCTCAAGAGAAGTAGAAACCAAGCCCAACTTGTCTTAGACCTTGTTTTTGTATTTTATTTAATTTAAAATTGAATTCAATGCTTTAAATCCAAAATAAATTAAATAAATTAGAAAGGAGGCGTGGCAAGGAGCATAGAGGCCATGGATAATGTTAAGATCTAGTTTGGATCATAAATTTATCAGCCCATTTGAAAAATATTTGCATTTGTCAAGTACTTCTCTTTGTGCACCTCCTCAAAAATGCTCAACTTGTGCAAGATGCATCTTGCTCAATTTTTAACATTTTTGGGTGTTCTTGGACTTTTTAGAAAGCTCAAGATGTCTTTTAAACATCTCTTTTGGTTTCATCTTCATTGGAGTTTCCATGCTCATGAACACTTCTTTACAAAAAGTTGACTTATTGTTGACTTTGAAAAGGACCTGTAATGTTTTGATCTATAACTTCCAAATGAAGCATTTTCTGCCCAAGCTTGTGAGACATGAAGTTGTAGAGAATTGAATTCTCTTCAAAATGAGCTGTTATGGAAAAAATTCTGATAAAGTATGTGAAAGTTATGTCTGGTCAAAGTTCTGTTGACTTTTGTCTAAGAAAGCCCAATTTGGAAACTTTGACTTTTGATCAATTCTTGACTTTTCTTGATGGATCATGATCAACCCTTGATGAAATGATGAATATCACTTCAAAATATTGATGTTGACCAAAACTTATGAAGTTTGACTGTATGTTGACCACAATTGACTTTTTGTGCAATACAACTGATTTTCAACCATCTGAGCAATTGTTTGAGGAAACTTGACTTGTAAGGCTTGAAACTTGACATGGAGATTCTTTGAAGCACATGATGAGGCATGATGACCACTGGAAGTGTTATAAGCCCACCTTGGCTTGAGGATAGCCAAACCCTAGTTTGGGTTGATTGCTTAGGAGAGGGTTTGTCTGGTCAACCCTTGTGAAATCCTTGAGTAGGGATATGTGAAATGTCTTGAAAAGTAAGAGGACAAATTTTGGGGTATAACAGTATTCATTTAATTATGATTAATATTAATTAAGTAAATATGGGTATAGTAGTATGTGACTCTATAGTGATGTAGCAACCGACAAAAAATAATGAGTGTCACCACCATTAATTTTTATCATAAGGATGGGAAAATTACGGATAACCCTAATTTGTTTAAAGATTCTAAGTTTGCGAGTTGGTTAGACGAAGGGAAGGTGTTAGATGTACACCCTTCATCTTCCTTGTTCTCAAGGGACTCCTTTTTTAGGTCGTAGGGTAAATCGGGAATGTCTATTTAAAAGTATGTAATTGCAAAGTTTAAGAAAAAAAGGATTTTAGTTTTTTAGTTAGGGGACTCGCCTTGGTTTTTAAACCGGGTGCCTACGTATCTCTTTTCAAAGAATTAGAGTCCCAATTCGTAGTTCGTAGTGTTTTTTGGTGTTATAGGATTGCGTAGAATTGCTTTTGAATTATCCTTGAACCTTGACTGAGTTTGAAAATTGAGAATTGCTTTCGAATTATCCTTGAACCTTGTCTGAGTTTGAAAATTGAGTGATCGTAGACGTAGTTTGTAGTTAATTTTTGAAAGTAATGCTATTTAATTCTTTTTTGAAAATATTTTGTAACTTTGTTATGTTAGTAGAAAAATGATTTTTGAATGGGTTAGCTATTTTAATATTGATTGGCCGATAAAGAGTTGATCTTTATAAAAACTCGATCGCGCCAGACGAAGAAATTGACCTTAATTTGATTATCGCGTTGAGCGACAATGTTTGATTATTGTATTAAACAAAATCAAGTTTGCATAAAATTTAATGTATTAATGTTGAACAATTAATTGATAAGGCGTTGAGCCAACCAAAGAATAGGGTGGATGTGTATCCACCAATATTGTTATTTGTAATATGTCTGGATTTATTAGTTAAATTAGTGAAACATTTTCACTAAAACATAATTAAATTAATCAAAGACTAATTGCATTAACTACACTAAATAAATATGTTAGGAATACAAAATTACCTAAGAATCAAATTAATTAGGAAAACCCTAAAACACAATGTGAATATACCATATGGGTGTTAATTGGTAAAATTGTAGAGAATTTGAGCCCAAAGCCCAACTAATAAATAATCATAATTATAACATTACAATAAATAGCATAATAAATAAAGAAAACTGAAAAAACCAACAATGCCGCTCAAGGGCGTTTTTTTCCAGTTTCTAACCCGCATCATGAATTGAAATGATGTGATGATTGATAAATGTAATCCCCATGTAATTTGAACCGTGGATGTCAAGTTAGGCATCCAGACGAGAACTAGGATTAAAGATAAGGTGTCAGACGAGAACCGACTACCAGACAGGAATTGGTGAAAAACGGTTAACGGTGTGGTAGAATGATCAGGGACGCTTGATTCTAATCAAAAGGCCCCTCAAGAGTTTATCCTTAGATATTGATTAAAAGTTGGACAAGTGAACGACTAAGATGAAACATCGACTAGGACTCATGGTGGAGGTGAGTGCATGATGACCTCTCAATGGTCACTAGACCCCATGGCTCTCAAGAAGCCACATGGCGTGCGTCTGGATGAGAATTGGGGCTTGTGAGGCTACTCACACTTTGTAAGGATGCTTACAATTATAGTGATACCAATGTGTGAGGATGATCACGCCTTATGTCAATTGTAATACGTGAGGCTGCTCACATTTTTTGATGATTGAAGTGCGTGAGGTTGCTCATGTCTTTCGCTGATGACAACCTGATAGAGAATGTTTGGAGAATTGAATTGCTAAAGCATGGAGACTAACAAAGCAAGTTGTATTGCAGATATCCATTATATATCACTACTTAGGGGTTGGATAATACGAGGTCGATCTTATCGTTTCAAAAGGACTAATCGGGTAAGATTTAAGATTATAACATATCACTGCTCAGAGACTAATGTGAACGATTATTGTATTGCGTGTCTACTACAACCTAAGGAGTAGATGATGCGGGTATAACTAAATGATGTTGAATATATCTGGAAAGCTACTGCTAAAGCTTGGAGACTAACATAGCAGGATATGTCGTAGAATTTGTACATTTATCGCTACCTAGGAGATAAATGATGTAGGTTTGAAACCAGAGTTTGATGATGGTTTCAGTTGTGTATGTTCTCAATCGATACTGAGATAGTATGAAAATTCTAGATTAAAGAATGAATATGCTCAAATACGTATTGACAAATGTTGATTTTTTGAAACGTTAATGCATGATTGAGCTATGATCCATGCTGTCGGAATTCGTCAGATGGATGAATTGATAGGTGTAATTCAATTCTAGATCAAAGATACCTAATGAATAATTTATGCAGACTCGTATGCTTTTGACATATGCCCTTGTGAGGGATCGCAAATGGTTAAGATGTAGAGAGGCTGCCTATATAACAAGGTTGCTTATCACACGATGGTAGGATGTTATGCCAACATGATTTCCTGATAATTGTTTTAAACTCACAGTTTTCTGACGTAAGAAAATGATCCACTGGAGATTATGAAAGTACGTAGAGTACTTGCCATCATGAAGAGTGTCTTCCCCCAATTTGTAGGGTCTTTAAAGGAATATATTCCCTTGATATGTTTTTGGAAGTAGTTTGATTTTAGTATTAATGACCCTACTATTTTAAACTATGCCCCTAATTAACAGACTCTTGAAGGTATTTGGCTTTGATGAACCATTTTGAATCAAATCCTTTTGACCGAGCCTTGTAGCGGTTTACCCCAATATTCAAATTTTTAAAAGGTATGCCCCTCAATCTCTATGATTTAGAGGAAGTACCCTTAGAAAGAACATACACCTCACTGTTGTACCCCAAAATTTACCCTCTTCTTTTCTGCGTTTCCCTGGCTTATAATTCCATTGCATAAATATACGTGTAATAGCATGCATAGCATTCTTCATAAGGAGTATCAGGTTACAGAAATTCCGAATGGCGGCCAAAAAGAGTCTAATCGATCATTTCTCGACGAAGCGGATTTCGAGTTTTCGGTGCACTTTGGGCATCTCCTTGGGTATTTTCAGTTGATTTTTTGACTGGCATTTCCCTCTCATGATTATCTACGATTCTCGTTTGAAGGTCGAGAACAAATTTTACGAAGAAGGCTCTCAGAGGAGTCATTTTCCCCGGCAGATCAAGCTAATTTTAGTGTTGAACCATGTGTTTTGGCTCACCGAAAAGGCTTTATCTCCTAGCTGGAAGCTCAGAATTGAGCGGGACTGATTTCTAAAAGTCTGTATCGAAACCCTCTACAACATTCGTTTGTAACTCGGGAGCTGATTCCCCATCGATCGGTACCAGAATTTTATTCTCTGAGGTTAATTTTGAGCTGAACTGAGTAATTTTCATCTGATATGCGAAGTTCGAAAAATCATATCTCACTCGATTTTCATCGAAACGAGATGGGACCAGTGCCAAAAGTTCACAAATTTTGTTAGCTTTGATTATCCCAGAAACACACATGTACGAATTTCAATCAGAAGATCCTCATCAAAGGCATTTCCCCACGGAGCGCGAACGAATTTCTGCATGTGTCAGTGGTCCCAAACTGATGCTGAAACTTCAAACATTCTTATTTCCTTGACCATTCTTCATATCAAGTCTGGATTTTGATTCGCGCAAGCAAAATCTCATTCCAGACACTTTTCGTTTACATTCTGACTCCGAATTTCGTGCGGATTTGGCCGTTTTGGATTAATTATGAAAATTATTCGGATAATCATAATTTGGGCTTGATTATGGATCCAAAGCTATAAATAGATTTTCCTCTTCACAAATCATAACAACACACGCATTTGCTTAATTTTCCACTACCACAAACACACCAATTCTCTAAAAATCCAAAAGCACAAAAAACTCAAAAAAGTTAAAACTTCAACTTTGCCTCCAAGCAACCACCACAGGCCGCCACCGGACCTTCGTTCACCACCGGCTTCAACCACAGACCGCGCTAAGCGTGACCTGCGAATGCTGGTTTTCTCCATTGCAGCTTCTCCTACTTCAATCTACCTCTTCTTCTCCTCCTTCTACTCACATTTGACATGGAAGGAACGACTTCATCTTGATCTTCTCCTCAATTTCAAGATTTAAGGATTTCTCTTCTTCTCCTTCTTCTTCAATCCTCCATTTAAATCCAAGATTTTCTTCAAGCATTCAAGCTTAATTCTGAAGATTATCAACAATTCCTCATTGATTTGGTATTTTCTTTGAAGAGCACAAGGAATTCCTCTTTAATTTGACTCAAACTTCAAGTGCAAGTAAGTGTTAAGTTCAAATAAGCATTTATTTTAAGTTGTTCTTGACTTTTAGCTTTTCTTGAAGTTGAATACTCAAATTACATGCAAATTCAATGTAGATTCTGATTCTAGAACTTGTACTCATGAATTTCTTGATTTGAATTGAGCTTTGCCGCCTTATTCATGTCGGAGTGAGGTCTTTGTGGATAGCATGTATATACACTTGTACATTTGTTTTCCCCTTGCATATAGGACATAAACTCATACATTTTGCATCATCTATCGCATGTTCATGCATTGGTGATTATCTAGCTTGATCGATTTACATTGATTCATGATGATTTGAAGCATAACTTGCATTCAACATGTAGATATCCAAGCATTTAGTGCATTGTGCATGAACTAGTTGCATGTGCACTCCAAGTGTTTGTGTCAGTGCATGCCTTAGATTCTTTGAAAGAAAACCTCAAAATGTCATGGCTAGCTTGCATCACCACACAATTGAACGTTGGAATTATCATTTTGATTTGCATTCCTTGCATGTTCATTCATTTAACTTGTCATATGAACAGTGGAATTATCATTTTGATTTGCATTCCTTGCATGTTCATGCATTTAAATTGTCCTATGAACATTAGAATTATCATTTTGATTTGCATTCCTTGCATGTTCATGCATTTAACTTGACATATGAACATTGGAATTATCATTTTGATTTGCATTCCTTGCATGTTCATGCATTTAACTTGTCATATGAACATTGGAATTATCATTTTGATTTGCATTCCTTGCATGTTCATGCATTTAACTTGTCATATGAACATTGGAATTATCATTTTGATTTGCATTCCTTGCATGTTCATGCATTTAACTTGTCAATTGAGCATTGGAATTATCATTTTGATTTGCATTCCTTGCATGTTCATGCATTTAACTTGTCATATGAACATTGAAATTATCATTTTGATTTTCATTCCTTGCATGTTCATGCATTTAACTTGTCATATGAACATTGGAATTATCATTTTGATTTGCATTCCTTGCATGTTCATGCATTTAACTTGTCAATTGAACATTGGAATTATCATTTTGATTTGCATTCCTTGCATGTTCATGCATTCAATTTCATATTTGAACATTAGAATTATCATTTTGATTTGCATTCCTTGCATGTTCATGCATTTAACTTGTCATATGAACATTGGAGTTATCATTTTGATTTGCATTCCTTGCATGTTCATGCATTTAACTTGACATATGAACAGTAGAATTATCATTTTGATTTGCATTCCTTGCATGTTCATGCATTTAACTTGTCATATGAACATTGGAATTATCATTTTGATTTGCATTCCTTACATGTTCATACATTTAACTTGTCATATGAACATTGGAATTATCATTTTGATTTGCATTCCTTGCATGTTCATGCATTTAACTTGTCAATTGAACATTGGAATTATCATTTTGATTTGCATTCCTTTCATGTTCATGCATTCAATTTCATATGTGAAAATTAGTTTTATCGATTCGATTTGCATTCCTCACATGTCCATGCATCTTTACATGTATGTGAACATTGTTTTTATCGATTCGATTTTCATTCCTCACATGTCCATGCATCTTTCATGTATTTGAACATTGGTTTTATCGATTCGATTTGCATTCCTCACATGTTCATGCATCTTTACATGTATGTGAACATTGGTTTTATCGATTCGATTTGCATTCCTCACATGTCCATGCATCTTTACATGTATGCGAACATTGGTTTTATCGATTCGATTTGCATTCCTCACATGTTCATGCATCTTTACATGTATGTAAACATTGGTTTTATCGATTCGATTTACATTCCTCACATGTTCATGCATAGTTACATGCATTTATGGAACATTGGTTTTATCGTTCGATTTGCATTCCTCACATGTTCATGCATAGTTACATGCATCTATGAACATTGGTTGTATAGTTCGATTCGCATTCTGTGCACGTTCATTTAGCTCTCATTTGTTGCTGGATTATCCCCTAACAGTATGGATCGGAAACTTGCATGGAAATATCACAAACAGGTGGTCTGGTTCAAAAATAAAATTTCGGGCTTAGCTGTCGAGCGCTAAGCGCCAAATGTTATGACTTTTTGTGTTGCAGGTCGCGCTTAGCGCGATATACCGGGCTCAGCGCGGTCCACTGGTTCATTTTTTCTGATTTTCTCGATTCTAATGGTGAACAGTAGTCACCCTAGCCATGCTTGGCTACTATTTGAACTCCATTTCATGCAGGGACCTGTGGTGCCTATACATTCGGCACACTTTTTCGATATTCGCGTATTTTTCTTCTACTTGCTTTTTGGGTCTAACTCCCTTCTTGCAGGTGTTATGGACTCGTACACCCACGTGTACGGTGCCTTTGCCTTGTGTCCACTTGTTCTAACCTTGTCCTTGCAGGCATTGTTACTTCGGATGCGTATCGACACGTATTTCGCTTGTTTTGATGCTTTGAACAATTCTCACCGGTTTACTCTTATTGCATGGCTGCAGTACTTGAAGTTTTTCGGAGTAATTCTACCGCTTGCAGTGCTCTTCGGATTCTATATCCATTTGGTAGTTTCTACACCGTTTATCGCATCCTCTTATAGCTTTCCTAGATATCATGAGAAGTAGGGCTTTACAGCTTTCTTTTGCCATGAGAAGTAGGAATAGAGATGGATGATGGGGCTTCCGTAGTTGGAGCATGTTCAGGAACCCCTCTGGTTTATTTAAAGACCCGTTTAGGGAAATTCTACTTGTGAAGTGTGTTTGCTTGTTAGTTTTCCTGCGGGTTCCCTTGGTTAGGTTTGGTTCTTTAGCCTAGACATTAGGATCCACATCCCTTGCATGTCAACATAGGTAGAGATTCCCTTGCATCCTCAACCATAGGTTCAACCTTTCGCACGACATTAAGGTTAGTGTTTGGCTAGTTCCCTTTTGTTTTGCTAGTTTTCTTTTTGCATTTTGCATGTGACTAAAACTAAAACCTGTTTTATTTTCCTTTCAAACTCAAAACACATAATAATGGTTTAAATTCCTTTCTCAAGGTAAAAACAACCAACCAACACCAACTCTTTTCGCCTTTGCGCGTTTTCTTTTCTTTTTGTGTTTAAAACCTTTTTCATAAGTAAAAAACACTAAACGCACCAAAACAAGTGAGCCAAACTATGGCGCTCTGACTTTCCCATTGCACGCGGGAATACGTAGGCATCTTGTCACGGGGCTCGATCGAGCAAACTTTGTAAATACTTCCTTCTTTTCCCCATGGTTTCTTATTTTCTCTTTTCTTTACATGCATGATTAGCGATTAAGCATAGATATAACACACCCTTTAGCTAGAAATAGAAAGTGGATACCGTAGAGTACTACGGGCGTGCGGGGTGCTAATCCCTTCCCCCCGCGTCCCTTACCTATATTCTCTTGATCTCTCGCTCATAGGACCTCGATTTCTCCCCTCAGGTTTACTCGATGTTTTCCTTTCTCCCTCGTGAGATAAAAGACGTTCGATGGCGACTCTATTTGATACTAGTTATCAGTCGGAGGTTCGGCTGGTGTTTTCACTCACCATGAACTTGATATAGATGGCCCCAGGATTTGAATCCTTGAAAAATTTTGTACTTGAAATTATTTGACATGGAACTTAGATCCCATGTGTCGTAAGATGAACTTGAAGTGAGTTCTCCCAATGTTTGAGCATTTGAGAGGTTGCTCCTAATTATTAGGATCTTGGAGAAATTGCATGAAGATGAACTTGGATACCACTATGTCGCGATATGGACTTGATTAAGGAATGCCCCTAGGATTTGAATCTTCAAAAGGTATGCCCTAATTGAAAGACACTTTGAAATATGACCCAAGTTGATTGTATCTTAGAATGATTTCCCCTAGTCAATATGATCTTCATGTGATATATCCCTACAATAATTAGTCTTTCTTATGATCATAAGGTTCTTCCTAAATGTCTTTCCTCTAGTTAGAAGTTCTTGAAAAGGATCGCTTTGGATTAAACCAAATTTTGAGATCTCCTTGATGCTAAGTTTCTATCCGTAGATAAAATTGTACATGTTGAAAAGTAATTATTGTTTAATGCACATGCAAGTTTTGAAATTGAAGTTTGTTATGAAATAATAATGGATGACTAGAGATGGATATTCGAAAGCGAAGTGGTTAGCAATAATTTCAACGAACATAGGAGTCAGTTTAACACAAATTTTACTGAGTATGCTTTCATAGTTAACCTTGCTTCAATTAGGGCTTTTGAAGGTTGTAACGTGACTTGGTTCATAATTTAAGAAATAAAGGATATAAGGCTCAAAGTTTATTTAAACCTAAACTACTTTCCTTGATGTTCTCCAATCCGAAATCCAATCAATGCAATAAATGCGCTCAATCTCCAAGACAAACTTCATAGTCGGCCAAATGATGAAAAACATAGATAAAGTTCAAGAAGTGATGAGAAGCACTGATAATTCTTGATGTGGCAGTCACAAGATTATTCTCCAATTTCTTTGCTTTGAATCCCTTATTTTTGCATGGACTGGTTCTTTTGAACTTATCGGTCCATCGGGATGCCCTAATTTTTTGCCTAAGGCCAATTTTTTTATTTTTACTTGACTTAGCAGGCTTTATTTTTTTGAATTTTTTACTTTTCGATTTTGAACACTTGTGATTGTCATGCTTATTGTTGTAAGCTTCATATTCATCGTTTCCTCGATCTTGAATGATGTACTGAGGAAAAACATGTCATGAACTTTAAATTCATTGATTCCTCAATCTTGGATGATGAATGCAAAGAAAAGTATGTGCTTGAACCTTTGCTTAGACCGACTTGATTCTCATAAGGTTTGAATGCACCATTGAATTAAGTGAAGTCTACTATGAGCTAGGTTACAATTAAGGTTTTTTTTAGAAAATAGAAAAAAAAACTCCAACTTCTGGCTCGAAGGGGTTAACTATAAATTAACTCCCTTATTTCTCCACTGTTTAGGAATTGAAACAATTCCTTATATTGTCAGCTCGGTCTTACATTGAAAGCATATGTCAACCAAATTTTGTTATTTTGTATTTACATCATTCTCCCTCCAAGTTTGTTAAAGTTGAAAGGTGAAAAATAAAAATGGACAATCACATATGTTAATGGAAAATGAGAGTAAATAAAGAGTGAAACAAATGAATTGGTCTCAAAAACATGCATGCTAATTTTATCAGAATTACTGATCCAAAGATACAAGTTTACACAAAATACAACTTAGCAATAAAGAAATTACAATTTTAAATTGATAAAGTCTATTGATCCTAAGGAAAATCCTTTTTATTGATCCACTTGACTTTAGGATATCTCCTTGATGATTTTGGATTTGTCAAATTAGGGGGAAACCCTTGCCTTTTCTTCCGATGGGAAATTGCTCTTGATGTAGTAGAATCACCAATGGCAGTGGTATATGAGGTGTTGTGTAGGCCTTTTGTTGGCATGGTGAAAGGATGATTTCTTTCTTATATCTCTTGAATTTCTCCACAAATTTTTTAGTTCATTTGCGAGTATCGATAAACTACTAGCATATGATAGTCAGATAAGGGCGAAAGTGGAAATGCGTATTTATAAATGTATGTAAATGGAAATGCAATGCAACGCATGTGTAGTATGAAGTTAAACATAAGGGTACCCTAAATGGGTTGAGGGATGAACCTTAGTTTCAGGAATTATGATAAACCTAAGTGTAGCGGCAAAAACTACGAGTACAAGCCATTGAATTGACTTAACTCAAAAAATTAACAAAAGAGTCGTCGTCGCGCTTTTATTTTATCCAAAGGACTAAGAAAAGAGCGAATAAAATCCTAACAAAATATCATGGATATGAAAATTGAAGAATGGGGAGGAGATGAAGAGGCTAACCTAAGTACATAAAGTAAAAGGTAAGGGTAAAGAAAGGTCTAATCGAGTGAGAAAACTAGTACTTGACATCAAGAGCCAATACCACATCCCATCCTTTGGATAACCCACACAAGCAACAAATAACCAGACAAAAAAACCAAACCTCAGATAATCCTATATCTCAGTTGAATTCTTGTCTATAGAAAAACGGGCAGAGTAACGGTTGTATTTGGAGGAAATTCACTCTTAATCGAGTATAACAGAATAACCATCATACAAAGATAATAACCAGGCAAGACAGAATAACACCAAGAGAACATAAATCTCCAAGCTGAGGTAAAGGTCCTAATCCTAAGTCCAAAGATCAAGCTCCAAGCACAAGGATAATAACCAAGTCCAATTATAAGTTTTTTATGTCTAAGTTGAATTATTAGGTATTTTTGGAAAAAGAAAAATAAAGCTCAAGTGAGCAAACTCAAAATAACAAGAAAATAAAATGCTCAACTGAGCAAAGGAAAAATGACATAGAAAATAAAATGCTCAAGTGACCAAAGAAAAAAAAAGGCATGAAATGTAAAGGCTAAAAGTAAAGCGCATAAAAATAAAGAGCATAAAAGTAAATGCGGAAAGTAAAGAACGGAAAATAAAAGGGCATAGAATAAATGGAAATTAATAAAGGTTAGCAAGATGACCATCTTGAAACTTGTCAAGTATATCATCAAATTGTTAATTGTTAGTCGTCAGCAAGGTGACCATCTTGAAAATTACACATGAAGACTTACCAGAAGCTTGATAGAATCAATGCGACCACACGACAAGTTTCAATTGTTTTTTGTCAAGTATATCATCGGTTTTGGAATTATCACATCACTTGATCAAAAATGATTTAGAATTTCAAATGGACAAGGTTAGTGGAGACTTGCGAGAAGCTTGATTAGAAATCAACGCGAGCACACGACAAGCGCTACAAGTGTTAAACCAAGATCAAAGCTCAAGTCATCTTTTGGGGCTTATGTTAGGACATTAAAGTTCATGCCACCAATTGATCACTTTCTCCGAGTCGGGACAAAAGAAAAATAAGATGGAGAAGAAGAAAACGTTATCAAATTTATTTTGCATTGGATGAATTTTATTCAGTCTAAACTTCGTCAAAATCAATCAACTTTCTTGGTGGATTTGGTCAGGAGACCTATCAACACCTAAATTCCATTGATGTTGAGGAAATTTGTGACTCCCAAATCTAATTCAAAAGTCAGCAAAATAAATTAAAAATAAAAATCAAATAAAAGGATTAAAAGGATATTTGAAATTAGGTTATTTAATTGGACTTTATTGACGAAATACATATATAGTATTTTTTCATCAAAATAAAATTCCAAGAAATTCCCTAAAGTCAATTAGAGGTCAACAAGTGTTGACAAATTTTTTCAGAATTTTTTACAAGTCAAAAAGTATTTTTAAAATAAAAAGAAAATTATTGAATAAACCAAAAAATGGCAAAAAAACAGTAAAGTTAGAAATAAAGATAAAATGAGGTCACCAATATTAGTCAAATGACCATTGGATCCTTCCATAATTTTTTGCATTTAGACTGATATTTGTATGTTTTCTGGATAGTTTGATTCAAGTTTAGAGGCAGGAACGAGAATCTACCATTGTTAGGGTTCATGAACTCGAATTAGGGTTTCTCAAAATAGGTAAAATTGGAAGCAACCAGTGGTACCGTCGTACTCAGGAGGTCAAACCAGATCGATCCATGTCCTCACCATGAATTTATATTGCTTATATTTAATTTTTCAAATTTGCAGGTCCTATGGCTACAGACAATTTGTAGGTGAAGGCTATAGCAACGGATGAAAATTGTAGCTAAAAGCCTGGGAAATTCAAAAGGAAGAAGAAGACCATTGGCACGTTTTCTGTTTTGAATGAGTTTTCAGGAAATAATTTTGCTTATAATCAATTTGTTTCATATGCCTAACACAATTGCAGGCTGGCTCAGTTGGTCAAGGCAGTGCACATGTGATCTCAGGGGCAGGGGTTCAATCCCTGGCTACCCCAAATAATTTTTTGGCATTTGTTTTAACTAACATTTTTTTCTTATTTTCTTATTATTTTCTATCCTATTTAATTTCTTTTCAAAACATTTTTTAAATACAATAAAAATCACAAAAATATTTTTATTTTCAAGTTTAGGTTAATAAAATCTTAATTTAATTTTTGACACCAAAAAAATATATTTTTTCCTTTTATTTGAATTAATTGTTTAATTAACCATAAATTAAACTTTAATTTATTTTCTTAAATAAAACCAACCCACAAAAAATACAAAAATATTTTTTCTTGCTAGTAATTAGGTTTTTTTATTAATCTTAAACTTTTGTTTTACTAATTTCAAAAAAAACTTTCTCCTAACATTATTTCCTCTTATTTCGATTTAATCCCTCTCTTGATGATTTTTCTGATTATGTATCTGCTTCTAAGTTGTAATAGTTAGGACTTTAATTCCTTGCACTCGTCTACTATTATGTAACTGCTCATGGGATGTAATAGTTTAATTAGGGCTTACTTTCCACACTCCTATATTATGTATCTGCCCCAAAACCATGTAATAGTCTAGGGTTTACTTTCCGCAATTTACTTTCTGCACATATTTAACTGCTATCTAATTAGGGTTTTGTATGGCAAGATTAAAAACAACATAGATCACTTCTAAATACAAGATAAAATATCTAAATACAACACACTATTTTCACACATGCACCCCCTTAGGGTATCCTCTCTTGTTGCCTTTTGAATACATGGTCATGTCCCTCGAACGTGGGGATATCTTAGCTAAGACGCTTACAAACATATCATCATAGACCCTTCGATATAAAGATCATAGTCCCTCAATGAATCTCGATGTTGCCTACGAATATGCTAAGGTATCCCTGCATGTTGCCTTCTATGACCATCTGATGTCCCTTCGAATTGTATGAGTAGCGTTACCCTAAAGGAAAGCAAAATAACATGGAAACGACCATTCTGAGTAGGTAAATCAGACTCTTTTGCTTGCTCAAATCTATCAAAATACTTTTTACACCTCACACTTTTCAAAAAAAATTCAAAAACACTTTGTATACATTCCAGTGTGAATCATTACAAAGTCTTTTCCACAACAAAACATTTCTAAACACTTCGTATACATTCCAGCGAGAATCATTACAAAGTCAAAGCGAAATGCCTTTTCAAAAACATTTTTCAAACACACACACAAAAAGCAAGTTATAAAGTGAGCTAAGAAATTAAGAGCCCATAGATAACTACGGATGGGACGGGTGTTAATACCTTCCCTTTTCATAACTGCCTCCCTTATTCAGAATCTAATGAAGGTCTTTTCCTGTTCTTTTCGCCTCCCCTTAATTGGATAAAAGAAAAGTCGGTGGCGACTCTTGATATCCACAACATTTGCGATAAAACGCAAAACAAACAAGTCAGTTCTCTCGACGTATTACAGTGTCAAGCACAAAGTAACCACTTCTTACCATCCCCAAGCAAATGGTCAAACCAAAGTGTCTAATTGGGAAATAAAACGGATTCTTGAGAAATTGTATCAAGTGCAAGGAAAGAATGGTCCTCAAAATTGGATGAAGCATTGTGGACATATCGTACCGCATACAAAGCTCCCATCGGACTAACACCCTTCCAAATGGTATATGATAAGAATTGTCGCCTTCCGGTAGAATTGGAACATATAGCACTTTGGACTCTCAAACATTTGAACTTTGATTCCAATCTAGCCGAAAAAAAGAGGAAAGATCAACTTCATGAATTGAAAGAATTGATATGCGGTGCTTACAACTCAAACAAGATCTACAAAGAAAAGGTTAAAGTTTATCATGATAAGAAGCTCAAGAACAAGTATTTTCAACCGGTCCAAAGTGTACTTTTGTTTAATTCTTGGATGCGCCTTTTTTCGGGAAAACTTAAGTCAAAATGGTCGGGTACGTTTTTAGTCAAAGAGGTCAAAGATTATGGAGCTATTGTGTTAGAAGATCCGGGAAATAAGAAGATTTGGACCGTCAATGGTCAAAGGTTAAAAGTTTACATTGGTGGCGACAAAAGCCGAGAAGTTAGGTTTAGGGGAAATTGATAAGTTAGGGTTAGATAACTTAAGTTTTTCATGATTATCTAAATTTGGGAATGAAAACCTAGGAATCCATTGTCATGAAGCCTTGTTCTGTTCTAGTTCTGGAACTAGCGTTCGCGCTTTGAGCTCCCAGCGATGCAGCAGCGCCGCTCTCACCCGTGACCGCACGACGGTTTTCACTTCCAGCTTTTTAATTTTTCTATTTTGTTTTGTTGTTTTGTTTTGTTTTGTTCTAGTTTCCTGTATAGCATTTTCGGCTCTAATATACTAACTTCCTATTGATCTTTTGTTTGTGTCATTGATGTTATTTTGTAGATGGCCCCAAAGGTTGCAATTGGTGGAAAGAGACCTAGAGGGAACACCAGTGGCATCACTCAACCGGTTCTAAGGGTGTTTGATGCTACAAGGTTTTTGAGTGCTGGTCACCAAGATAGGGTGGAGTTGTTCGAGAAAAGGCAGTTTATACTTGAGAAATGTTTTGACTTTAATCCTGAAGGTTCTTACAAGCGTTTGGTGAAAATTTTTGAGGAGAGAAATTGGGAAAAGTTGGTAAATCCCCTTGACAGCATGTGTTTTGAGTTGGTTCGGGAGTTTTATGCCAATGCTTCGGTGCGTGAAGGTGAAATCTTTCATTTTAAGACTTTTATCAAGGGGAAGGAAATTCGATTTGATCGGGAATCCATTAATGAATACCTTGGAAACCCGCTGAGCTTAGAAATTGGAGAGTATGGTGATTACACTAGGGCACTGAATGTTGAAAGGGATCTTCCTGCGATTTCAGCTTCCATTTTAAGGGAAGGTAAAACCTATGAGTTGAATTCCAATGGGCTTCTGATACGCTACAAAAGAGAGGATATGACTCCGGATGCTCAGGCCATCTTGCTCCTGATCTTGCAAAACATCAAGCCGAGAATGCACCGTTCTTCTTGTCCGATTGATGTGGCTATGCTTGTCCATTTCATTCTTGAGGGGAAACAGGTGGATGTTGCTCAAATCATTGCAAATGAGATCAAGACTTTCATTGAAAACACGAAGAATACTGGGGTAAACTCTAGTCAACCCTTAATTTTTCCATATTTAATTACTCCTTTGTGTTTGGGGCAGTGGATCCGTATGGAGAGAGGTACTGTGAAGGTCAAAGGTGTGATAAATGACACCTACATCGATAGACATTGCAAGGAGAAGAAGAAAAAGAATGTGGGTGAGTCTTCTAGTGTGACTGAGCCGTCTGAGTCGATTGATTACTTTGATTATGATCCTAGGGATAGGGCCATTTGTAACTATAACTGGGACATGATGGAGGTGACTCAGCGGTCCAATCAGTTTTTGCACCAATCGATGGCAAGGTTATATCTTCATCAGAGTGATCCGTAATAGGTACCTACTTTTCCTTCTCTTGAGGAGTATTCTGCTTTTTGTGGTTGGCTTGTGGGCAGACGTTCTTTCTTTTTGGAGGAGGCAGGACCTCGGATGCGGATGCTGATGTTGTTGGTGATGATAATCATGGAGGTAATTTGGGTGATGATGGAGATGACATGGAACATTAAATCGACAAAGTGAAGACTTTTGTTGCCTTTTGGCATTTATTTTTTTTCCAGCTTTATGTCTTTTTAGTTTTGTGTTGAAACAATTTAGTTTGTTATGTTTGAATTTAGTTTGTTTTGTTTTGAACTTATTTTGGATGTATTTTGGGGATTGGTTCCCTTTTTGTGGTGTTTTATACCAAAAAAATTATGTTTAATTAAGTTTTTTTTTTTAAATTATTATTAGTAGTAATTTAAATTACTACTATTATATCTTAATTATTGTTTGTACATAAAAATGTGAATTATTTGTCTTGGAAAATTAGTGGACTTATTTGCTCAAGAAGCAAGCTTGAGTTTTGGGGCATAGTGTTTAATTTGGGTGGTGATGATAAATTCTCAATTGCCTTGCGCAAACAAGGTATCATTTTACCGCTTTGTAGAATGTTAACATTATAGTGAAAGTAGTACTTTATGCAATTACTTAAGTTATGCATTTGTGTAAATATTTGTTCATGTTTGAATCATTAGGACATAAACCACAAAAGTGAGAACCCTTCCAACTTGTACAAAGATTGTGAGTTCTAGTAGTTGTGTTAACCCGTTTAATTCATACTTAATCTTAATTTGTTGTTGGCAATTTGGAAACTTAGAAGTGATCAAGGCATTTTTTGTGTATTATGAGAAAAACCATCAATTTCAAAAGGGCTTAAATCTAACCTTGTGAGTGTGTGAATCTTAGTTATCCGTTTGAGCTAAAAAATTGAAATTTATGGAATGAATCATTCGTAGTCAACTAAGTGTTAAGTAGGTCACTTAATAATTTGTTGATGATCTACGAAAATCCAATAATGATTCATTCAATAAAATTTTTCTTGTTTGTAAACATCAACCCAATTGTTTGATTAACCTTTGTGAAGAGCATGTTCTTAAATAGAAATGATGGAAAAATTGAAAGTTGGGGAGGTTGATCAAAAAGAAAGAACGAATTGATGGCACAATGATCCTTTGAAAAAGAAAAAATAATATGAAAAGAACTTAGAAAAGAAAAAGAAAAGAAAAAGGATATGATCATTGTGTGAGAAAAGAAAGAAAAAGGTTGTAATGAAATAAGGAGGAAGTGTGAATGGATATTGTGATATGTGAAATGCTCTTCATTATCTTTACCCTATTTTGCTTCAATGGCTATGTGTGTGTGTGTGTGTGTGTATATATATATATATATATATATATATATATATATATATATATATATATATATATATATATATATATATATATATATATATATATATATCCTTTGTTTTAACCCAAACCAAGTTACAACCCTTGAAAGTCCTTAGTGATCTTTGTTTCCATTTTGTTCATTTAACTTGTTTTGATGAATGCATGAATTATTCCGGATGTGCATGGTTACTAGTGAGAGTGTTTAGTCCTATGTAAATATTGCATTTTGTTCTTTCAGAAATTGTTGAAAGGATTTAGGTGATTCAAATATGAACATGTTGTTAAAAATAAATTGCACTACTTGATGTTTGTGTTTAGAACTTAGTTCACTATCTTGTTTTGATTCTAGGAGCGGTGAAAGAAATATTGTGTTGCGATTCGATTGAGTTTGAACCATCCAAGTTAATTTTTGATTTTTGCTCTAATGAACTTTTTCTTGTTGTTATGATTTTTATCTTTTGATTTGAGGACAAACAAAGATTTTAGTTGGGTAGAGTTGTTAAGTGTCAACTTTTGAATATTTTTCCTATCATTTATTGACACATTTTAGCTCTTTTATTGTTTTTAATTAAGTTAAGCACTTATTTTTTAGTCATTTTGTGTAAATGTAAATAATGTTGAATGTTTTAATATGTTTGTTAGTTTTTCAGCATTATATGTTCAGGAATCGAAGCTTGAATCGCTTGAAATTGGAGCATCTAATTGCACAAATTTGGAGGGTTGGTTTCTGGAGTAGTGCCTGACGGTGAAAAAGCAGCGTCCGGCGGTGGCCATCAAGAGCGCCAGGTGGAGACCAGGCGACGAGCTGGCGATGGAAACTTGAAAAATTCCAGTGGCTACTGGAATTTGAGAATTCTGGAGTGCCTGATCACCGCCCGAAGGTGAAGGCAGCGAGGAGAGTGCCCAGTGGCGAGTGCAGAGCGTCGGGCGAAGGAAGATATTTTTGCCATCCAAGGACAACCATGTAAGTAGACGTGGGGAGAAAGTAGGGGACTACTCGACGGTGTAAAGTAGCGCCTGACTGTGAAGCCTGGGCAGTAGTTGGTATTTCTACCATACTTAGTAGATATTTTGGGATATCTCATCATTCCACCATACCTTTCACTCTTGTAACCTAGAAACAATATATTTTGTGAAGAAAAACTTTTTTTCTCCATTTTTACTCAAATCAAAACTTTACAACATCAACATTTGATCATTCAAGGTTTATGTTCATAAAGGTTTGTACTTTTCTTGCAAGTGAAGCTATCATGGAGATGGATAGCTAAACCTGTTTGTGTCAAGATTAGAGGTAGTTAACCTAACTTTTATGTATTTCTTTTGATTTCTTGGTGTATGAACTTGGTTAAAGTAGAGAATGTTTAAACAATGAACTGAATTTAAAAGTCGAAAAGTGAAGAGACACGGTTGTAATTTTGTAAACGCAGTGTCCTGCATTTATCATCTTGATTACATGGTTGAAAAACAGAAGAAAAGAAACAAAAATAACATTCTCGGGAAGAATGGTCGATATATACCAAGTGTAGAACATAAGATCTTCGATTCACTTGTGCCTTTGACTTCAACCGAAACATGGACTGCAGTTTATTATTGGAGGACCATTTGACTTTGGGACTTAAGCAATAATATAGAAGCATAACAAATTTTAACTATAGCACACAATAATTTTGAGAATTTTGAGAATTAGCCATCATCATATTCTCATTGCTCATTAAAATGACTTGAAAGCAATGTGAAGTTGGTGTTGCATTTCACTCACAATCTAGGTCCCTCTGGCAGTGGGATATCAATTAATTCTTCTCTGTAAGGAGCATTACTCAACTCTAGCTGGCCATCGTTTACAGATCCTTTTTCCATATGGGTTTGCATTGTCGGGTCATCTTTAACCTCAACAAATGTTTTAACAGTGTCTTTTCTGAATGTTAGATAGATAACTGAGACAATATATAGTGCCATTAGAGGAAAAACTATGATCCCAATGAACACATTTGCCACTTTTGGTAAACTACTATGAATTATCCAACCCACAAAAGCAGTAATGAGGTAGTAGACATTGATACCAATGATTCCCAAACCTAGTATCCATGAGATGCCAATAATCTGCACCAAAATTATGTCACATTTTTTGTTTTAGTTTTTAATCAACAACATTTTACAGAAACAATGACCACTTAAGGGACAACTTACAATCATTGAATTCTTGTGAGGTCCCATTTTGGCACTGCTGCTGCTAAACTTAAGGAGTGGAATTAAAGCAAATGGAAGTTCAAATGAAAGAATCATCTGCAAAATCAATTTTAATCAGTATATCTTCTTAATGATCAATTACACATAACACATACACACACGGAAGATAGAATGATAAATTCTAGAATTTACAAACCGATGCAATGATGATAAATCGCCCGGCTCCAGAAGAACCACCAATTATAGAGACAACAAGACTAGGTGCTATGGCAACAATCCTAGTCAACAAGTTCCTAACCCATTTCTTCATCTTTAAGTCCAAAAATCCCTACAGCAACAACCAAACCAAAATTCAAGTTTAGTAACCTAGAAACCTAAATTATATAGTTTGTTTAGTGTTTAATGATATTGTAGAATGACCTGCATGATAAATTGGCCTGCATAGGTTCCAGTGATGGCAGAACTTTGTCCAGAAGTTAACAATGCTATGGCATAAATGACTGAGCTTGAACGCCCCAATACATTCTAATGCACATCAAAATTACAGAAGTGAGATATTAATAGTTGCTTAATTAAGATTGAACTAAATATCATGCTTTGATCATAGCAAATGTGACTAACTATTATCATGTAGTAAATTAAATTAGAAACCTTGAGGAGAAAAGAAGCGGAGTTAAGGGTAAGATCACTGCAACGTTCGACATTTTCAGCAGTAATGTCTTTGGCTGTACAAACAGATCCAGATACAGAAATCATTGCAACATTAATTAGAAATGCCACAAACAATGCGAAACCACTCTCAATGAGGAAGTATCTACATGCATCCTGCACATTTCAGTTATTTGGATAAATCATTTCATATCTATCTATCTATCTATCTATCTATCTATCTATCTATCTATCTATATATATATATATATATATATATATATATATATATATATATATATATATATATATATATATATATATATATATATATATATATATATATATATATATATATATATATATAAAGTTTATCACTTATATTTAGTTTGTTTATTTCACAAAGACTTAGATTGATGCCGCGCTTTGAACCAGGTATTTTTCTAGATAACACTAGTGCAGAGTGGAGGAAAAGATTGTGCCTGCATAATTTTGTCAAAATCAGTCAAATAAACATTTCAAGTGAATTCGGTGCAAACTTAGTGTATCGTGTTATTAATCGAAAACTTTGCGAAAAAGAGGAATAGTATATACGGCATGATAAGTGAACCCAAAAGGGCAATAGCATCTGCTACGGCGCCATTTCCATTGAGTTTAGGGACGAACATTCCTTCAACTACACCAGCGGCAGGGGGTTTTACATAGCTCATTTCTCCGAAGAAACAAGCAGCCATTACAAATACTAAGATTGATATCAACAGTTCCAACTTCCTTACCTACATGTCCAATAATTATTTGAAGTCAAAACAATTGTAACTATAATCGTTCATATTTTTTGATTAATAGAAAAAGATAAATCAATTACTCCAAATCTTTGGAGTCCCAAAAACAAGAGAGTACTGCATCCAGTCAACAAAACTCCTCCCCATATTGGAATGTGAAATAGTATATTAAGAGCAAATGCTGTCCCAATCACTGGCATAATAGAAACATATAAAAAAAGTTAATACACCTATGAATTTTATTGTTGATTTCAAATTAATTGTTTTGATGAATAATGGAAAAAGAAATTAGCGCCTTCAGGTATGTCTGCAGCTATGACAGCAAGCTCAGCTAATATCCATAAACAGTACTTCACAAATAACGGATACTCAGCCTTACAGATTTCTGAAAGGTGTTTTCCTGCCAAAATTAAAACAACAAATATCAAATAGATACGATGAGAAAATATATGTGAATTTCTTAAGCTACCCCATGTCTTTCTTATCCATTCCTATGAAATTTCACTTTTGCTTCCGGGATATTGGAAATAAATTTTCGGTTAGTATCTTATTCCATGGTTCTTTAGATTGGGTGCAAACCGGAAATTTACTTACTTCTACGATAAATAAATTTCTGGTATCTGAATGCACTTAATCGCGCAAGAACCTTTCTCCTCCCCATAACAGTACAATTTAAAAAACTCTATCAAAACCCTCTCTTTCTCTCCTCACCAAAATCATTTTTTCTCTCAAACAATCAACATAAATCATCACGCGTTGCATAAATATAACAAGTAAAGGAATCAATCAATCAACAACCAACTCTCAATCAATCAAGTAAGTGATTTACACATTTTTGGAATTTGTGTTAAATCAATTAAAATTAGTGAAATAGAACTTTAAATGTGTTGTTTTTTGTAGCTTACATCATTAGGGGTCATTATAATACTATTTGTAAACTGTTTTTGACGATCAATCCGTTTATTTTGAGACATTTTGGATTTTGGGGTGGAGGCTTCCGCTTTTCTATTTCGCAGAGGAAACCAGAAGTTTATTTCCAGTTTCATGGGATGAACAAACTGAAAATAAATTTTTGGTATCTGTCTGCTTAATTTTTTTCATTTTTTCCTCTGTGAGTCATATACTAACGTTTCGTTCTTGTTTCTACAAGAGATATGTATGAGCGAGAGTCACATTTGAGGCATGACCGAGTTACACATCATGCTTCTTTGCAGCGATAAAGGAGTCAGGCCACACGGCCTCTGAGGGCTCAGGCCACATAGGCACCGTCGACTCCCGTGGCAGACAAGAGTCTCTAGTCCATCCTTCCCCGCCTCCGTCATATCGTAGACGCACATTGTCGCCATCCTCACCACCGCTGATTTTTGAGACGAGATCTACATCTGCTACACAGGGGGGCCATCTGATCATACACCCTAGTACATCAGGTACCAGTATCAGGGCCACCCGAGGTTCTGGTGGGACCAGAGGCACCAGTGCCAACAAAGTCGGCACCAGCGGCACTTGTAGAGGTCCCTCGTGTCTTTGGAGGGGGCCTTCTGACTTATCCGTGCTCGCGCTTTATTCCATCCATGTCGCTAGACATTTATGGGATGGAGAGGTACGAAAATTACATTTATGTTTCATTTATTAATTATGTTATATTATGAATAATATTATGAATTATAATAATGTGTTTTTTCTTGCAGGATCGCGATACACTTAAGGTCATCAACCATGGGAGAAAGATCAGCAAGCTAACTCCCTCTCTCGAGCCATGGTTTGATGAGCTACTGTTGACTACAAGGTTGAGAGACTTGACCCTCTATGGATATAACATGGTCAATTGGGGGATGACCAACGCTTTTGTAGAGAGGTGACACGAGGAGACGTCTTCGTTTTATCTACCACACGGAGAGATGACGATCACACCCGATGACGTCGCCTTTCTACTTCACTTGCCGATCAGAGGGTGGTTTCTGGATCATGAGAAGGTGGAGAAAGACGAGGCGATTGAGATGTTGGTTGAGAGGCTGCAGGTTACCTTGGAGGAGGTTGATAAGACACATGGCAACCACGTGAAGATTGTTTTTGATCAGGAGGTTGCGCGTGCTACTACTTTTGATGGTGATCCCAAGCAGGTTATACTTCACAGGGGGAATACCACAAGAGCATACCTCTTGTATCTTGTTAGGACACAGATATTTATGGACACCAGTGCCACCTACACTGACGTCATATACCTCAAATTCTTTGTTGATTTAGAGCAAGTCAGTGGGTGGAACTGGGAGGCTACTTGCTTGGTTTACTTGTATACCAAGTTGACGGAGGCGACTAGGTGGAAGATGAGGCAGATCACCGGGAACATGACCCTTTTGACAGTATAAAAAATTTCTCTTAGCTTCATTTTTTAATTATTTTGATTTTGACACTAACTGATATAATTTTGATATTTCAGGGATGGATCCTACAACACTTCTCATAGATTTCAGGATGGTCATTTGTTGAGGGTTATATCGAGCAGATGCCTCGTGCATGTGCATTTGAGCCGCTCAGAGGCAACCAAGCGACACTGTATCGAGTTTATCTAGACCAGATTGTGCATGCGGACATCCACTTCAGTGCCTACGCCGACCACCGTGAGACGATAGCTTTTGTTGAGGTGTCTATGTTTACAGGTTGGTTGCCTGCGGTATTCGAAAGACTGCTGCTTATATGCCCGAGCAAGTGATGCGTCAGCTCAGTTATACTCAGACGATTCCTCGGCATCCTGTTTTATCAGCTTCTCCGACACTTAAGATGAGGGATATGTATGAGATTTTTGATGATTTTGAGAGTCATCTCGTCCATGAGGAGGCCAGGAGTACAGTGGCTCCAGACGACTAGAGTTACGCGTACGGTTACATATTGTGGTTCTTCAGGATTTCCCATCCATACCTGATACGGGAGGCTCCAAGGCACCCACCCAAACTGAATCATCAGGAGATCCTAGAGGAGGAGCAGGCGACGAGGGATCATGCCCAGGACGTGCTGCCTAGGTGCCGCTGTATCATGGAGCTTGCTGGGATGACATCGACAAAGGGTTGTTTCTTGACGGATTCGATGTTAGAGGCGTTTTGGAGGCGTTTTGGGTGCAAATTCGATTTAAATATTATATGATTTTAATTTGAATAACAAATGTAAATTCTAAAGCTATTGCTTATAGTTAAGTTTTTCTTCTAACTGTCATGCACAAAACTGAAAGTTTATTTCCGGTAGTAAACCGTAAGTAAATTTTCGGTTTCACTCAAAAATTTCAGAAAATAATACGTACCAAAAATAAATTTTCAATTTTATAAAAGGTATTTTAGAGTTTTCACATGATACGCTCCACCCTTCGCCCCACCCTTATAGGTGGGTTACGAAATTCACAAATACATTAACCGGGTGTGATAGCTAAGGGTAGAAATAGGTAAGGGATCATGATACTAACCTACAATAAAATTTAAAGATTTGAGCTTCTTTAGTCTTCTATTATAAATTTATTTATTTTTTGGCCTAATTTAACTTTTTAAAAGTATGACTTAATCTAAAAGCTTAATTAAAAACTTGTTTAACTTATTTTATACCAGCTTATAAGATTTTATAGATTATTTTTAAAATTATGATCTATTTAACAAAAAAGATTTATAAAAAATTTAAAACCAACCTAATTATAAAATAGGCTAAGCCTAACCATAAGTAGGTCATATTATAAACCAATCTAACATATTTCTAACCCTAGTGATAGCTCAACTTAATTAAATTTAATTAAATAACCTAAGATAGAAAATATATTATCTTGTTGGTATATATAATATATTTTCCTTATAGTATCATTGAAATAATAATATTTCATCAGTAACATTTTGACTATTTCATACAAATTAAAAAATATAATTATTAATTTAATATTTTACAAAAATCATAAAATATAATAAAATAAAAAGAGTATTTTGACAAATTTGTCTTTAAAAGCCTTACCATTTTAAAACATGCTATTAATAGTAATCTTACTATAATTATATTTAAATATTTTATTATTATTTAATTAAATATTTCATCCATTTCAAACCATTATTTTTTTTATACTTATGATTCATTATTTACTAAAAATAATTAACCCAAGAAAACAAAGGAAAACCGTGATTCACATTTAATGTAATTTGTTACTAAACGAATCTTTTGGCTCGGGAAAACAAACAAGTCATTCACTACCAATTTCATTTCTCAATACAACCCTTAGAGTTCCACCTGTGAACACAAACAATAATAGGCCGATTCACTTTCTCAATGCAAACCCTTAATTCCTAATTTGTCTTCTCCCAATACCTCATCATCACATCATCAATTCTTCAGTTTTCAGATAAATTATTTTAATTATTTTAATTTATGTTGATTTATGTTGATTTCTTTTCTTATTTCATGTTTCTTTTGTTTCCTTCATCTTTGGAAAAGTTGGGGAATGAATAATGGCTACTAGGAATAAACAACATCAAACGATTCCACTTTCGATTATTTTAGAAGCGGTCGTAGTGGGAATGGATATGGGTAATTCGGTGATTTTGGTTTGCGTGAATAATCATTATTAGTGTTTTTGTGTTGGTTGACTGATTCATGAGTTTGTGTATTTATTATTTGATATGGTTTGTTTAACAAATGGAATGAGAACTGTTGAGTGGTTTAGAAATTATGGTTAACAAAATAAGTGTAGCTGAGTAACCAAATTATATATAAAAAATTCAATTGAAATATTAGCCACAACCACATTATGGTCAATAGAAAAATTCTTTGTTTCTATTGCTCCAGTTAAGCTCCAATCACAGTTGTGTTTATGTAAAATGTTAGTTTTGTTGAGAAGTATGAAGAATGCACATGTTGTTGGTGCCATTACTCCGACCATTGAGGCACGTCTTGATATTGTACATTTTCGTCTGAAATATTAATTAAAGTTCTATATGGCTATATGTAAGTTACTTATAAATTGATATTACATTATTCTTTCATTTTAGTTCATTTGATACACTCGGAAATATTTATGTTGCGTTATTTTAACTTTATTTTTCTATACTTCCAGTTTATGCACAAGTATGTAATAAATTTATGACTGATTCAAGTTTAGGAAGATGACGAATATTCTTGTAATTTTGCCTTCTTTATATTACGTTATAGTTATATGAAGTTTTGTTTTACCAATTTTTGGTATTTTTAAGTGTTTTACACGGAGGTTATGTTTATGATTTTTTATGTTGTTGTTTTTGTTGTTGTGCCCTTGTGCGAGAATGGAGAGAAATAGTAGTCTGTGGTGTTTATGATATGAATCAAGATTTCTTAAGATGCATTGTTTAAACAATACACTTAGCATAACCATTTAAAAAATATATTATGCAGGTCATTAGAAGACCAACGCAAGCCCACCAATACTATACGAAGACACTAATAACAATACTATACGATGACAATTCTTTGCGAAAAGGTCTTGATAAAGTCTTCATCGTAAAGTCTTCTCTTGATTTCATTCCATCCATGGAATCTATTTGATTTTGTTGTTTTCATATAAAGAAAGAACGTGTTTCAGTGTGAGTTGAATGAGAGGAGAGATTGTGATTTGATAGAAGAAGAAAGATGAAGTTGGCTGTTCACATGGAACTAAATATTATGTTGTTTCACGTTTTCGTTCTGCGGTCCCGACATTATTATAAATAATTTTTATTTTTTTTATATATTTAACTATCAATATGTTTGTTTTATATATAAATTAAATATATTAATAGTCAAATATATTTTGTTCATATATAAATTAGATACATTAATAGTCAAATATATATATATAAAAAAAACAAAATATCACTTCTTAATGCTTTGTTATATTTTTATTTTTTTATTTCTTTAAAGCCTATCACATGTCAATTTCCCATAGCTTACGCTAAAATATTGGAACAGTCATTCTACTTTCCTGGTGCACGTACTTATATTTATGGTATATATCTTTTATAAATTTTCTCTCTTCATTTTTATCCAATCTACTTTCTAATTAGTTTTTGTGTCATTAATTCTTTTGCCTATTTACATATCTTAATCTCTTTTTTTTATTAATTTATTTTAGTAAGGAAAAAACACAAAAAATGTAAGTATTAAAATAATAAATAAATTTTTTTGGGAACTTAAGTTTTAGAATAATGTAGTTTATTAGGTTATTTGATTTAGAATAGTTTAGTTGATTACGTTAGTCCTATAAAAATCTCAAGTCATAATTCTACTTTTATTATTTAATTTATTTAAAGGAACGATAATAGTTACAATAAAAATTCTATTTTTTAGAGTAAGACAATATTCAGTGAGAGGCAATAAAAATTATTTAACTTGGTTTGTTGAGATTTTTGAAGACATTGATGCAAACGTCTTGTGCAAGTATTTGAAGAATGAAATTTACTACAGGAGAGATAAATGTAGTGGAACCATATAAAAGTTATAATCTTATATAGTGCGGATGAAAGATTTAATTAAACTCTCACTTTCACCGATTTTATAATATTAGAATGAGTATAAATTTTAATATTGCATTCACTTAAATTTTCAATTGAATTTTGTAATTGGAATAGCCTCAATCGAAAAATCACTAAAGTCTAAACAATGCAAAACAGTGCAAGTAGTTTTATTTTGATACTCATGTATCAAAAACTCAAACTTTGAGTCGAAGAATTAATATATTTCTCAATATTCTAGACTCGGGGAACAATCACAATCAAATAAAATATTTTTAACAATTGATAAATGTCTTCTTAACTAAGATATATTCTAAAATATGCAAAAATATATATTTTATAAAAAGTGAGATTTTTATTTTATATAAAAATTATTTGTAAAAGATAAATAATTATAAAATATTTTTTTTAATATAATAAGTTTTATCCCGTATCTGGTACGAGTAAATACATTAATATTATTTAATAATTACATTGAAAACTAAAAACTAAAAAAATTAAAAGAATAAACAGACATAAATATATATATATATATATATATATATATATATATATATATATATATATATATATATATATATATATATATATATATATATATTAATTAGACAAAATCATTAATAATATATTGTAATGATAAAAGTGATTTAGGAAGTATATTTTTGACAAGTAACTTATAATAACTTATAATTTGGAAATAGAGAAAAAAATGTTGGCAAACCAACCCAATATAAACTATAACATTGTTGTATTTTTTTAATGTTACTCGCGTACCCGTGCATACTCCAAGACTTGCAGCTAATAATTGAATTATAAGTGCAAATATGAGTCCAATAAGTATGATCCACAACAGCTGAGTACATCATCAACAATATAGTATTTCACTTTCAGTTATTAATATCTCACTTAAAAATATCATTATAAATATTTTTTGATTTAATTTATTGTCTAATTTTAATTGCTTTACCTCATAACCATGGTTAGCTCCAGCTTGCAAATCAGTTCCCACTAAAAAATCAAACAAAAAATTAACACACTATATATCTATATATATATATATATATATATATATATATATATATATATATATATATATATATATATATATATATATATATATATATATATATATATATATATATATATATATATATATATATATATATATATATATATATATATATATAAATATATAAATTAATGATACACATAGAGATAGAGAAAACTACTATTTCCAGGATCAAGATAGGCCAAAGAGACAAGAAAACCAGGACCAACATATGTAAAGAGTTTTTTCCATCCTGGTGTCTGTTTTATCAAAATACATCAAGTTATATCCAAAATATTTATACAGCAAACATTTTTTTAATATCTAACTATCAGTAATTTATTTATTAAATTAAAAAATTATAATAATACCTGATCGAGCTTCGAAGAGTCATGGTTAGGAGATGATGTGCCAACAGCTGTCACATTTACTGTCACTATGCAGTTGTTACCATTACTCACTTGATGTTGTTGCTGCATCATGTTTGTTAGTTCTATCTTAATTTTTCTTTTGCTTTTGATGGCTATGTGGATGATGAATGAATGAGTTATCTATTAACTATTAACTATTATCTAGTATATATACACCTGAGATAAGATAAAGGGTTTTAGGGTTTAGGATTTAGGATTTTTTTTTTTTTTTTTTTTATTTTTAATAGTGAAGACCACTTATCGGATTCGCGGTACAATTTTGGCTAGCACGTTTTAATTGTGTGACTTGTGACTTTAACGCACATGGGAATATAAAATTGGTTCATTCCAAAGGTATAATAATTATTATAATATAAACTTTCTGAATATTATTATAAGCGCCTTTTATTTTTTATGATCATTTGACTATGAATGATACATATATATGAATTAGATACATATATATGAATTAGATATAGTGATAGTCAAATATATTTAAAAAATAAAAGTTGTTTATAATAGTGTTCGGAGGGTGTATTTTTCTGATACATAATTTCCTCTTTGATACGTACAATCAGTCTTTTTACATTAGTCTCCTCCACAATTGAAGAACTTGACCCCATGTACTCTTATTGATAAATAAAACATCGTCGACATTATGATGTGTTTGGTTTAGAAGAGAAGTTGTGAAGAGAGAAGTTGATGATAGAGCTGTTAATTTATGGGGCTTAAAAATTTGGGCCCTAGTCCTCATAATAAGAGGGCCTAAAAATATTCAAAAATAGTAAGCCCTCAAATACTTAGGCCCCAAAGTTATAAGACCTCAAAATTAAAAAGAGGGCTATAAGGCCCCAAATAAAATTAAAAAAATTGATTTTTGAAATATAAAATAAATAAAAAATCTGTTAAATATTTTTTAAAAAAAGTAAAAAAATATGTGAAAATTAAAATAAAAACCAATTTAAAAAAAAAAAACTTTTTCAACAAAAAAAAAACTTATGATGAAAAATTCTAAAAATTAAAAACAAATTTATAGAAGAAAAGAATATATATATATTCTTCAAATGCAAACAACAATATTATGCATCTCAATATAGGAAAAATACCCTTTAAAACATATGTTTCCGAAAAGAAATAATGGAATTAATCCTACAATAAACATTCGACATTATATATTTGAGTAGGACTTTATATTCTTTCTTCAAATACAAGCAACAATATTTTGCTTTGAATCAAATGATTCATATGTCAATACTTCTAACATTCAACATTCGAAATTAAAGAAAATCAATACAAACAAAAGTCAAATATCACATAAACAAAGACACGAAGCCATCCAAAAAGGCATGAAAAGATCAATTCAATAATCACAATAAAGTATATGACACTAAAATTAGTTCTCCACTTCAATCTTGCAATCCAAATGTATGTTGAGTCAATGTCACCTCAGTACCGCATTCATCCTTAGTGTTGATATCTTCCTCATCTTAAAAACACAATAAATCATACTTAGGTGCAGATGCAACAAATTAATGAACAAATAAAAATAAATAAAATACAATATTATTACCATCCATATTTTCAGAAAATCCATGCAACCAGCTCCGAGTACAAATCAACATTTGAATGTGTTCTGGAAGAGTAGAACTTCTATATTTGGTAAGAACACATCCACCGATACTAAAAGAAGACTCGGATGCTAAAGTCGTGATAGGAATGTTAAGCACATCACATGCCATTATGGAGAGTATCGAAAATTTCTTCTCATTAAACTTCCAATAAAGAAGTACATCAAAATCTTCAGAGTGTTCTTCATCTAGCTCCATTAATTCATCTTCAAAGTATATATCTAACTCACTCTTTCCAGGGACAAACCTACTCTCAATCGAGTTCCATGATTTAAAATCCTGCAAGATATATATATATAAAACAGATCTCATGTCAACCTTTATACAAAACCATTGGGAGTGTATATGCAACACAACTACCAATTTATATTGATAGTTTACAACTAATTGACAACTACAATTTGTAACTAATGTTAATACCTAACTACCATAACCATAGTTGTCTCTTCACACAACATGGCCAAACAAATACTCCAAACACATGATAATATCTTATCTAACAGTTAATACAATAATAACCTATGGTTTTCAAACAAGTAAATATAAAAACAAGAGGAGTTGGGATAAAATATAAAAAACATACACGGAAAATTTTATTTTTTTGCTTTCCCCTCTCTAGATAACTTAGCCGATGAGTTGAGCTCATAAGATGATTGAGAAAGAGAAACACCTTGATTGGTAGAATAACTCACATACTCTGCATAAAGCTCTTTGAATTTATCCACCACATTATCAAGCTTCTCTTTAGAGGTTGAGGAATCAAGTGTAGTGTAGCAAAACTATAAAAAATTATCCTTCAAACGTGGATCGAGAATTGCTCCAAAAGCTAGTACAACACTATAGTTTTTCCAGTATTTGTCAAATTTCACTTTCATCTTATCAGACATATCCCTTATCACCTTCTCAATACTTTTTTGATGTTTCTCTAAAATACATTGGACTTTCCACACTTGCATGAAATACAGATTGGCAGTTGGATAAGTTGAACCAGAAATCAAATTAGTAATATCATAAAACGGTTCTAAAAAATCACAAATCCTTTCCCCTCTTTTCCATTCCTCATCAGATGGACAATATTTATAGCTTCTATCTGCCACCTTATAAAATTCAAAAGCTTTCCTATACTGTAAGGCACTTTCAAGCATCAAATAAGTGTTATTCCATCTGGTTGATACATCAAATCTTAAACCACCGCTAACATTTATCCCTGCATCCTCGACACAATCTTTAAGCTTAAGCATCCTTCCATCGGATCCTTTAATATACTTGACACTCTCTCTAATACATCAAATCTTAAACCACCGCTAACATTTTTTTGCTTTCCCCTCTCTAGCAATTTGTAAACCCTCTTGGACAATTAAGTTGAGTACATGGGCCGAACATCGGATATGAAAAAATTCACCATCACACATCAAATTGCCTTGCACTCGAAGATGAGTTTTCAAATGGTTTTGCATGTTATCATTGGCAGAGGCGTTATCCAACGTAATAGTAAATATTTTCTTATCTATTCCCCATTGTTTTAAGCAATCAAATAAAGTAGCTTCCATTGCAATACCTGTGGGGGGGATTCATTCGAAGAAAGTTAAGAAGACAACTAACTAATTTCCAATTTTCATCAACAAAATGAGCAGTCAAACAAGGCATCCAAGTTTCTCACATGAATTTGTATCCAATTTTCAATTTTCTCCAACTTCCCGTTATATCCACTACTTCTCACATGAATTTGTAAGTAACTTCCACCATTTATCACTATATAAAGGACCTAGCATTCATTTTACAAGGCATCCAAGTTTATGCGTGGAAGCATTTTTCATAGTTCTAGGAAGAAATCACATTTGTAAAAGTGGTAGTTTCTCACATCGGGGAACTACCACATCATTAGCTTTAGGCCTACAATCTATGTACTCTTTGATCAAAATCATGCCATCACAATATAAGTTTATTTCAAGTTCTTTGTTTCTCGCATTTACAACTTCTTTATTGTATTGCTTATTATTATTATTATTACTATTATTATTATTATTATTATTATTATTATGATTATTATTATTATTATTATTATTATTATTATTATTTATCATTTTTTCTTTATTTGTCAAATTTAATTAGCATGTTGTTTTTAATTGCAATTGTTATGCCTAATTTGTTTTCAATTAATAGCATGTCTATCTAATTCGGTAATAATTGGCATTAATTTTTATAAATTATTTTTCTGGTTGTAGTTTCTAATTCTAAAATTATGACAATTCTTGTACGAGAGTAAAAAGCTAAAAAAGGTCATGGTCAATATAGCGACAATTTGAGATTTTAACAAGTAGAAATTAGGCATTAATTATAAATACAGCGAGAGCGCTTTAGGATTAATTACAGTTTATCGGTTTCCAAAAATTACTTTTAATTCAAATGAGTGAGCGACAACAAAGCATTCTGGTTTAAGAGTATAGTCAGAGTTGTAACACCCCAAATTCTACCCGGAAAATATATCGAAAACTAGAGTAATTAAAATTTTCAACAAAACATGGGATGCCATATTTCAACATTAACAACACAAAGAGATAAGATACATAACACTTTTTAATTCGGAGAATCTCATAACAACTTGCAATAACTTTCAAACAAAATACTTTTTTATTACTACGCAGCGGAATTCATAGTTATACAGTTGAATATATTATACTAATAACAACTTGAAACATGTTATTCAACTTTCAACATACTTAACAACTTTTTATTTCACAACATCACTTAGGATTCAACAAATTATAGGATTCAACAAATTATACTAATAACAACAAGAGTCAACAATATAAACAACATAGACTAAACGTCCCCCCGAGTGTTACGTATCAGAGCAAAGACACCGACTTGAACCAACAGCAATAAATTCTTCCATTCTTGAATACCTGCACGTTACCAGTATAAAGGCAACGGCGAAACAAATGAAGGGGTGAGATATCTAACAATCTAATAAATTGTATGAGAAATAATATATGATAGAATTTAGATAACATAAATCACCACTTCGCAACTTATTCTCACAAACAACAATCACAACATAATCATCAACGTAATATAATGACAACAATTTTTCCACACAACAATATTTATCACAACATATTCGTCAACGTAACAACTTAACTCAACACAACTTAATAACAACAACTTAATAACAACGCTAACTTATGACAACAACAACTTATAGCAACAACAACTTATATCAACAACAACACAACGACAATCACTAAACAACGAATAATAACAACAACTTTAACTTGCGACTCAATATGTGACTCAACTATGCAAATGCGTGTGGTTCCATTTGGAGCAGAACTCCCAACTTAAAATCATGCCAGTTTATCGAGGCATTAACAAGGCATGAGCCTTCAACTTTCAACTTGTGCCAATCCAGGCCAACGTGGGTGAGCATAACTCCAACATAAAAATTGCCAATCCAGGCCAACTTAATAATGCAATGTATGCCATGAGACCTCAACTTAAACAACAAATACACAACAATGCGACAACAACAACATCATACAACAACTTAAAATATGCATCAATGGCATCAACTTAGATCAACACTGGTCATTCGACCTACAACTCAAACATGTCAATAAATTGGGACGATTCAACTTAATCAACATTGGACATATGCCTACAACTTCATCAACATATCAACAACAATTAATTAACAACGATAATTCAAGCAAACAACTACGAATTTCATCACGACTTGAAACGTCTCAATTATTAACCCCATCATCGCAAGCAACCAACTACCACAAATTAACGGTTACGACTCTATACCTAGAACAATTAATTTACTACTACTACTACTATTTAATTATTAAGCATTACCTACTAATTCAATTAATAATAAAACAACTCTAAAGGGCTAAATACCTTTATCTCGGCTTATTAGATTTAATTTTAAACAATTCGAAAATAAAGCTGACAACTCTATACATGTATGAATTACTCAATACAATTAAAGTATGACTCTTAATAATTCAAAACAACTCCTGACAAATTTATAGACAACTCTATTGACAACTATAAAAACTCTAACGAAATCAAAATAATTTAAATTAATCAATTAACTAAATAGTGATATCTTACTCAAAACTCTTAAGTTATTATATTAATAATATTAAATTATTCTTATAATAACTATTATACTAATATAATATTATATATTATAAATTTAACATAGATTGTTAGTTTATAACATAAATTCTAAGTGTCAAACAAATTAAATTTATCATAGAAACATTGTTGCACTTCCATAGTTTTACGCTACAGTAGAAAATATGTAGACATTTTTACTTAGTATTACTTAGTTTTGCTACAGTAGAACACCACCACATATCACTTGTTCCTACTATATCACTTTATGATTAATTCAAAAAAAAAAAAAAATAGTTACTACATTAGAAACACATGCATATAAGACACACATGGTTAATATATATATATATATATATATATATATATATATATATATATATATATATATATATATATATATATATATATATATATATATATATATATATATATATATGATTATTACATGAAGAGAGCATGGCACTGGATTTATCGTTACAGTAGAAAAAAATAGGAACATAGGAAGATACTATTTGACTTCCATCCCTCTCGCTACAGTACTAGAGCTACACCTTTTTCGCTATTATTCTGACCAAATAACTTTACATACATAGTTCTCCTATTCTTCAATTTTTTTTTGTTTCGATATAGTTTGACAAACATACCAATTAATTTAACACTAATGCATCATTTAGAATCTAATTAATTCATTCCAAACAGAATTAAGCATCACATATTCAAAATTAATCACCAAAACCTAACAATTTTAGTCAATAGAAATTTGGGGGTTTCAACCTAAACATATTTTTCACCAAACAGAACACCCACAAATTCACAGTAAATTTCTCATTATACTGATTCCCCACATACTACTCATCATACAACCCATTAGAAAGTCAGAACCCCACCCTTACCTGGATTGAAGGTCGCTACGGAGTTCCGGTCGAATTTCGGTTTGACTTTCGGTCTACAATTTTCTTGCACGGCAGTTTTTCAAGCCTATTCCTCTTTTCACGTATACTATTCTTTTCCCTTTTCTTCTCCTTGTTTTCTAACAACCTCTCTAAAAACCTAATTTCTTATTATTTATAATAACTAATAATTATATTTCTCTTATTGGACCTATTTCTCTACACCTCTCTTTCTACTAATTTCAACCATCTAAGCCCAACAAATTATTCTAATTTTATTATTATTACTAATAGTCAACTATTATTATTATTATTATTATTATTATTATTATTATTATTATCTATCGGCTAGTCAACAATTAATCCAATTAACGCCTCTTATAATAATTCTGATAATTCCCAACTTCGACTAATTTCAATAAATTATTTCTTATATAATTTAAATAAATAATTAATTAAATTCTCGGGCGTTACAACTCTCCCCACTTAGAATATTTTCGTCCTCGAAAATCTATCCGACACAAGCATCCTCAACTTCGCTTCCAACTCTCTGATCCTCAGTTGCGTTTGGTAACACTCCGACTACTATCTTTCCGATATAACAACAACTCAACATGGTTGAATCCAATACACAAACGTTAATCTTCCAATACTCTTGAAACAATATCTTACAAAATAGTAACAACTACAACTCGCTTAATTTCTTGTACAACATGGTATCCTCACTTAACAACATTCTGGTCATAGCACCCACTACTTACTTACCATTAAGATAGCAAAACAATTTTATATCATCCAACATGATCTTGTCTACTGTCAACAAGAGATTAAGGATGATCAGTTCCTCAATTTGTCAATAGATAGCCGACAACCATAATAGATATTAAACCGTCGTCACTAACATTAATAGAATCCTTTTTCCAACTTCCACTCACAGTTCAAAGATCCCAACGACTCCAACAACTTCTACAATTTTTAAAATCAATCCCAATAATTCTACAGCATGGCCTACTTAAACAACAACTTACTAAATTCTATCTCATAGCAACTATTCTTTTCCAATACAATCCAACTTATCAAACAACCAAAATATTAAATCTGTATTACTTTCGAATTCAAGAAACAGCAAGGCTCCTACAACATTTGCACTGTATCCATTAGTAGCATACTAATATGATATCTCTCAACCAAACACATCAGAGAAGCAAAGCTTCTCCCCCACTTAGCTTCAACTAACTCCTGCAACAACAATCAGAAAACAATAAGTACCGACAGTGTTCCAGACACTTGTCGCGTACAAAGGAAGTAGACAACATTAGACAACACTGGCCGGACAGACCGACCTGCTCTGATACCACTAATGTAACACCCCAAATTCTATCCGGAAAATATATCGAAAATCAGAGTAATTAAAATTTTCAACGAAACATGGGATGCCACATTTCAACATTAACAACACAAACAGATAAGATACATAACACTTTTTAATTCGGAGAATCTCATAACAACTTGCAATAACTTTCAAACAAAATACTTTTTTATTACTACGCAATGGAATTCATAGTTATACAGCTGAATATATTATACTAATAACAACTTGAAACATGTTATTCAACTTTCAACATACTTAACAACTTTTTATTTCACAACATCGCTTAGGATTCAACAAATTATAGGATTCAACAAATTATACTAATAACAACAAGAGTCAAAAATATAAACAACATAGACCAAACGTCCCCCCGAGTGTTACGTATCAGAGCAAAGACACCGACTTGAACCAACAGCAATAAATTCTTCCATTCTTGAATACCTGCATGTTACCAGTATAAAGGCAACGGCGAAACAAATGAAGGGGTGAGATATATAACAATCTAATAAATTGTATGAGAAATAATATATGATAGAATTTAGATAACATAAATCACCACTTCGAAACTTATTCTCACAAACAACAATCACAACATAATCATCAACGTAATATAATGACAACAATTTTTCCACACAACAATATTTATCACAACATATTCGTCAACGTAACAACTTAACTCAACACAACTTAATAACAACAACTTAATAACAACGCTAACTTATGACAACAACAACTTATAGCAACAACAACTTATATCAACAACAACACAACGACAATCACTAAACAACGAATAATAACAACAACTTTAACTTGCGACTCAATATGTGACTCAACTATGCAAATGCGTGTGGTTCCATTTGGAGCAGAACTCCCAACTTAAAATCATGCCAGTTTATCGAGGCATTAACAAGGCATGAGCCTTCAACTTTCAACTTGTGCCAATCCAGGCCAACGTGGGTGAGCATAACTCCAACATAAAAATTGCCAATCCAGGCCAACTTAATAATGCAATGTATGCCATGAGACCTCAACTTAAACAACAAATGGTCCCAAATGCAAGAATATCAACAAAAGAATAGATAAGTGCCACAAAACCTATATACAAATGATGATATTTTGGCACTTATCAATAATATGGAGTCTGGAGGGTTCCCATTTTGTACTTGGGTCTTCCGACTGGTGGACTCTCTAGAAGGCTGGCTTTTTGGGATCTGATGTTGGATCGTATTAAATCTAGATTGTACAATTGGAAGAGTTGACATTTATCATTTGGTGGCCGCTTAATTCTCTTAAAGTCCGTCCTTTCCCTTATTCCTATATATGCTCTTTCCTTCTTTAAAGCTCTCGTATGTATTATCACTTTCTTAGATTCAATTTTTATGAATTTCTTTTGGGGTGGAGTGACAATCATAGGAAAACTTCTTGGGTTGACTATGAGATTATTTGTAAAAATAAGGATTTGGAGGGTTGCGTGTTAGAAGGATAAAAGAGTTTAATATAGCTTTGTTAGTTAAGTGGTGTTGGAGGATGCTAGTGGAGAGGATGGGTTGTGGATGAAGATGTTGAAAGATCATATGGGGTGGAAGTGGGCGGTGAAGGAAGAAGGAGTCGTTGTTCCAATTGGTGGAAGGATGTGTCGTGTTCAAGATGGGTGCGGTTTAGTCGAGGGAAGTTGGTTTAATGAGAACATCCATATGGTGGATAGTGGTGCTCATACTCTTTTGGATGAACACTTGGCTAGGGTAACGTCATCTTTATAGAAGTAAAGTGTTACTATTATTATAGAATAAAAAAGATGGATACCTCATGGCGACCAGACTCAATCTTATTGGCAATGTCGAATTAATCACCAACACCATCATTGTAATCGATGTAATAATCCATGGTAGCACTATCAATGCCACTGTATATATCATCATAGTCGAGCGACTCCATGTCGTTGGCGTCCTGCATATAATCCTCGAAGTACATTGAAAAAAGTTGGAAATAAAATTTGAGGGAATTTCATAAATTAATATCCGAAATCGGTGAAGTGAAAGAAAAGGATATAATTTAGGGCAAGAGAAAACTGGGAATCTAGCCATACGATTTAGAAAAATTGATAAGAGGAGAACACATTCCATTCAACATTGGTTGATTATGTGAGAAAAAAATCAGGGTATCTCTGCAATTTAAACAAACTTCATATTTAATTTTTAAAATAAAACTGTTAAATAAAATACTAATTAAATAAGACAAATGGCCCATTAAATAATATTCTTCCTTGTGTTCGCATCCACACCACCAAAATAGATTTTGCATTTTGTCGAGTTGAGTTTTTATACTAGTGGAAGAAGAGAAGGAGAATAACAGTAAATCATTGACAAAATAAAGATTAGTAATGTTAAGATTCTCACGTTTGACATGATGGTTGAAATTAAGATTCTTCGGCATTTTACGATGGCACCTGTTCAGACATTGCATTATAATGACAAATAAAAGATGGGAGATAAGGTCTCTATGTCTAATACCCTCCTTAGCCTTTATAGCTTCCGTGTGATGCCCGTTGATATAGAATTTATAAGTAACATAAGTGACGGTAAGCATAACTCATCTAACAAATTGGGTTGAAATCCTTATTTCTTTCATAAGCTTTTTGGAGACAATGGTACACCCAGTTATTGGTTTATAATCTTTAATAGTCCTACTATCACCATATTTCAGAATAAGTGTCGCCACAATATCATTGAATGCTTTGAATAAGCACTCACGGTAAAAGGAATCCTTAATTGCTTTACCAAGTCATATTTAATGGTATCCCAGCTACCCTTGAAAAACTGGGCTCCATAACCATTTATCTTTGGTGATTTCAAGTCCCAGATGCCTTTAAAAGTCATATGAATCTCTTTCTCACAAATGGGAGCCGCGAGACTCTGACGTTAGTCAGTGTTCGAGTGTAGTCCATTTCTTATGGCAATTATTTGATTATTTTTAATTATTCTTAATTATTGAATTATTATTACTTAGTGGAGAATTTGGGCATGAAATTTGAAATAGATAATTATATATTAATTTTAATTAATATAATTAAATATGATATGATTTTATATTAATTTCAATTATTTAAAAATAATTATTCAATTATGATATCATTTATTTGATTCATAAATAATGAATATTAATATTGTTTATTAATATTAATATTGTTAATATCATTATTTAAAAAATTTAATATTATTTTACTCATTTAAAAAGAGTTAAAAGATAATGCATTGACAATATAACATTTTTTTATTCATATGTATATCTTTTATTCACATTTAAAAATAAAAATACTACAAGTAGTGGCAGCTTAAATAGTAGCGTTAGTTAATAAAAGATTTCAGAATATTTTATTTAATTTTAAAAATACTATCTTAGTGGAGGTTTTTATTTCAAAATATTAAAATAGTGGTTCAATAAAATCGCTCAATTAATTCCAATTTAAATAAAAATAAACGAATTCAATAAAATCACCCAATTATTTCTAATTAAATAAAAATAATTAATTAAATTATATCACTTACACGATCCATTAGTGGGAGGCTACTAAAAATTAGAAACTTGATTAACTATTATTTCGACTAATCATTAATAATTAGATAATTAGATATAAAATAATAATAATAATAATAATAATAAATAGTTTTTGAAAAATAGGATGTCTGTCTGTTGATTGAATTTAAAGGAGTTTTTCAACGCATTGAGTGATACTTGGAAAATTTGTTAAATAATTAAGTAAGATAAAATTTCATATTAATTTAAATTATATTAAAATAAATATTTTAATAAAATCGCCCAATTAATTCTAATTAAATGAAAATAATTGTTAATTAAATAATTATTCATTAGATGGTTTTACTAATTTTATGTTGGTTAATAAATTTAATAAATAATATAATAATATTTAAATAACAATTTTTATTAATTTTAAAATACTGAAGTAGTGGAAACTTAAAACAGTTGCAAAATTAATTAAGGTTGCTATCCAACAGCAAGCCACTGCATCTACCTGTCATGAATTTAACAATTTAAAACATCACACTATTTTAATTTCGAGAGTTTATTAATTAGCGAAATGAGAATTAAAGCTAATATTTCAATGTGAAACTAGTAACAGACTCGTGCTTCCGCACGGATATAACGCAAAAGTTGTTGAACGAATGGTATTGAATTGAAACCAATAAAAAATTGGGTGAAACATTATATATTGTTGTAGGAAGTAATTAAATAATGTTTTACAAAATAAAAATAATAGTTCAAATAGAAAAGTTCATTGTAATTGTCCAATAAAAACAAAGTTTATAAACCTGTAATAAAGATAAATATGGGAAATTAGGAAATTAGTTTGTATAAAAAATTAGGGAATTTAGATTTGAAATGTGATACTTAATTATCTGTTAGATGTTTTGAAAAACTTCTTTGAAAACTACATTTGTGGTAGTTTCCAAAAAAAATTTAGACTTGTCATGAAACAAGATTTTCAACCCTTGTTTGGTTTTAACCCTTGAGAAAGCAACATATAGTTTACCATGACTAAAAACTTTTTTAGGCAAATACAAACCCACGTAGTCAAGTGATTGTCCTTGTGACTTGTGACTTATTAATAGTCATAGCGAAAGAGACAATAATAGAAAATTGTCTTCTCACAAGCTTGAATGGCCAAGGTGATTGGGAAGGTGACAAAGACATTCTTGAGATATAAATTATATTCCCAATGTTTTTCCTCGAAATTATTTTGGCTTCAATTACATGATTGGCCAATCTTGTAACGGTTAATCTTGTTCCGTTACATAAGCCTTCAGATTGATTCAAATTTCTCAACAACATAATAGTAGCCCCAATTTTTAAATTGATAGAATGATTTGGCAAGCCATAAGTTTTCAAAGCACCCAAAATTTTTGGAGTTAAATGCTCAAAAGCATCAAATTGAGTTTCCTCTGAATTGTCAATTGAATCGGAACTTAATTACTCTTTTTCGGATCCCGTAAAGAAAAAATTCACAATAATTAAAAGCATTGACAGTGAATTTCATCCCAAAATAGATAACTGGTTTTTTCATTATACATAATCTGCCATAATAAGTGTGATTCGAAAAAATAGCAAGTTGAATAAGGCGTTTATAACAGGTAGATATAAATTTTCCAACAAAACTAATAATGCTGCAAGTAAAAGTGTAATGTTCAGCAATAAAAGGATGATGTCAGTATTGAAAAAACAACATCGATGAATATAGCGGAAAAAATTCAGTTTCATCTAAGAATTGTTACAATAAGTATACAAAAGACATACCTGGTATAAGATTGGTGATGTATTCATTAATTTCATCCACGACCTCGATTGTTGAAGCCAAGATTGCTCGACTATGTAGATAATTAACATCAAGGTAGTTGTCCATCAAATTAGAATAAGTACTTGAAACAATTGCTTCAACAGGATCATCGAAGTTAGAGTTTAGAAATTCAGGAGGTATTTTTATTTCTGAAATTCCATCATTGGGTTCTCCAAGTTCTCCATCACCTACTTAAAGAATCCATTTTGCAAACTCTTCAACTTCTTCATCCGATGTAGCAGAATTGTCACGTTGTAGTCGCATATTCTTAGTAAGCTTCAAAACCTTACAATGGTCCCAAATGTAAGAAGCGTTTATGGTTGCATGAATAATATCATATCGACTACCTCTTGGGAAGACAGGGAGTATTTGTCTGAAGTCACCACAAAAAACAATGACCTTGCCTCCAAAAATCACATTCACACCATTGTTATTTTCACTCATGATATTCTTTAAACTTTTGTCAAGAGCTTCAAAGCAATATTTACTGGCCATTGGAGCTTCATCCCAAATGATAAGATCGGTTAACTTCAATAGTTTTGCAAGTTCATATTTCTTGTCAATTTTGCAGATAGAATTTTCAATTGCTGGGACAGGAATCTTAAACTTCGAATGAGTCGTTCGTCCGCCTGGTAATAATAAGCTGACAATTCCACTTGAAGCAACATTTAATACAATTCCCCCTTCGAACGAATGGCAGCAGAAAGGGTGTTCCACATGAAAGTTTTACCTGTTAAAAACTAATTGTTAATACAAAACAATATTATATATTCTTGATGAGTGTATTAGTTGTATGTTAAAAATAGAGTGGTTTGTACATTGGATCTTGGGATGTAAATTATACATTGAAAATCCAAAACATGGTAGCTTGCATTGTAGACACTGTTTGAATCTATATTATTGGATGGGAGCATAAATATTACATATGCATATTTTTGACAGAAAAATAACAGATTGGATAAATAGTCTATGGTACATTGGATTTGGATTCATCGGTTGTAACCCCTGTTTCTCTTTTAGTCTAATGGAAATTTCTTTCGCGTCAAAAAAATTTTTTTTTAAAAGTATTGTAATAATATGTGTCGAATAACATTGAAATATGTAGAAGTTAGTTTTTATGTTTTTTGATCTATTTTAGCAGGGCCAACTTGATAAATTTGGAGACCTTCTTCGAGTTTTAAAAATGAACCTTAAATCTTTTAGTAAAATTGAATTTTAATAATAAAAAGACACACTAAAAATACAATTATATAACTTAAAAGTATCATTTAAACATAAGTTATTATATGATCATATATGTCATAATTTTTAAACATAAATTATTTTGAAAGTCATATTTAATATAATGATCTTTTTCTAAATCTTAAAAGAAAATATTTTTGTTTTCTTTCTCCATCTCATTAATCACATTTTATATTATTTTTTTGCATTATTATTAATACAATTAAATTTATTTATAGTATATTTATTTATTTTACAATTAAGTAATTTATTTTAAATAAATGTAAGTGTAAAGAAGAGTTGTGTTTCATTGAAATTGATCGTCAGGAGTATTGTTGATATTTGGTTCTCCCGATGATGAATATGATATAATCATTTGATATTTTGCAATATACTAAAGAGGGTTTATTATTTGTTGATGGAAATAGGGTTTACCAACTCTTGTGAAATTATCACTAAAATTTATTATTTTCACGGGTCACTATCATCACAATACTCTTTTTCTTTTAATCAATAAAATATTTGTAAATATTATAATTATTAGATATATTAGATTTATGATGTTGGTGATTTGCTACGTACTTTATTTTTAAATATTTTCAAGTATTTTCAAGTATTAGTAATTTTATAATAAATTCTAAGATATGAATGAAGTTATCCATGTACGAGTACTAATATATGGACAAACATACAATATTCCTGGTAAAAAGATGAAATTCTATATGATCAATATGATTGTTAGGCTTCAAAACTTTACGCTTAAATATGAGAGAGTTATTGGTCGTAGGATTTATTATTCTAATTATTTAGTGGTCTATCTTTTTTGTTGTCAAAATAATTTATCATTACGCATATATTGAATGAAATATTTAAGATTTTCAAAATATTGCATTCAAAGCTTAACTATTAAAAAGAGAAGAAAAAAGAATTATAGAGACAAATTTTATTTTATTTTAAAAAAGAGAAGTTTAGTCTACATGTTATTAGGGGACTATTAAATGCAAAATAAAATAAATTTGAGGGGACAAAATCAAATAATTGAAATTTGGAGAGCCATTGTGAGACCAAAATCAAGCAATCCATAAATTTGGAGGGTCAAAATGTATCTTAGACAAATTTATATGATCATAATTTATTTTACAATTAAAAAATTTATTTTAAAATATATATATATATATATATATATATATATATATATATATATATATATATATATATATATATAATAACAATAAATAATTTACTCATAGATGAACAATATTTTACTAGTTACATAATAATGTTAATCAACAATTAATTTTCTCTTTTATTTTCTTCTATCACAAATAAATGACTTGTTTAGAGCATTTATTACAAATGCAATTTAAAGATTTAATTATTTGAATTAAAAGCAACAAATCAAATATTAGTAATTTTAATTAGAAATAACCTAAATACAAAATATTGCATTCAAAGCTTAACTATTAAATATTGCATTGTGAGACCAAAATCAAGCAATCCATAAATTTGGAGGGTCAAAATGTATCTAAGACAACTTTATATGATCATAATTTATTTTACAATCAAAAACATATTTTAAAATTACATGTATATATATATATATATATATTTTATACACCCATTTCACTCCAATTGGTGTAAAACCTGCCGGTAAGATAGTTAGCTCCCATGTGTTGTTTTTCTCAATCGATTCGATCTCGTTTTTCATTGTTTCTCTCCACACCTTGTCTTTCACTGCTTCTTCGAATTTGACAGGATCATTTTCTGTCATCATCATCAATAGCATGACCGATAAGCTTTCTTCCTCATCTTCTCCTTCACCCGTGACATAATCTGCCAAATAACCCGGTGGTCTCCTTGTTCGTCGGCCTGTAACCACTTCTCTTTCAATTAATCTTGTTAGACTGGGCAGAGGAGAAACTGGGCTTGTCGGTGAGACTGGGCTTGTCGGTGTTGAATTACCAACAGATGCAAACGACGAAGACGAACTAGAAGGAGAAAAATTCGCGGTTGACGGGGGACAAGCCATGTCCGGAGGACAAGCCATGTCACCTTCTTTCACTTCTATACTATGTTCTTCTTCTCCACAGTCGAGTATTTTCTCTTTTACACCGGTTTGATTCCAATCCCAGCTTTTGTCTTCATCAAACACTACATCTTTGCTTATCACGATCATTTTCGTAACTGGATCATACAACCTCCATGCTTTTGATTCCTCACTGACTCCGAGAAAAACACATTTCTTGCTTTTGTCATCTAATTTTCTCCTCTTCTGATCAGGTATGTGCGCATATGCTATGCACCCAAAGACACGAAAATACTCCACCTCGTTTTGAATCGCCCAAGCTTCTTGGTGTCATGTCTTCTGCTGTTGGAGATCGATTCGAATGTGCACACTCCATCTTGTAGCTTGAACAAAACTCCTTTGGGACTTGCCTCTCACTCGGATAGACCGCACCGCATTCATTATCGTTCTATTCTTCCTCTCTCGCCACTCCGCTTGTGGCGTAAATGCACCGTCAATTGTCGAGTGATACCATGAGTTTTACAAAACTCTCTAAATTCATTAGATGTGAATTCCTCCGCGGTCGTCCTCGTGCAAGTGATGAAGGTTCCAATCTCTTTTCAACACTTGCTTTGAAAGCCTTGAAGGTGATGAGTGCCTCCGATTTTCATGGAGAAAATAAACCCAAGTTTTTCTAGTGAAATCATCAATGAAAGTTAAAATGTACCTCTTTCCGCTATGTGAAATTGGTGTAATCGGACCACATATATCCGATCGCACCCAATCTCGCACGCCGAGGCCTTTTGACATTGATACTGTGTTGTTTTCGGACATACCGCATATCTCCTTCGTGGACTTGAGATCGGCACCAATAACCATCTTCTTTTGTGCAAGTTGTTTTAGAGCTTCTTGGTTTAAATGCCCAAACGGCGATGCCACAAATTGTCTCCTTCTCGATCACCTCTTTGTCTTCAAGCACAACGTATTTTTACGCAATTTGGATGTTAGAAGAAAGAACATCCTGTTTCCACTCATATTAGTCTCCATGATTGCACCTTTCTTGGGATGATATACTTTGTAGGTTCCATCACGAATCAAAATTTCAAGCCTCCCTCCCGCAATTGTCCAGGCTTAGTAAATTGTTCTTGAGCTCGGACATAATAAACTTGGTATGACTTGGGTGGCTCCGTTAACTTGTACCTTCACGCTTCCTTTTCCCACCACCGACATTCTTGTGTCGTTTCCAAGTTTCACGGATCGATTGAAACCTTCTTCCAAATCGAAAACCAATCTTTGCATCCGGTCATATGATTCGCACCGGAATCAAGGAACCAAACTTCTTCTCTGTTTTCCGATGTTTCTCAAGATAAGACATCAAGAGCTTCTTCTTCTTCTTCTTCTAGTTCAGATAATTCGCTTTCTTTTCCCATTCAGACACTCATTCGATAGTGCCCTAAGCGGTGACATTTGTAGCACTCGACAATGGCACGATCGATTGCTTTCTTCCTCTTCCTCTACCGCGTCCACCTCGGAACATTCCGCGACCTCTTCCTCTGCTAGGTCTTTCATCGTGAGACACTTTTAGTGCCAACACTTCTTGCACATATCCATTCAATCGTTTCATGGACAAGTAGTCGCCATGTAATTCATCGATACTCATCGCTCGGATCATTTGATTCCTCAATCGAACCACATAGTTGAATCTCGAGGTTAGTGATCGAGAATTTTGCTCACGATCGTGCTCGCTCCATTAATTCACCATTCACCTTCATCTTGTTCACCACCATCAAGGTTCTTCCTAGGAAAATATCGATCTTCTCCTTCTTTCATGGCGCAATTCAAACTCCCTTCTCAAAGCTTGCAATTTTTCACCTTTGTAGAGCCTTGATACTTCTTTTCATGGATTCCCGGATCGCCTAGAGGTACCTTTGTCAAGATTAGTTTACGAATCTCTCTCAATGGATGGAACAAGAAATTCTTGACCTTTAAATCCTTCAACTTCTTCTGATTTGTTTTGCACCTCACTCGCTGCGTTGTCATCATCGGAATCCCATCTTCCACGGGCTTCTCGCTTCTCGAAAATTCTCCATCGTCATGGACGAAGTCGTAATGGCCATCAAATTTTGGGATGGCTTGCACAAATTTTTCTGATCTCTCAGACATCTCTCTTGATCACTTTCTCACACAGGTTCTTGCTCTGATACCAAATGTGAAATATAAAACTGAAAGTGATACTTTATTGAACCAAAGGCAATGACATTATATAGCCTACAGGAGGAAAAACTGAATATTAAAAGCAAGCTACAATTTAGGAAACAGAGTCCACTAAAGCTAGAAACTAGGAAACAAACTCCACTACATAACAGTAGATGACTTATTCAACTAAGACAAATTCAAACTCCAATAAAATTTAATTATAATAATTATCCAAATTTTATTAGATACCAGTAGATACTTTTAGAAATTCATGGTTTTATCATTTATTTTGCAGGAGAAAAGAAAATATCTTATTCTAAAAGAGATTCTAGAAAGTGGAGTTACTAAACCTAAATTCATGGTTCTATGACCAAGGTATAATTTTTTAATTAACTTTGAATATTGTTATTTCTTTATCATATAACTGGGTTGGACAAAGGAACCGAGCCCATCTGAAACCGTCAAAACCGAGTGCAAGGCATGCCGACGGGTCTGTTTGAGTTGTCAAGATGAAACATATTGTTATACCATCTAGATGCTAGTTGGGACTAAGGAAGTATTTATGATCTTTGCACTTGGTTTTTTATTTGTTTTGGTTTTTTTATTTCTTTTGGAGTACCGATACTTAAGTTTATTACTTTTCATGTGGTGCAGACAATAAATGCGGCAGGAATAACGATTGTAAAGTAGACACTCAATTCATGAAAATTATAAATTGTATAGCAAGCATTAATAATGGTGGAGATGCTAATGATGTTGAAATGAGCAATGGTAGTTATGAGGATAATGAAGAAGGAAAAGAGGACTTGTATGGTTACCAAACTATTGTTAAAATCCCAGATGATGATATAAGAGAGATGAAATTTGAATCAGAGAAAAAAACCTGTGAGTTTTATGAAACATATGCAGAATATCATGGGTTTGCTGTAAGAAGAGACGACATAGAACGTGTTCTCAAAAAAAAAACATTATTATGCGCCAATTAATTTGTAATAGAGATGGGAAAAGACATAAGAAACATATGTTGTCTTGCCAAGGCCAATCACTCGAAAAGGTTGTCTTGCTCGGTTGCGTGTGGCATATGATGTTGTGACTAGGAGTTGGAGAGTTGTTGCATTTGAATCCGCTCATAATCATAAGTTAACTCCACGACGGTTTGTTCATTTTATTCCTAAGTATTGTCGATTGAGTGAAACTGGTAAAGCGCTTGTTGATGGCTTGCATACGTGTGTTGTTAGTATGTGTCACATTTTGGGTTTTATGTTGGGACAGAAAGGTAGTCACGAAGATTTAGGATTTATCAAGGACCTATATAACTATTTTAGTAATGGAGCCAAGGTTAAAAGAGAAAATGGAGATGCTTTTGCTGCCTTGTCTTATTTATGATTCAATATTTTTTTTGAAATTTACCACAACAGAGGATCGTCGTCTATAAAATTTATTTTGGTTAGACGGAACTAGCTGATTTGACTTTGAATGTTTTGGTGATGTCGTTGCTTTTTCATGTTAGGGATAGTGTCGCATGTAGTTTGTAACAGTTTCCTTAAAATCATCCAAAAGATTTGATTAATTTATAGAAATTGTTGTTCAAAATAGAAATCCTTTTTGTTATGTCCTGCTCACATATTGACAAACTTTTTAAAACGACTGTATCTTGTGAAATAATTTTATAATACTAATGAATTACATGTGATAATATTAAAAACTCTAATTACCTTCTCATCATCTTTTTTAGTGTGTAACATATTTGGATTCCAATCATCAAAATTTTCCTCTTTGTTATTCATTATCTTGTCGTTTGTGTCTTCTTCACTGTGCAAGTTTATTCAATAAAATATATTACAACCATAATCTATAAATATATTGTAAAAAGTTATATTATAAAAACACATACATAATCATAAAGTAGTTCTATTTTTTTGTTTTTCTTTTTACAATTTCTTATCCATTAAAACAGAATACACGTTTAGACGTCAAATTTAATATAAGTTCCTGCCTAAACACGTGCATCGCACGGGATGAAACTACTTGTTTTCATATTCGAGAGCAATTCTAATAAGCAAATTAAAGATGATAGATTATATATATTAAGAAATAAGATGGGTACCTATCCAATATTAATGGGGTGAGTCATTATTATGTTGTAATTAATAATCATACAATAGAAAAAAGCAAGATGAGTACTTTGGCAAGTTTGCCACTTGTCAAATTCTCATGCATTCTTCTATTTATAAATTTTCTATAAATGGAAACTTTCTTTTATTTAATTATTATTAATTTTATTTTAATTTTTGATATCATTACACAAATTCTGTAATGTCACGCTTACACAGCAATTGGGATTTTTAGAAAAATGAACCGTCCACATTATTTTTCTTCCCATTAACTTTTGTATTGTTCCAGTGCAAAAATGAAGCATTAATTTCCTTCCCATTAATTTCTTTATGATCATTATTACAAGTTAAAAATGTTAACTGACATATTTTGAATATTCATATTTTGAAGAATTAAAAATGCATTTAATAAATATAAAACTATAATATAAATTCTGTAAATTTACTTTCTCTATATAATTAATTAATAATTATAATAATTATAAAAAGAAAAAATAGAATTAAGTTTGAGATTCATTAAGAATTATTTCAGTTTATTTTATAGAATTTATTAATAATTAATACCAATATTTATAGCCAACATAAATGATTTTTACTATTTTTTTCTAAAATATAAATGATACACAATTAATTTGATCATATAAATATTTTGTTGTACCAAAAACAAAATTCACTGGTAAAGTTATTTTATATTTCTATTTTTTCATTCTTATTATTTTTTTTAAACAAATAAAGTTATCTAAATTAAATGTATGATACAAATCTAATTAATTATTTTCATGTAATTTTTTCAAAATTATCTTATTTTCATGTTTACCATATACAAAATGTAAATTCTACTTTCAAGTTTTTTTATTTGACCATTATATAAGAAGGTAAATTAGAAATAAAAATAAATCTATTAATATGCTAATTTTTTTAAACATAGAATCACACAATAAATTTTGAATACTTATTAATTATTTAATTATAGTTAATTTTATAAAAGGCATTTTACCTAACATAAGAAACAAGAAATATAATTTTTTTATTATAATTAGTTCACACAAAATTTTAACAAAATATAGAAAATACCTTATAATAATTATATATATATAGAAAATATTTATTTTAATCCAATGTACTAAGAATGATATCCCTTCGATAAACAAATATTTTATACTTAATTAAATGATACTTATTTTTGACGGTGGAATATAAGATATTATGACATATGATATAAGAAAAATAAAATTCAGTTGAAATAATATTTTTTATGATAAAATATTAACCTTTATATTATAAAATTGATACAAATAGTTTTGACCTCAATCTTTCATTTAGGAAATTAATCTTTTTAGTTAAAATAGTTTTGACCTCAATCTCAAATTTTTGCATTATAATTTGATGAATTTATTATTTTTAATGACATATAAGATATATATTTTATTTTTTAAAAAAATTCAATTTTTTCTGTCTAATAACATATATACTTTAATTGTAAATACTTATAAAATATTTTTTATTCTACAAATTTTTTAACCCGTACACAAATTTTTCCACACACACCTTTGTTTTTTTCCCATTAAATTGCATTGAATTTACAATTGACGAACCTCCTTTCATGCGTTCTTTTCTTTCCCATTCTTTGCCCTTAAATTGCATTGACGGCACAATTCCCACACGCCTCCATCTATTCATGTTCTTCTTCCCTTTTCCAATTCAAGGTTTCTTTTCCCAATTCAAGGTTTCTGCATATTTTCTTTGTATGATTGCTTATTCTACATATATAAATATGACTTATATCATCTCCAAATCCTCATTCTCTTTGAACCGTTTCAATTTTCCAATATTTTACAATGGCTGCCACAAGATACGATTTTGTTTCTGAAATCACACCAGCAAAAGAATCATGGAACGTTGTTGTTCGAGTTATTCGATTGTGGTTTGTGCCAGACATGAATTGTAAACAAAAACATTATGCGATGGAGATGGTTTTCATCGATGAGAAGGTTGTTGTTGTTGTTTGATTTGTAATTTTTTTCTTTGCATATTATTATATATCATTTTATTCTGATATTTGTTTGTTATTGTTTATAGGGTTTCAAGATACAAGCATCTGTTTCGTAAGGCTCTGCTGTCTCGATTTGAGAATAAGATTCGTGACAGTATTGTTTATAATTTTCAATATTTTGGGGTTACCGCTAATACTGGAGGGTATAGGACCACGAAACATCAATTTACAGAGTTCTACTGTGGTTACAGAAATTGGTGATGATCCCATAACAGTAACCCCTTACTCATTTGTCTCCTTCCCAGAGATTGTTGGGAAAATTGATATGAACTACTTGATTGGTAAAGCTTTTATTTAATTCAAAACAAATATTCTATTTGTTTTTTATTGTCTTCAATTTTCGTTATTATTCAATTATATCATCATCTAATTTGTCTATGTTGTTGCCATTTTGTCGGCTGTTGGACGTGAAAGGGTCTATGAAAGGAATGGTGTAACTACTAAGTTTAAGGTTATTGAGTTACAATCCCATGGGTAAGTCATATGATTAAAAACTTATATAATTTTTTATGCAGTTAGAGTTACAATCCAATAACTTTTGAATTAATTGGTTTCCTGTGGGATGAAGCTTGATTGTACGCTGTTTGGACCATATGTTGATGAACTTGATGCATACCTAAAATCTGGACAATGTTGTTCTTCTTGCTCAGTTTTTGAAAGTCAAATTGTATAATGGAAAAATCAGAATGCAATGAATTGTACCAAACTGTTGTTCAACCCAAACATACCCGAGGCAGATTCTTTAAAGCTGAAGTAAATACTTTTTTGATTCACATATCTTTCAATTTGTATAATTAAGTCTTCTGAAGTTTCTGAAAGTTAATAATTGATTATTACTTTTTTCTTTCTTATTTCTTTCTTATTAGCGATAACATTGGATCACCTACTTAACCATTTAGCTATATGAAGGATGCTTCAGAGACGAGTTTGGAAGAAGATTTCTTGAATCTGAGAGTCAATCTAAAACAATAGAGGAACTAAAAGACTCTCAAGATGTAATTTGCATTTAACTTTTATTTCATTCATATCCTTCCTTACATGCTTTTTGTATTATAGGTTTATTTGACATTGTTATTTTGTTTTATATGTCTACAGAATATGGTTTGTGTTGTGTTAGGCACGATCAAACATGTTATTGGTGGTAATGATTGGTGGTATGTTGCATGTGTCTGCAATAAGGGTGTTGTTTAGATTCCAGAAGGTTGTTCTGCCCAAAGTGTGAGAAGCATATTTGGACAATTGTCCCAAGGTGTTTAATTGTAATTTTTTTCAATTATTTCATATATTAACGGCTAATCTGTCTATTTATTTAAAAAATATGTAATATATAGTTTTCCAACTTCCTTAAATATGTAGGTTCCGTGTCAAACTCAGAGTAATTGATGAAACTGATCCTGCTACTTTCGTGCTTTTTGATCGCGATTGTTATTTTCTAACCAAAATGACATGTTCTGATTTGATTGCTGAAATGGACCGGGTGAGTATTTATAAAGTAATTTTTTTTTTTACTTATTACCAACTGTCATTATAATCAAGATATAAGTTCATAGTAATAATTCTTAATATTCTATTTTTTTTAGGAAGAAGACCTAGCAATTGTGCCTACAGTGATTGGTGGTTTTGTTGATCAAACATTTCTGTTTAAGATAGATGTAAAAAATGATGTGAGTTCTGGATATGAACAGTCTTTTCGCGTGAAAAAAGTTTGTGCTGACAAAGATATAATTTCAAAGTTCCAATCTGTTTCAAAGGTCGATAGTATTCTCTTTCATGTTAGTACTAATATTTGTGTAACATGTCCATTTCATGTTACCTCATATATTATAGGCCCTGCAAGACTGCGTCTACCTCCTTCTTAGATAAAGGTATAGAGTAATGGCAAGATCAACCTAAGGAACTCTCCATTTCTCGACTACAATTGCTCATGTGGATCTAGGTCTACTTACCAGAAAGAGTTTCCAAACATCACAACACTTCTTCCCCGACGGCTAAAAGTAAGCACTTTTCACCTTCTTGTAGACATAAGGGATGGTCGGTGGTTTTGATTGTGAATGACTGTGGATTTTGTTCACCTTCTTTTATTGCTCAATGCTCCAACCATGCATTAAATCTGACAAATAGATACAAAACTATCAAACAATACATTATGTACACGAAAATACAAATATACACAAACTAAACGTATTTACAAACAAAGTGGGGATTTATTGCAAGAATATCAACAAAAGAATAGATAAGTGCCACAAAACCTATATACAAATGATGATATTTTGGCACTTATCAATAATATGGAGTCTGGAGGGTTCCCATTTTGTACTTGGGTCTTCCGATTGGTGGACTCTCTAGAAGGCTGGCTTTTTGGGATCTGATGTTGGATCGTATTAAATCTAGATTGTCCAATTGGAAGAGTTGACATTTATCATTTGGTGGCCGCTTAATTCTCTTAAAGTCTGTCCTTTCCCTTATTCCTATATATGCTCTTTCCTTCTTTAAAGCTCTCGTATGTATTATCACTTTCTTAGATTCTATTTTTATGAATTTCTTTTGGGGTGGAGTGACAATCATAGGAAAACTTCTTGGGTTGGCTATGAGACTATTTGTAAAAATAAGGATTTGGCGGGTTGCGTGTTAGAAGGATAAAAGAGTTTAATATAGCTTTGTTAGTTAAGTGGTGTTGGAGGATGCTAGTGGAGAGAGATGGGTTGTGGATGAAGATGTTGAAAGATCAGTATGGGGTGGAAGTGGGGCGGGTGAAGGAAGAAGGGAGTCGTTGTTCCAATTGGTGGAAGGATGTGTGTCGTGTTCACGATGGGTGCGGTTTAGTCGAGGGAAGTTGGTTTAATGAGAACATCCATATGAAGCTGGATAGTGGTGCTCATACTCTTTTTTGGATGAACACTTGGCTAGGGTAACGTCATCTTTATAGAAGTAAAGTGTTACTATTATTATAGAATAAAAAAGATGGATACCTCATGGCGACCAGACTCAATCTTATTGGCAATGTCGAATTAATCACCAACACCATCATTGTAATCGATGTAATAATCCATGGTAGCACTATCAATGCCACCGCTGTATATATCATCATAGTCGAGCGACTCCATGTCGTTGGCGTCCTGCATATAATCCTCGAAGTACATTGAAAAAAGTTGGAAATAAAATTTGAGGGAATTTCATAAATTAATATCCGAAATCGGTGAAGTGAAAGAAAAGGATATAATTTAGGGCAAGAGAAAACTGGGAATCTAGCCATACGATTTAGAAAAATTGATAAGAGGAGAACACATTCCATTCAACATGGTTGATTATGTGAGAAAAAAATCAGGGTATCTCTGCAATTTAAACAAACTTCATATTTAATTTTTAAAATAAAACTATTAAATAAAATACTAATTAAATAAGACAAATGGCCCATTAAATAATATTCTTCCTTGTGTTCGCATCCACACCACCAAAATAGATTTTGCATTTTGTCGAGTTAAGTTTTTATACTAGTGGAAGAAGAGAAGGAGAATAACAGTAAATCATTGACAAAATAAAGATTAGTAATGTTAAGATTCTCACGTTTGGCATGATGGTTGAAATTAAGATTCTTCGGCATTTTACGATGGCACCTGTTCAGACATTGCATTATAATGACAAATAAAAGATGGGAGATAAGGTCTCTATGTCTAATACCCTCCTTAGCCTTTATAGCTTTCGTGTGATGCCCGTTGATATAGAATTTATAAGTAACATAAGTGACGGTAAGCATAACTCATCTAACAAATTGGGTTGAAATCCTTATTTCTTTCATAAGCTTTTTGGAGACAATGGTACACCCAGTTATTGGTTTATAATCTTTAATAGTCCTATTATCTGTTTCAGAATAAGTGTCGCCACAGTATCATTGAATGCTTTGAATAAGCACTCACGGTAAAAGGAATCCTTAATTGCTTTACCAAGTCATATTTAATGGTATCCCAGCTACCCTTGAAAAACTGGGCTCCATAACCATTTATCTTCGGTGATTTAGTATCATTGAGTGCTTTGAATAAGCACTCACGGTAAAAGGAATCCTTAATTGCTTTACCAAGTCATATTTAATGGTATCCCAGCTACCCTTGAAAAACTGGGCTCCATAACCATTTATCTTCGGTGATTTCAAGTCCCAGATGCCTTTAAAAGTCATATGAATCTCTTTCTCACAAATGGGAGCCGCGAGACTCTGACGTTGGTCAGTGTTCGAGTGTAATCCATTTCTTATGCCAATTATTTGATTATTCTTAATTATTGAATTATTATTACTTAGTGGAGAATTTGGGCATGAAATTTGAAATAGATAATTATATATTAATTTTAATTAATATAATTAAATATGATATGATTTTATATTAATTTCAATTATTTAAAAATAATTATTCAATTATGATATCATTTATTTGATTCATAAATAATGAATATTAATATTGTTTATTAATATTAATATTGTTAATATCATTATTTAAAAAATTTAATATTATTTTACTCATTTAAAAAGAGTTAAAAGATAATGCATTGACAATATAACATTTTTTATTCAGATGTATATCTTTTATTCTCATTTAAAAATAAAAATACTACAAGTAGTGGCAGCTTAAATAGTAGCGTTAGTTAATAAAAGATTTCAGAATATTTTATTTAATTTTAAAAATACTATCTTAGTGGAGGTTTTTATTTCAAAATATTAAAATAGTGGTTCAATAAAATCGCTCAATTAATTCCAATTTAAATAAAAATAAACGAATTCAATAAAATCACCCAATTATTTCTAATTAAATAAAAATAATTAATTAAATTATATCACTTACACGATCCATTAGTGGGAGGCTACTAAAAATTAGAAACTTGATTAACTATTATTTCGACTAATCATTAATAATTAGATAATTAGATATAAAATAATAATAATAATAATAATAATAAATAGTTTTTGAAAAATAGGATGTCTGTCTGTTGATTGAATTTAAAGGAGTTTTTCAACGCATTGAGTGATACTTGGAAAATTTGTTAAATAATTAAGTAAGATAAAATTTCATATTAATTTAAATTATATTAAAATAAATATTTTAATAAAATCGCCCAATTAATTCTAATTAAATGAAAATAATTGTTAATTAAATAATTATTCATTAGATGGTTTTTACTAATTTTATGTTGGTTAATAAATTTAATAAATAATATAATAATATTTAAATAACAATTTTTATTAATTTTAAAATACTGAAGTAGTGGAAACTTAAAACAGTTGCAAAATTAATTAAGGTTGCTATCCAACAGCAAGCCACTGCATCTACCTGTCATGAATTTAACAATTTAAAACATCACACTATTTTAATTTCGAGAGTTTATTAATTAGCGAAATGAGAATTAAAGCTAATATTTCAATGTGAAACTAGTAACAGACTCGTGCTTCTGCACGGATATAACGCAAAAGTTGTTGAACGAATGGTATTGAATTGAAACCAATAAAAAATTGGGTGAAACATTATATATTGTTGTAGGAAGTAATTAAATAATGTTTTACAAAATAAAAATAATATTTCAAATAGAAAAGTTCGTTGTAATTGTCCAATAAAAACAAAGTTTATAAACCTGTAATAAAGATAAATATGGGAAATTAGGAAATTAGTTTGTATAAAAAATTAGGGAATTTAGATTTGAAATGTGATACTTAATTATCTGTTAGATGTTTTGAAAAACTTCTTTGAAAACTACATTTGTGGTAGTTTCTAAAAAAAATTTAGACTTGTCATGAAACAAGATTTTCAACCCTTGTTTGGTTTTAACCCTTGAGAAAGCAACATATAGTTTACCATGACTAAAAACTTTTTTAGGCAAATACAAACCCACGTAGTCAAGTGATTGTCCTTGTGACTTGTGACTTATTAATAGTCATAGCGAAAGAGACAATAATAGGAAATTATCTTCTCATAAGCTTGAATGGCCAAGGTGATTGGGAAGGTGACAAAGACATTCTTGAGATATAAATTATATTCCCAATATTTTTCCCCGAAATTATTTTGGCTTCAATTACATGATCGTATACAAAAGGAAATACTGACATTAAGACACTGGTCACAACGACCGACTATGCTCTGATACCACTATTGTAACACCCCATCTAAATACCCCGAATATATTAATTAAATTAATATCTAAATCATCCTTAATCAGAGTTAACATGATATAATTAGGGATGTCACAATTAACAAATAGAATAAACCTTCATTCAAACAGTAGCCATGCTACACTGAGGATCAACATCCAAATAAATTTTCAATCAATTTAAGACCATGTCTTACAGTGGAAAATATCATCAACAAGACCGGAATAATTTCAATCAACATTATTCCCACTAAGTTTTAAATAAATAATAGACTAAGTCTAATTCTTCATCTAACGTTCCCCAGTGTTACAATCTAATCAGAGCATGACACTGACACGCGGACTAAACGATGAGCTCTAGAGCCATCCTCACCGACTCTTCAGCTGCTAACTTTAATCGAAATGGTAAAGTAAGGGTGAGACTTCTCATAATTAAAGCATATTATAAGCTTCTCAATTAACAATATATTTCAAGCATATTAATCCACCCATTTCAACACAACTCCGTTCAATACACAAGTACAACCATATACTCATCATGCACAACAATCATCAATCGAGGATAGTAACGGAAGACATCCTAACATGTTACTATTCCATACAAATATAATGCGGACTCAATGCATGCGGTACCGACTCGTGACCAAGTCACCCAACACGATCCATTCATCAACCGGATACGGTACCATCGATTCGCCACACACCGAGTCAAGAATCCACCTAACCACCCATCCTCACTCGGGTATCGGTTATCGGCAATCCAAGTCAAATTCGCACAATGGGAATTAACTTCACCAAACAATGCATATGCACGCACATCATTAGCATGCAACATCAATCGTCTATGTATACATTCATTGAACATAATCGAACCTCAACAATCAACATGATATATCAACTAATCATGCATACATCAACACAGATAACATGCAAACCAATCCACATGATATATCAACCAATCATGCATACATCAACACAAAGTTATGACCACATCGGACATCATAAACTCTCATCAACCACCACATGATATAATCACCTATCATGAAACAATTCATCACAAAGCATAAATATGCCAAACACTTACCCTTTAATTGGTAAGCCTATCACGAGATATATCACAACAACGACAACTAAGATCATGACCATCGCATATACAACACCAACAAACACATGATATCAATACAATCATGAATACATCAATCATCATAAACCGAATCAACCCCAAAGCATGATATTCCAACCATCATGCATAATAACAACAACGTAACACGCTTTACATTCCTCAAGATCAATACATCCATCAACACGGTCTGCTACATACGCATCAACATGCGTACCAAAAGTCACCTATCTCGAAATTTGGCTCATTTTCAAAATAATTTCAGGTTTTAGAAAATATTTTCAGTTCACAAAGTAGAGCATTAAATTTAGAAAGTAACGTCCAAAACGGCGCAAAACGGACTTACGGTTTGAAAGTTATGAATTTTCAAAATTTGACATTTTACAAAATTTAAGTTGGAACCGGTTCCGTCACGAGAGAACCGGTTCTGAAAAGTTCAAAACCTCGTTCTTTGTAAAATATGGGAACCGGTTCCGTCACATAGAGAACCGGTTCCCACGTATTTTTCGAGTTTTATAAATTTTCAAAGGCAACCGTTCCTACCTGCAGAACCGGTTCCCACGTAAAATGTAATTTTTCGCACTTTTGACATTCCTCCATTTCCATTCAAACTCAAACATACCCATACGAACTCCAATCATGGGAACACTAAAACACATCATTTTTCATCATCTATCTCATCAAACAACATATTTCCATAATCTATTTTCATCTCGACACTTTAATCACATTCCATACACATTCGACACAATCGGACTCAATCGACACCAACCGACACTATTAGGTATACATCCATGGAAACCTAGAATTTCCTAAACACGATTCCTAACATGCCATGATCTATAGAATCAACATCAAAACCTATAATAAGCATTAATCGAAATCACCCTTACCTTGTGGGTTCTCCGAGATTCGACGCTTCTAGGTTTTTTTCTCTTCTCTTCTCCAACTTTACGTATAATAGCTTTTCTTCCAAAAAAACCTATTTTCTTTTCTTTTCCTTTTTATATTCCTTCTAATAATCCTTTATTTATTCCAATAAAATAAAACAAATGGTAATTAGTAAGTGTAGTGTAATTTACTCCTCACACCCCTAATTACACCTCACACCTCCATCTCTTCTTTTCTTCAATTAATTCCATAAATTCCAAAAATATAATTAATTCAAGTCCTTAATTAATTAAATAATTAAATTCCTATTTATTTAATTTCTGAATTAAATCGGGGTGTCACATGTTCTATATAGATAGATTATAGTAAATAGCATATTTTTATTACTGAATTTGAAAATCTTTTCAAAATCGAGAATCTTATTTTAAAGCTAAACTCTTATAATTTTTCGGATTGACGCATATCAGTTTATTTTGAAAGTTTTTTATTGTTTTCGTCGACAAATATATTCCTTATTAATTAGTATGCAATCTCAAACCAATATTATTTTTTCAATCCTTTAAAATTTTATTCTAATAACCTTTAAAACTTATTCTAATAATCTTATTTATTTATTTATTGTATTTCAATGTAAATAATAAAGTGTAATAACTATCGTATAAATAATGTGGGATGATAGTGCAAAGCAAAACAGTGAATAAAAAGGTACAAACACTTTTCTTTCTTCACTCTTGAACTTGAACAAACAAAGTGACAATAGTATTGACAAACTTGATGGAGCAGCAAAATCAAGTTATGGAAGCATCCTCAAATCATGTGGAGGTACTTCTTCATTCTACACGTGAATTCTTTTTAAACGTTTGTTTCTTAATTCTTGAGTATACTTTTTCTGGTTCACTTCTATATAAGTGTAGTAACTTGTAAGTAGTAATTGGTTACGTTGTTTTTTTTTTTTTTTTTTTAAATCCCTTTCTGTTTTAGCATTAGTACGTTACATTTATCGATTATTTCTTTGCATGCTTGATACAGACACAGAAATCTGGATGGAAAAAATTCTCACTACAACATTTGTTGTCTCTGACAACACTTTTTTAGGTAACATGTAGAAATTGTTGCCTTAAATTCATATAGGCAACGATTTACGATTATTGTCAAAAATATGTTTGCAACCCTTGATAATCGTTGCCTGAAATACTTTAGGGGACGTTTATGGAGCGAGACTCTTTTATTTTTTTGCCAACGGTTGTTAATTGTGCCCTTTACTGCTTTTGGGGACGATTTTAGAGCGTTAAAATATTACTTTTTTTAGCAATGTTTGACAATTATCCCCAAAAATATTTTTGGGGACATTTTTAGATTGTTACATTTTTTCTAATAAAAGGCTACATTTCTAAAATATTGTATAAATTTTTTTAGCACTATCAAATTTTTGGTGGCAATCTTTCCTCCAAAATTTATACACTAAAAAACAAATATTTTTTCTAAACATTATTAATATATATATATATATATATATATATATATATATATATATATATATATATATATATATTAAAATTTTCTAACACATAATTATAAATAAAAAATAAAAAATTTTAAACAAATATTTTAAACATTCTAAACAAATATTTAAAGAGCAAATATTTTTCATTAATCCTAATATTTAAACAAATATTCTAAACAAATATTTCTCTAAACATTCTAAACAAATATTTTTCATTAAATAAAAAATAAAAAAATTTCTAAGACATAATAGGAATTTTAATTATTTTTCATTTATCTTCTCAACCAGTCTTATTAAAAAAAAAAAATTGAAAAAAGAAAACAAGCAGAAAAGGAAAACAAAACCCGGAAGCTATCGATTCTCCTTCTTCCTCGTTCACACATTCCGCCGCCGACCTAGCTAACAGTGTCGCGCTCTCATCCGCTCCGACTCGGATCTCTTTCGTCCACACCATCCGCCGTGTTGTTCGTCGCTCCGTTCGTTCGTGTCCGTTCCTCGTCCGTTCGTCGTCAGTTCCTCGTCAGTTCGTCGTTCGCCGTCCAACTGCGTTCGTGTCCGTTCCTCGTCCGTTCGCCGTCCAACTGCGTTCGTGTCCGTTCCTCGTCCGTTCGCCGTCCAACTGCGTTCGTGTCCGTTCCTCGTCCGTTCGCCGTCCAACTGCGTTCGTGTCCGTTCCTCGTCCGTTCGGAACACACGGTTTTGTTCAGATCGGGGGTCATCATCTTACGATGTCAATAGGACCCGTGGCCGGGTAGAGCCGTGACGCGCGGCAAGAGGGAGTTGCATGTCGGAGCCGATCAAGTCTTGACTCATCTGATGATTTCTGGTTGAAAAGCTAAGTACGATCATCGGCGAACTTTAACGCCCAATGATGACATCCTGATCTGAGAGAACGAGGCAATGTTGGCACATCAACAAGACCATCGATCTCGTTAACGAAAAGATAAGTTGTCCAGGCGTATTGCATCTGAAAATCTTGTTAACTTATATTTAGAAGCTGTTATATGTATCTATAATATCACGATGTATATATCCCTCATCTAATGTACAACGAATCTTGGTTTCTCTGTGATCATCCGATTGTCAGTTGGTGTGATCTTTAGCGAGAAATTAAATGCTACTATCATGTTGGATATAGCGCAGAGATTGCAACGATACTTCGGGAGGTGAAAGTCATGATTTGGATTTCGGTACTAGCTCATCACCATCATAGAACGGCCTAGAATGAGGAACCGTCATCGCACTATACACAGATATGTGTTTCATCTTTGTCATGGGCTAGTTAATGTTTACGTTTCTAAAACGTATCTATGACATTCTTCTTCATAATTATGTCATAATTTGTCATTGTCAAATATTGATTATTCCTGTGTGTCGGTTATCTTTGTGGGGTAGCCTGCTTTTATTACTCGGTTCTCAGAGTGTCGGATAAGTCAGCTATATGATGAACATATAAGGTTCATTTGTTAAGGTATTCTTTGCAGCGGTGGCGAACGAGCTCAGATGCATATATTAACTCTCATCTGGTGAACACGAGTGCCTATGCCGACTTGCATAAGGATAAGTAACAAATCATGACGCGAAATCATGGGATTTTTGGTTAATTTCGACAATTCTCAGGGCTAAAACATGTAGGGTGTAAACCTGTCCGATTTGGTGCGAGAATATTCCTTAAAAGATTGGCAGTTAAGACAAACACACAAGCCCGAATAACACGGTGCATAAAATTAGGCTGCGTCGAACGTTTTCACACCATATGTTGCTGCTGCCCGGATAATGCAGGGGTTGAATCATGACAGCCAATAATGATCCCCGACGGTGAGATCAAAGGGATAACGATTCAATGAGGGCTATGGGATAATCTTCGACGCGGCCGTTAAAATTCAGATAAGTGATCCTCATATACCTTTTTTAAATTATCACAATTTCATTCCATATTTGGGTCCATCCCTGCATAAAGTAATAATAAAAGACTAGGAGGAATCCTTGTGAGTTTCATTCTCAGTATTTATCGAAGAGTCTTACAAATTGACTATGAATTCAAGGTCTGATCCTTATTGTCCTCTTTTATCCGAAAACGATGACAACACCTGTATCCCTCGCCGTAACTCTGTGAACTCTATCAGATCCACTTTCATGTCCAGCTAAAGCACGTTATAGTGTTGATCCAGAAGCTCTTTTGACGTTGATTTCTCCAAAGCCACACCTTTAAGCCAAGGTCTCTCTCTTTTTCTCTATATAAGGCTCCTCGAGTTCTCTCTCTTGCAGTTTTTTAATCACTCTTTCTTTGTTGTTGTTATTTATAGCTATTTTTCATTCTTTCCTAATAATGACTGATTTTAATGTTTGAAATTTATTCATATTATTTATATACCACTATAATGAAGTTCTCTCTCTTTTTCAAACTCTATCTCTCTATATATAATGAAGTTGATAATAATTATGAACTTGTAGGAGAGAAAGATTACTATGAAAAACAAATGGCTACTCTGAAATCATTTGAGGAAGTGGATGCAGTGGTAGAATCTGACCTCATTGGTGAGGATGATAAAGAGGAACTTGCCCAACAAGAAAGAGCAATGAAGATTTCAAACTATGCAAATATAGTTTTGTTGATATTGAAGGTATATTTTATATGTGGTTAAATGATGAACTATACCTATTATTGCAAGTTAAATAAAATATTAATTTTCAGACCAAAATTAAATTGAATATATAGACTATAATTTTTTTCCACATAGGACAAAAGCTACATTTTGGATTTAATTTGCTTTGATTAGAATCTTTGACATAGAACTAATTAAAGTCACCTTCTTCTTCTTCCAATTATCAGCTAAACTAAAGTTTGGAAGAAAAACTAATTTTATGTAATAGCAAAGAAACATGTGTTAACCTGTAACACATGTAATCATGGATTTAGAGATGTTAGTTTTTAAACTAGTGACTTGTGAGAATCAATTAGTTGAACTTTTTGTCTTTCTGGGTTGTTTGTTTGTTTGTTGTTCTGTTATTAATATTATTATAATCTGCTTCTGATATGTGTCCTTTTGTGTTATTACTGCATACTTTATTTAATGTTTATTGTATTTATAGTATCTAAGGGTACAAATGGAAAGGAGTAAAAAAATTGTATATTTTGTGCTACTTTCTTCGCTAATTTACGAAGAAACGAAAAGTTGGTAGGGTCCACCATAATTTTCTCTCTCCTCTGTGTTGCATTGATGCATTGATGCTCCAAACCAAACACACCGTAAATAACACAAGTCATTGATGTGTAGATTTATGCCACAGTAAGGAGTGGGTCAATAGCTATAGCAGCATCAACTTTAGATTCGGTGCTTCCGGTGGTGTACTGTGGTACACTCACTTAGCAATGAAGAATGTAAACATCTACCAGTATCCCATTGGAAAACTTAGGGTTCAGCCGGTGGGCATTCTCGTTTTTGCTGCTATCATGGCCACACTTGGTGAGTCAACTATATTCCTAGTTTTTATGAATACTTTTCTCTTATGATGATATGGAAATGCTTAAAATGTTACATAAATTCGATTTTGTTATAGGATTTCAAGTACTTTGATGTGGTCACAAACGTAATTGGCTTAGTTGCTGCTCTTGTTGGTGATAAATGTTATTGGTGGATCGATCCTATAGGAGCCATTTTACTTGCCGTTTACACAATCACCAATTGGTCTAACACCGTCAAAGAGAATGCGGGTAATTTTTAAGTGCTAGTTACCGCAGTAGTGCAACTTATAAAAAATAGTTCTAGTGAAAAGATGACGGGGAACAAATGATATGGCTGTGCTCGATCATGATGTTTGCGACTCTGGTGAAGCTTGTGCTTTGGTTTTACTGTAGAAGCTCGGGTAACCGGATTGTGAGGACATATGCATGTAAGTGTCTATTTTGATGTTTATTTTCTTGAATTAAGTAAATACAATGGAACATTAAAAAAATGTCAATACGCAGGATCACTACTTTGATGTGGTCACAAACGTAATTGGCTTAGTTTGCTCTTGTTGGTGATAAATGTTATTGGTGGATCGATCCTATAGAGCCATTTTACTTGCCGTTTACACAATCACCAATTGGTCTAACACCGTCAAAGAGAATGCGGGTAATTTTAAGTGCTAGTTACCGCAGAGTGCAACTTATAAAAATAGTTCTAGTGAAAGATGACGGGAACAAATGATATGGTTGTTTCGATCATGATGTTTGCGACTACGGTGAAGCTTGTGCTTTGGTTTTCTTGTAGAAGCTCGGGTAACTGATTGTGAGGACATATGCGATGTAAGTGTCTATTTTGATGTTTATTTTCTTGAATTAAGTAAATACAATGGAACATTAAAAAAAATGTCAATACGCAGGATCACTACTTTGATGTGGTCACAAACGTAATTGGCTTAGTTGCTGCTCTTGTTGGTGATAAATGTTATTGGTGGATCGATCCTATAGGAGCCATTTTACTTGCCGTTTACACAATCACCAATTGGTCTAACACCGTCAAAGAGAATGCGGGTAATTTTTAAGTGCTAGTTACCGCAGTAGTGCAACTTATAAAAAATAGTTCTAGTGAAAAGATGACGGGGAACAAATGATATGGCTGTGCTTGCTCATGATGTTTGCGACTCTGGTGAAGCTTGTGCTTTGGTTTTACTGTAGAAGCTCGGGTAACCAGATTGTGAGGACATATGCAGATGTAAGTGTCTATTTTGATGTTTATTTTCTTGAATTAAGTAAATACAATGGAACATTAAAAAAAATGTCAATACGCAGGATCACTACTTTGATGTGGTCACAAACGTAATTGGCTTAGCTCTTGTTGGTGATAAATGTTATTGGTGGATCGATCCTATAGGAGCCATTTTACTTGCCGTTACACAATCACCAATTGGTCTAACACCGTCAAAGAGAATGCGGGTAATTTTAAGTGCTAGTTACCATAGAGTGCAACTTATAAAAATAGTTCTAGTGAAAGATGACGGGAACAAATGATATGGTGTGCTTGCTCATGATGTTTGCGACTCGGTGAAGCTTGTGCTTTGGTTTTGTAGAAGCTCGGGTAACAGTTGTGAGGACATATGGATGTAAGTGTCTATTTTGATGTTTATTTTCTTGAATTAAGTAAATACAATGGAACATTAAAAAAATGTCAATACGCAGGATCACTACTTTGATGTGGTCACAAACGTAATTGGCTTAGTTCGCTCTTGTTGGTGATAAATGTTATTGGTGGATCGATCCTATAGGAGCCATTTTACTTGCCGTTACACAATCACCAATTGGTCTAACACCGTCAAAGAGAATGCGGGTAATTTTAAGTGCTAGTTACCGCAGTGCAACTTATAAAAAATAGTTCTAGTGAAAGATGACGGGAACAAATGATATGGGTGCTCGATCATGATGTTTGCGACTCGTGAAGCTTGTGCTTTGGTTTCTTGTAGAAGCTCGGGTAACAGTTGTGAGGACATATGAGATGTAAGTGTCTATTTTGATGTTTATTTTCTTGAATTAAGTAAATACAATGGAACATTAAAAAAATGTCAATACGCAGGATCACTACTTTGATGTGGTCACAAACGTAATTGGCTTAGTTTGCTCTTGTTGGTGATAAATGTTATTGGTGGATCGATCCTATAGAGCCATTTTACTTGCCGTTTACACAATCACCAATTGGTCTAACATCAAAGAGAATGCGGGTAATTTTTAAGTGCTAGTTACCGCAGTAGTGCAACTTATAAAAAATAGTTCTAGTGAAAAGATGACGGGGAACAAATGATATGGCTGTGCTTGCTCATGATGTTTGCGACTCTGGTGAAGCTTGTGCTTTGGTTTTACTGTAGAAGCTCGGGTAACCAGATTGTGAGGACATATGCAGATGTAAGTGTCTATTTTGATGTTTATTTTCTTGAATTAAGTAAATACAATGGAACATTAAAAAAAATGTCAATACGCAGGATCACTACTTTGATGTGGTCACAAACGTAATTGGCTTAGTTGCTGCTCTTGTTGGTGATAAATGTTATTGGTGGATCGATCCTATAGGAGCCATTTTACTTGCCGTTTACACAATCACCAATTGGTCTAACACCGTCAAAGAGAATGCGGGTAATTTTTAAGTGCTAGTTACCGCAGTAGTGCAACTTATAAAAAATAGTTCTAGTGAAAAGATGACGGGGAACAAATGATATGGCTGTGCTCGATCATGATGTTTGCGACTCTGGTGAAGCTTGTGCTTTGGTTTTACTGTAGAAGCTCGGGTAACCAGATTGTGAGGACATATGCAGATGTAAGTGTCTATTTTGATGTTTATTTTCTTGAATTAAGTAAATACAATGGAACATTAAAAAAAATGTCAATACGCAGGATCACTACTTTGATGTGGTCACAAACGTAATTGGCTTAGTTGCTGCTCTTGTTGGTGATAAATGTTATTGGTGGATCGATCCTATAGGAGCCATTTTACTTGCCGTTTACACAATCACCAATTGGTCTAACACCGTCAAAGAGAATGCGGGTAATTTTTAAGTGCTAGTTACCGCAGTAGTGCAACTTATAAAAAATAGTTCTAGTGAAAAGATGACGGGGAACAAATGATATGGCTGTGCTCGATCATGATGTTTGCGACTCTGGTGAAGCTTGTGCTTTGGTTTTACTGTAGAAGCTCGGGTAACCAGATTGTGAGGACATATGCAGATGTAAGTGTCTATTTTGATGTTTATTTTCTTGAATTAAGTAAATACAATGGAACATTAAAAAAAATGTCAATACGCAGGATCACTACTTTGATGTGGTCACAAACGTAATTGGCTTAGTTGCTGCTCTTGTTGGTGATAAATGTTATTGGTGGATCGATCCTATAGGAGCCATTTTACTTGCCGTTTACACAATCACCAATTGGTCTAACACCGTCAAAGAGAATGCGGGTAATTTTTATTAGATTTTTTTCCGGTATAATCTTAATTAATTATATTAATATTAAAGATTTTTAAAATGTATTTTTCTTTTATAAAAAAATTGCAGCATATGTACCGTGTGTGGGTTGTGCAAAAAAAACCTTTTATTGATCCACTTTTAACAATCCAAACTAAATGTTCAAATATGAAATTAGGTGGTCCATTTATTGTCAAAATAGTAAACCATAACCCATAAGATATAGTCGAATGCTCATTTATTGTCAAAATAGTAAACCATAACCCATAAAATAATACTACCATGGTTTAACAATTAGGTATCCAGATTTATTTTTCTATCATTTCTCTGGTTCCCTCTTTTAAAGCTTCAAAGTAATTTTACTTCAAATGTATCTCCCTAATAACTTAAATAGTTAAATAAATAAATAAAATATTAATTGAAAATAAAATTGTTTAATATTAATATTAACTTTGCAACCATAATCTCTCATCTCAGTATATTTTTCACCTTGTTTTTCTCTCTTTCTCTCTCTCTCTCTCTCTATATATATATATATATATGCAACATATTTTTTAAAACTAAAGAAAGTTCAACGGTAAATTACTTTAATAGTTTGATTCATTCAAATGCAACTGCTACTAATGAAAATAATGTTTTAGTAAGTATGTATAATATGTTTTGATCACTGATATATACGTCCATTATAGTTCCATTGGTGGGAGAATCTGCACCTCCAGAATTTTTGCAGAAGTTGACTTACCTGGTTATAAGGCACCCTGGAGTTATACGTGTTGACACTGTCCGCGCATATACTCTCGGGGTTTTATATTTTGTTGAGGTACGGTTGATTTACAAACAATTTATTTATACTGCATTTGTTATTTACAATTGATCTGGCCCCCCGCTATGATTTCAATAATAATGGTTAATTAAATAGTAGAACTCACTCTAACATATGATAATGCTAAGTCTTGCCTACATGAGTTTATACTTTGTGAAGAAAATGTGATATATTTATTTATAAATGCATGTTTATAATCGTATCAAGAATAATTGGAAGGGATTTATTGTAATATGAAAATCATGAGAAATTGATAATTTGAATACATAATTACTAATATGTACTATTTATTGAATAGTTTCAAAATAATAAAGTTTGTATAAAATAATTAGGTATTTTTAGCCATAAACAACTGTGTTATATTTACAACTAATTAAATGTTTGTGATTATGAGCAGGTTGATATTGAACTGCCAGAAGATACACCTTTAAGGGAATCTCATGCCATTGGGGAGAGTCTACAGATAAAGCTGGAGAAACTTGAAGAAGTTGAGCGAGCTTTTGTTCACGTGGACTTTGAGTGCGATCACAAACCAGAGCACACAATTCTCTGTAGACTACCCAGCAACTAGTGTTAATTTGATCTTTGTCTCTTAATCTGTCTCTTAGTTTTGTAATCTTAATTAGAATTGTTTGAAAACACTGTAGTAATTGTGGAGTTGTTTGATTTTCTTTTTGTTTTGTGGTGTAATTTGAACGGTAATTGTTGACTTGTTTAAAAAGATCGTATGATGGTGAAGTTGCAGGTGTAATGGAAAAGAAAGCGGAATGGGTTTTTCGGTTGAATTGCTTTTTGGAAGTAACGGTGGTTTTTTCTATGACTGGGGGATCAGGTTTTCTCACCAATAATATTCGTCCTTCACATCTCAATCAATAATTAATACTAGTACACGGTGAACACTCCAAACACTCCCGTACCCAACCAATTTTATTAGGTACCAGTACCCTGGCTGACTTGTCCAATTTGATAGGTACACTTGTATAATTTAAATTATTAATATTAATTTTATTTATAAATAATTATTATAATAATAATTATCAGACCACTCAATTAAACAAATTAAATAATATACCAAATTCCACTTCTCACTTTTTTTTCGTGGTTATTTTCTTTACACAAACCCAATATCTCTTTCTTCTTCCTGTAATTGGCTTTCTTCTTCATCTCCACTTTTCCAGAATTTCACTTATTCATCTAGCTTTCATCTTTCTCAATTCATTTTCGTATGTTCATCTTAAGATTACATCCATCTTTCAATTTAATCAATTTTTGTGAGTAACTTATTTCACTTTCGATCTATGAAATCATTTTCGATAACTATTGAATTTGATTATTTAAAATTTTAACTTTTTTATTGTTGCTGTGGTTATTTTCCAATTTTTGTATTTTAGGGCTTTTTAACTAGCACTGCAATGACAAAAATGCATTAGGTTTCATTATTTTGGGATAATCACTCATATTGAATAATTTTAATTTGATTTAAGTTTCTTGTTATTTTATTTCAATCATTATATAAATTTTGGGAGAATACAGAACTTATGTGGAGTCTGATCCAACTTTGTTCCAATTTTGTGAGAATACAGAATTTATGGCCAAAATTTGTGAAATATAAAACTGAAAGTGATACTTTATTGAACCAAAGGCAATGGCATTATATAGCCTACAGGAGGAAAAACTGAATATTAAAAGCAAGCTACAATTTAGGAAACAGACTCCACTAAAGCTAGAAACTAGGAAACAAACTCCACTACATAACAGTAGATGACTTATTCAACTAAGACAAATTCAAACTCCAACATACCCTCCCTTAAGCTTAACTTTCCTGAATTAAGCTTACTTCAGACAAGTTAACAATTCCAAGTAATGCTCTCTTCTCGGCTCCACTTCAACGCCGTAAAGATATCCCAACTTGGTTTTTGTTGCACAATACTCTAGCTTAACATTTTGCTATTCACCAGCTCTCTGAGATAATGAAACCTTACTTCGATATGCTTACTTTTCCCGTGAAGGACTGGATGTTTGGACAAAGCAATCGTCGAACTGTTGTCACAATGAATGACGGTTGCAGACTCTTCTTCACTCAATCTTCTAAGATCCTTCTAATCCACACACGGTGACAAGCACAAAAAAGCAATATATTCGGCCTCGATGGTGGAAAGCGACAACGACTGGATGCCAAGAAATCGCACCGGACCCTATCAAAAACACCAGCCTGTTGTGCTTCTCCGATCATCCAAATCGCCGGCGTAGTCACTATCCGTGAATGCCATAAGTCTTGTACAACTTCTTTCACTTCTCCTGTAGAAGATTCCAAGTTCAATTGTACCTTTTAAATATCTTAAGATCCTCTTCACAGCAAGCCAATGTGACATCCTTGGATTTGCCATGAATCGACTTATGAGACATACTCCATACACTAAATCCGGTCTGGTCACTGTTAGATACATAAGACTCCCAACCAATTGCTTGAACATAGTTGCATCCACCTTCTCTCCATTCTCATCTTTTGTGAGCTTCGTTCCCGGCACAATTGGATTTTTAACAGCATTGCTTTCTTCCATTCCAAACCTTGCTAAAACTTCACGAGCATACCGTTTTTGACAGATAAACATTCCATTAATACTCTACTTCACCTCTACCCCAAGAAAATGTTTCATTTTTCCCAAATCTGACATCTCAAATTCCATCATCATCGACTTCTTAAACTCATCACACATAGCTCTATCATTTCCAGTGAATATTAAGTCATCAACATACAAGTTGACAATGAGAATTTTACCTCCTTTCGTCTTGGTAAATAGAGTATGTTCGATCGGACACCTCTCAAACTCCTCGTCCAAGAAATATCCTTCAATACGGCTGTACCAAGCTCTTGGGGCTTGTTTGAGCCCATACAATGCCTTCCTCAGTTTGTACACTTTCTCCTCTTCTCCTTTCTTTATGAATCCCTCCGGTTGTCGCACATACACATTCTCTTTTAGTTCCCCATGTAGAAACGCACTCTTGACATCTAATTGGAATATTTCCCAATTTGATTGTGCTGCAACCGTAAGTATAGTTCGAATCGTATCGAGCCTCGCCACTGGAGCAAAGACTTCGGTATAGTCTATTCCATAACACTGAGCATATCCCTTTGCCACCAACCTCGCCTTGTATTTGTCAACTTTACCATCTTCATTCAGCTTTGTTTTATACACCCATTTCACTCCAATTGGTGTAAAACCTGCCGGTAAGATAGTTAGCTCCCATGTGTTGTTTTTCTCAATCGATTCGATCTCGTTTTTCATTGCTTCTCTCCACACCTTGTCTTTCACTGCTTCTTCGAATTTGACAGGATCATTTTCTGTCATCATCATCAATAGCATGACCGATAAGCTTTCTTCCTCATCTTCTCCTTCACCCGTGACATAATCTGCCAAATAACCCGGTGGTCTCCTTGTTCGTCGGCCTGTAACCACTTCTCTTTCAATTGATCTTGTTGGACTGGGCAGAGGAGAAATTGGGCTTGTCGGTGAGACTGGGCTTGTCGGTGTCGAATTACCAACAGATGCAAACGACGAAGACGAACTAGAAGGAGAAAAATTCGCGGTTGACGGGGGACAAGCCATGTCACCTTCTTTCACTTCTATACTATGTTCTTCTTCTCCACAGTCGAGTATTTTCTCTTTTACACCGGTTTGATTCCAATCCCAGCTTTTGTCTTCATCAAACACTACATCTTTGCTTATCACGATCATTTTCGTAACTGGATCATACAACCTCCATGCTTTTGATTCCTCACTGACTCCGAGAAAAACACATTTCTTGCTTTTGTCATCTAATTTTCTCCTCTTCGATCGGTATATGCGATATGCTATGCACCCAAAGACACGAAAATACTCCACCTCGGTTTTGAAGCGCTCCAAGCTTCTTGGTGTCATGTCTTCCTGCTGTTGGAGATCGATTCGAATGTGCACACTCCATCTTGTAGCTCGGACCAAAACTCCTTTGGGACTTGCCTCTCACTCGGCATAGACCGCACCGCATTCATTATCATTCTATTCTTTCTCTCGCCACTCCGTTGTTGTGGCGTAAATGCAATTGTCGAGTGATACCATGAGTTTTACAAAACTCTCTAAATTCATTAGATGTGAATTCCTCCGCGTCGTCTCGCAAGTGATGAAGGTTCCAATCTCCTTTTCAACACTTGCTTTGAAAGCCTTGAAGGTGATGAGTGCCTCCGATTTTCATGGAGAAAATAAACCCAAGTTTTCTAGTGAAATCATCAATGAAAGTTAAAATGTACCTCTTTCCGCTATGTGAAATTGGTGTAATCGGACCACATATATCCATTGCACCCAATGTCTCGATGCACGCCGAGGCTCCTTTTGACATTGATACTGTGTTGTTTTCGATCGGACATACCGCACATATCTCCTTCGTGGACTTGATCGGCAGCCCAATAACCATATTCTTTTGTGCAAGTTGTTTTAGAGCTTCTTGGTTTAAATGCCCAAACGGCGATGCCACAAATTGCTCTTTCTCGATCACCTCTTCGTCTTCAAGCACAACGTATTTTTCGCAATTTGGATGTTAGAAGAAAGAACATCCTGTTTCCACTCATATTAGTCTCCATGATTGCACCTTTCTTGGGATGATATACTGCGGGTTCCATCACGAATCAAAATTTCCAAGCCTCTCTCCCAATTGTCAAGGCTTAGTAAATTGTTCTTGAGCTCGGGACATAATAAACTTGGTATGACTTGGGTGGCTCCGTTAACTTGTACCTTCACGCTTCCTTTTCCCACCACCGACATTCTTGTGTCGTTTCCAAGTTTCAGATCGATTGAAACCTTCTTCCAAATCGAAAAACCAATCTTTGCATCCGGTCATATGATTCTTGGAATCAAGGAACCAAACTTCTTCTCTGTTTGCCCGATGTTTCTCAAGATAAGACATCAAGAGCAGCTCTTCTTCTTCTTCTAGTTCAACATAATTCGCTTTTTTCCCATTCGGGACACTCATTTTGATAGTGCTAACGGTGCCATTTGTAGCACTCGACAATGGCACGATCGATGTTTCTTCCTCTTCCTCTACCGTCCACCTCGGAACATTCCGCGACCTTCCTCTGTTAGGTCTTTCATCTTGAGACACTTTTAGTGCCAACTCTTCTTGCACATATCCATTCAATCGCTGCTCATGGACAAGTAGGCTGCCATGTAATTCATCGATACTCATCGTGCTCAGATCATTTGATTCCTCAATCGAACACACCACATAGTTGAATCTCGAGGTTAGTGATCTGAGAATTTTGCTCACGATCGTGCTCTGCTCCATTGATTCACCATTCACCTTCATCTTGTTCACCACCATCAAGGTTCTTCCTAGGAAAATATCGATCTTCTCTCCTTCTTTCATGGCCAACAATTCAAACTCCCTTCTCAAAGCTTGCAATTGCGCCCTTTTCACCTTTGTAGAGCCTTGATACTTCTTTTTCATGGATTCCCAGATCGCCTTAGAGGTACCTTTGTCAAGAATAGTTTCCAGAATCTCTCTGTCAATGGACTAGAACAAGAAATTCTTGACCTTCAAATCCTTCAACTTCGCCTCTTCTACAGATTTGTTTTGCACCTCACTCGCCTGCGTTGTCATCGTCGGAATCCCATCTTCCACCAGGCTCCACAATTCTCTGCTTCTTAGAAAATTCTCCATCGTCATGGACCAGAAGTCGTAATGGCCATCAAATTTTGGGATGGCTTGCTAAATTTTTTCGATCTCGGACATCTCTCTTGATCACTTTCTCACACAGGTTCTTGCTCTGATACCAAATGTGAAATATAAAACTGAAAGTGATACTTTATTGAACCAAAGGCAATGACATTATATAGCCTACAGGAGGAAAAACTGATTATTAAAAGCAAGCTACAATTTAGGAAACAGAGTCCACTAAAGCTAGAAACTAGGAAACAAACTCCACTACATAACAGTAGATGACTTATTCAACTAAGACAAATTCAAACTCCAATAAAATTTAATTATAATAATTATCCAAATTTTATTAGATACCAGTAGATACTTTTAGAAATTCATGGTTTTATCATTTATTTTGCAGGAGAAAAGAAAATATCTTATTCTAAAAGAGATTCTAGAAAGTGGAGTTACTAAACCTAAATTCATGGTTCAATGACCAAGGTATAATTTTTTAATTAACTTTGAATATTGTTATTTCTTTATCATATAACTGGATTAATTTATATTATTTTGTTTATACTTAATTCTGCATTATGTAGTTTCTATTGACGAATTAGTTCAAATTCAAATATATAACAAGGGGTTATTCGTCTAAAATAGACTGGAAAATTAGGGAACATGTTAAAAATGAAGTTTAGTTTAGAACTTCGAATAATTGCTCAGGCTTCTGCCAGTCTGTACCAGTACTAAAAGGAATCATGGAATCATTAAGAGTTGTATGTATATTTAAGAGTACAAGCTTCTGCTAGTATGTATATTTCAAAATGGCTCCTTTTATTTCAGATGACAAACCTTTGAGAAGATAGGAGTAAACACTAATTAAAAGAGACTGGGCTTTGTTTGTGTGAGATATTGGGTCGAACTCTATTGTGTCGAAGGATGCTAGAATTGTTAGCATCGAATTGGGCCTGTTTGTTATGTCCAATTGGTTAAGTTAGCTTGTACCCTAAGTTAGCTTGTAATGGGTATTTGTGATAAAAGCCCATTAGTTTAGTATGTTAGGTTTATTATAAATAGCATACTAGTCTCTCATCATTGCACATTGCAAATCCTAATTTAGGGTGAGAGGGTTATTTGTTATTCTTGTATACTTGTAATCTTGGTTTTAAGATAAAGGAAAGAATAACAGTTAATAACCAATCCTTGTGTTCATCGTGTTCTTCATTCTTTTTTCCCTACAAGTTTATATATATTTGTTTTAAGGCATCCGATTCACAACAAATTGGTGCGGTGAGCGTGGAGAAGATGCCTTCGACAAAGTATGAGATTGAAAAGTTCACCGGAGTGAACGATTTGATCTGTGGCGTTTGAAGATGAAAGCCCCACTGGTTCAGAGGTTGTTTGGAAGCGTTGAGGGAGAGTCACCATGAACGAAGAGTTGACGGTGAGAAGAAGGCAATGATAGAGAAGGCCCACGCAATTTTGTTGAGCCTTGGTGATAAGGTTCTTGGTATCAAAGGAGACGACGGTAGGGTTATGGGTGAAACTTGAAAGTTTGTACATGACTAAATCGTTGGTGAATCGACTTACACAAGCAAGCTTTGTATTCATTCAAGATGATTGAAGACAAAGTGTTGGTGAAAGATTGGATATGTTCAACAAGTGATTCTTGATCTTGAAAATATTGATGTGAAGATTGATGATGAAGATCAAGCTTGTTGTCTGCGTTGCCGGATCACATGCCCACTTCAAAGAAACTCTCTTGTATGGAAGGGAGTCACGACCTTTGAAGAGGTTCAATCACCTTGTATTCGAAGGACTTGAATGAACGAAGGAGCATAAACCTTGACGGTTGGTGAAGGTTTGGCCGTTAAAGGAAAATTCTTGCGAAAGGATAATAAGTTCGACAAGAAGAAAGGTAAAAGTCGCAGAAGTTTTATGTGGTGAAGCATCCGGTATTCGATGCTATCATTGTAGAAGGAGGGTCACACAAGAAAAGTGTGCCTGAACGCTGAAAGATCATGGAGGAAAGGATAATGGCAATGCAGCTATTGTTCAAGATGATTTCGACTCATCCGATGTTCTTGTGGTTTCAAGCAAAGAACTCGTCGAAGGAATGGATTATGGATTCGGTGCACTTGACACATGACTCCAAACAAAGACTTGTTCGAGGAATTATGTGATCAAGATGGTGGATCCGTATTGGGAAACAACAAAGCTTGCAAGATTGCGGTATTGGATCCGTGAGATTCAAACTCCATGATGAGTCAATAAGGTTATTGATCAAGTCGTATGTACTGATTCAAGAGAAATTTGATTTCTCTTGGTGAATTCGACAAGAAAGGATATGTTTTTCAAGGAGAGAAAAGTATCCTAAGAGTCATGAAGGGTCGAAGGAAGTCTTGAGAGGCGTGAAGAAACAAGGCTTGTATACCCTTGTGGTGAAGTTGTAAGTGGTTCGACAAATGTTGCATCCACGAAACCGTTGTCGAAGATGTAATCGCACATGAGATTAGGCCATGTCGTGAAAGGGTCGAATTGGGAAACAAAATTTTATTGGTGGAGACAAAGTCGAAAAGTCAAGTTTTGTGAACCCGTGTACTGGAAAATCTTGTAGAGTGAAGTTCAACAAAGGCAAACAAAGAACACATGGATCCCTTGATTACATCCATGCTGATCTTTGGGGCCCTGCAAGGTGTCCATCACATTCAGGAGCAAGGTATTTTCTATCTATAGTAGATGACTATTCCAGAAAGTTATGGGTATTCATTCAGAAGACTAAGGATGAAACTTTTGAGAATTTCAAAGGTTGGAAGACTCTGGTCGAAAACCAAACTGGCAGAAAGGTCAAGAGGTTGAGAACAGACAATGGTCTTGAATTTTGCAATGAGGCATTCGACAACTTTTGTGCTGCCTCTGGTATTGCAAGACACGTAACATCGCAGCACTCCACAACAAAATGGTTTGGTGAAAGGTTTAATCGAACCATCTTGAGAGAGTTAGATGCATGTTGACTAGTCTCGGCTTAAAGAAGGTGTTTTAATGAGGCTTTCGACAAAGAACATATCCGATAAAATGATGTCCTTCGATTGCTAGATATGAAGACACCAAGAAATTTGATCGGACATCCACCAAATCTCGACAAACCGAGAGTATTTGGTGCGTAGCCTATGCTCACATTAGGCAAGACAAGGTCGAACCTAGAGCTCTTAAATGCATGTTCTGGGATACCCGAGGAGTCAAAGCTTATAGGCTATGGTGCCTAGAGTCGTCACGTAGGATTATCACCACGAGATGTTGTTTTCAATGAAGTGAAATGGCTTTCAAGAAAACGGATGATATTGGTCGCAAGTATCCGACGAAGAGTCGAAAGTAGATATTCTGCTGAGGTGGAGCATGTTGATGCCGAATTGCATATCCCGGATAAAGTCAAGAAGCGGATGATGCTGATGAAGTTGAGGAAACTGCTGATGACTATCTATTGGCAAGAGATAGGACACGAAGAGTCATCAAACCACCTCAGGTTTGGGTATGCAGATCTTATAGCTTATGCCTTAATCTCTCGCAAGTGAGGTTCGGACGAAGAACCAAGAGACCATAAGGAAGTTATGAGAGTCGAATAAGACCGAATGGTGAATGCCATGGATGATGAGATGAAGTCTCTTCATGATAACAACACTTGGGAATTGATCAAGAAACCGCTAGAGCCGGGTTAGTCACCGTAAATGGATTTTCAAAGTTAAGGAAGGAATCGAAGGTGACGTCGAAAAGATACAAGGCAAGGTTGGTTGCAAGGGTTTCACTCGAAAGAAGGTATAGATTTCAATGATGTGTTTTCTCTGTGAAGCATAGGTCCATTCGAATGTTGCTTGCCATGGTGGCAGTTCGATCTTGAATCGAACAGATGGATGTGAAGATGCGTTCTTGTATGGTGATCTAGATGAAACAATCTCGATGAGGCAACAGGGTATGTCGAAAAGGAAAGGAAGATTATGTGTGCAAGTTGAATAGATCCTTATATGGTGAAACAATCTCCTCGACTGGAATAAGAGATTCGACAAATTCATGACACGCATAAGTTTCGTTAGAAGTCGGTTCGACCACCGTGTTTACTTGATTTCGTCCGGTAATTCATTTGTTATTTTGTTGCTTTATGTTGATGATATTCTCATAAGTAACAATGTCGAAGAGGTATTAAGGGTGAAGGTGAACTCAATAAGGAGTTCGAAATGAAGGATCTAGGAGCAGCTTCGATTCTTGGAATTGACATTCAAGAGATAGAAAACAATCAGTTATGCTTATCTCAAGAGGCATATTTACGAAAGATTCTCGAAAAGTTTGGTATGTCGATTCAAGCTGTTGTGACTCCAACAAACCCTCAATTCAAGTTGAGTATTGATCAATGTCCCATCGAGGTCGAAAGAACTTATATGAATAGCATCCCATATGCTAATGTAGTAGGTTCTTTGATGTATGCTATGGTTTGTACTAGACCCGACATAGCATATGCGAAGTCTTGTAAGCGGTACATGGCGAATCTGAAAGGCTCACCGCAAGCATTGAAGTGGATTCTAAGGTACATAAATGGGTCTCTGAGCAGTCTTAATTTATGGTGGAGCCTTTGGTGAAGATGGTAAAGCGACAATCAAAGGATATGTCGACTCGATTATGCGGTTGTATGGATTCCGAAAATCTATTTCGGATATGTTTTCACTATGTTTGGTACAACTATTAGTTGAAAGCAACACTTCGAAGGTTGTTGCATTATCAACCCAAGCGGAATATATTGCTTTAACAAGGCGTGAAAGAAGCATTGTGGCTTGAAGGTTTTGCTAAGGAACCGAAAATTCAAGGGAAGTTATCACCGTTAAATGTGATAGTCAAAGTGCAATACACTGTCAAGAATTCACCTATCATGAGCGAACCAAGCACATTGATGTGAGGTTGCATTTCGTCGGAGGGTAATCGAGTGGAGAAGTCCAAGTCTTCAAGGTTTCGACAGATCATAATGCGATATGATCACCAAGACATTGCCTAGTTGCAAGTTTTTCCACCGTATGCATTGATAAAGCGCATGAAGAAAACTAATTCGTTAGTTGATAATAGAGTTTGTTCCAAGGTGGAGATTTGTGAGATATTGGGTCGAACTCTATTGTGTCGAAGGATGCTAGAATTGTTAGCATCGAATTGGGCCTGTTTGTTATGTCCAATTGGTTAAGTTAGCTTGTACCCTAAGTTAGCTTGTAATGGATATTTGTGATAAAAGCCCATTAGTTTAGTATGTTAGGTTTATTATAAATAGCATACTAGTCTCTCATCATTGCACATTGCAAATCCTAATTTAGGGTGAGAGGGTTATTTGTTATTCTTGTATACTTGTAATCTTGGTTTTAAGATAAAGGAAAGAATAACAGTTAATAACCAATCCTTGTGTTCATCGTGTTCTTCATTCTTTTTTCCCTACAAGCTTATATATATTTGTTTTAAGGCATCCGATTCACAACAGTTTGATTGTTGTATGTGTGATTTGTTATAAGCTTTTAATATTGTAGCTTGTTAGATTGAATCTTGAGAAATCTTAGCTTGTTTAATCTATTAAACTAAAGCATCGATGATGGGCAAATCTGTCATGATTCTATAATTGAGCACTCAGTTATGAACACTGAAGTTAGTGTTAACACGTGTTAGTGTTAGGTGTAACTGGGTTGGACAAAGGAACCGAGCCCATCTGAAACCGTCAAAACCGAGTGCAAGGCATGCCGACGGGTCTGTTTGAGTTGTCAAGATGAAACATATTGTTATACCATCTAGATGCTAGTTGGGACTAAGGAAGTATTTATGATCTTTGCACTTGGTTTTTTATTTGTTTTGGTTTTTTTATTTCTTTTGGAGTACCGATACTTAAGTTTATTACTTTTCATGTGGTGCAGACAATAAATGCGGCAGGAATAACGATTTTAAAGTAGACACTCAATTCATGAAAATTATAAATTGTATAGCAAGCATTAATAATGGTGGAGATGCTAATGATGTTGAAATGAGCAATGGTAGTTATGAGGATAATGAAGAAGGAAAAGAGGACTTGTATGGTTACCAAACTATTGTTAAAATCCCAGATGATGATATAAGAGAGATGAAATTTGAATCAGAGAAAAGAACCTGTGAGTTTTATGAAACATATGCAGAATATCATGGGTTTGTTGTAAGAAGAGACGACATAGAACGTGTTCTCAAAAAAAAACATTATTATGCGCCAATTAATTTGTAATAGATATGGGAAAAGACATAAGAAACATATGTTAAGGGTGGATCGACATAGGGAGCCAAGGCCAATCACTCGAAAAGGTATTCTTGCTCGGTTGCGTGTGGCATATGATGTTGTGACTAGGAGTTGGAGAGTTGTTGCATTTGAATCCGCTCATAATCATAAGTTAACTCCACGACGGTTTGTTCATTTTATTCCTAAGTATTGTCGATTGAGTGAAACTGGTAAAGCGCTTGTTGATGGCTTGCATACGTGTGTTGTTAGTATGTGTCATATTTTGGGTTTTATGTTGGAACAGAAAGGTAGTCACGAAGATTTAGGATTTATCAAGGACCTATATAACTATTTTAGTAATGGAGCCAAGGTTAAAAGAGAAAATGGAGATGCTTTTGCTGCCTTGTCTTATTTATGATTCAATATTTTTTTTGAAATTTACCACAACAGAGGATGGTCGTCTACAAAATTTATTTTGGTTAGACGGAACTAGCTGATTTGACTTTGAATGTTTTGGTGATGTCGTTGCTTTTTCATGTTAGGGATAGTGTCGCATGTAGTTTGTAATAGTTTCCTTAAAATCATCCAAAAGATTTGATTAATTTATAGAAATTGTTGTTCAAAATAGAAATCCTTTTTGTTATGTCCTGCTCACATATTGACAAACTTTTTAAAACGACTGTATCTTGTGAAATAATTTTATAATACTAATGAATTACACGTGATAATATTAAAAACTCTAATTACCTTCTCATCATCTTTTTTAGTGTGTAACATATTTGGATTCCAATCATCAAAATTTTCCTCTTTGTTATTCATTATCTTGTCGTTTGTGTCTTCTTCACTGTGCAAGTTTATTCAATAAAATATATTACAACCATAATCTATAAATATATTGTAAAAAGTTATATTATAAAAACACATACATAATCATAAAGTAGTTCTATTTTTTTGTTTTTCTTTTTACAATTTCTTATCCTTAATATATTAAAACAGAATACACGTTTAGACGTCAAATTTAATATAAGTTCTCGCCTAAACACGTGCATCGCACGGGATGAAACTACTTGTTTTCATATACGAGAGCAATTCTAATAAGCAAATTAAAGATGATAGATTATATATATTAAGAAATAAGATGGGTACCTATCCAATATTAATGGGGTGAGTCATTATTATGTTGTAATTAATAATCATACAATAGAAAAAAGCAAGATGAGTACTTTGGCAAGTTTGCTACTTGTCAAATTCTCATGCATTCTTCTATTTGTAAATTTTCTATAAATAGAAACTTTCTTTTATTTAATTATTATTAATTTTATTTTAATTTTTGATATCATTACACAAATTCTGTAATGTCACGCTTACACAACAATTGAGATTTTTAGAAAAATGAACCGTCCACATTATTTTTCTTCCCATTAACTTTTGTATTGTTCCAGTGCAAAAATGAAGCATTAATTTCCTTCCCATTAATTTCTTTATGATCATTATTACAAGTTAAAAATGTTAACTGACATATTTTGAATACTCATATTTTGAAGAATTAAAAATGCATTTAATAAATATAAAACTATAATATAAATTCTATAAATTTACTTTCTCTATATAATTAATTAATAATTATAATAATTATAAAAAGAAAAAATAGAATTAAGTTTGAGATTCATTAAGAATTATTTCAGTTTATTTTATAGAATTTATTAATAATTAATACCAATATTTATAGCCAACATAAATGATTTTTACTATTTTTTTCTAAAATATAAATGATACACAATTAATTTGATCATATAAATATTTTGTTGTACCAAAAACAAAATTCACTGGTAAAGTTATTTTATATTTCTATTTTTTCATTCTTATTATTTTTTTAAAACAAATAAAGTTATCTAAATTAAATGTATGATACAAATCTAATTAATCATTTTCATGTAATTTTTTCAAAATTATCTTATTTTCATGTTTACCATATACAAAATGTAAATTCTACTTTCAAGTTTTTTTATTTGACCATTATATAAGAAGGTAAATTAGAAATAAAAATAAATCTATTAATATGCTAATTTTTTTAAACATAGAATCACACAATAAATTTTGAATACTTATTAATTATTTAATTATAGTTAATTTTATAAAAGGCATTTTACCTAACATAAGAAACAAGAAATATAATTTTTTTTATTATAATTAGTTCACACAAAATTTTAACAAAATATAGAAAATACCTTATAATAATTATATATATATAGAAAATATTTATTTTAATCCAATGTACTAAGAATGATATCCCTTCGATAAACAAATATTTTATACTTAATTAAATGATACTTATTTTTAGACGGATGGAATATAAGATATTATGACATATGATATAAGAAAAAATAAAATTCAGTTGAAATAATATTTTTTTATGATAAAATATTAACCTTTATATTATAAAATTGATACAAATAGTTTTGACCTCAATCTTTCATTTAGGAAATTAATCTTTTTTTAGTTAAAATAGTTTTGACCTCAATCTCATATTTTTGCATTATAATTTGATGAATTTATTATTTTTTAATGACATATAAGATATATATTTTATTTTAAAAAAAAATTCAATTTTTTCTGTCTAATAACATATATACTTTAATTGTAAATACTTATAAAATATTTTTTATTCTACAAATTTTTTAACCCGTACACAAATTTTTCCACACACACCTTTGTTTTTTTTCCATTAAATTGCATTGAATTTACAATTGAGAACCTCCTTTCATGCTTCGCCCTTAAATTGCATTGACGGCACAATTCCCACACGCCTCCATCTATTCATGTTCTTCTTCCCTTTTCCAATTCAAGGTTTCTTTTCCCAATTCAAGGTTTCTGCATATTTCCCAATTCCAAGTTTGTTCTTTCAATTTCTTTGTATGATTGCTTATTCTACATATATAAATATGACTTATATCATCTCCAAATCCTCATTCTCTTTGAACCGTTTCAATTTTCCAATATTTTACAATGGCTGCCACAAGATACGATTTTGTTTCTGAAATCACACCAGCAAAAGAATCATGGAAACGTTGTTGTTCGAGTTATTCGATTGTGGTTTGTGCCAGACATGAATTGTAAACAAAAACATTATGCGATGGAGATGGTTTTAATCGATGAGAAGGTTGTTGTTGTTGTTGTTTGATTTGTAATTTTTTTCTTTACATATTATTATATATCATTTTATTCTGATATTTGTTTGTTATTGTTTATAGGATTTCAAGATACAAGCATCTGTTCGTAAGGCTCTGCTGTCTCGATTTGAGAATAAGATTCGTGACGGTATTGTTTATAATTTTCAATATTTTGGGGTTACCACGAAACATCAATTTACAGAGTTCTACTGTGGTTACAGAAATTGGTGATGATCCCATAACAGTAACCCCTTACTCATTTGTCTCCTTCCCAGAGATTGTTGGGAAAATTGATATGAACTACTTGATTGGTAAAGCTTTTATTTAATTCAAAACAAATATTCTATTTGTTTTTTATTGTCTTCAATTTTCGTTATTATTCAATTATATCATCATCTAATTTGTCTAATCTATGTAATAGATGTTGTGGCCATTTTGTCGGCCCTTGGACGTGAAAGGGTCTATGAAAGGAATGGTGTAACTACTAAGTTTAAGGTTATTGAGTTACAATCCCATGGGTAAGTCATATGATTAAAAACTTATATATTTTTTTATGCAGTTAGAGTTACAATCCAATAACTTTTGAATACAATCCAATAACTTTTGAATTAATTGGTTTCCTGTAGGATGAAGCTTGATTGTACGCTGTTTGGACCATATGTTGATGAACGACAATGTTGTTCTTCTTGCTTTTTTGTTTTGAATGGAAAAATCCAGATGCAGAATGCAATGAATTGTACCAAACTGTTGTTCAACCCAAACATACCCGAGGCAGATTCTTTAAAGCTGAAGTAAATACTTTTTTGATTCACATATCTTTCAATTTGTATAATTAAGTCTTCTGAAAACAATAGAGGAACTAAAAGACTGTAATTTGCATTTAACTTTTATTGCATTCATATCCTTCCTTACATGCTTTACATTGTTATTTTGTTTTATATGTCTACAGAATATGGTTTGTGTTGTGGTAGGCACGATCAAACATGTTATTGGTGGTAATGATTGGTGGTATGCTGCATGTGAGATTGGACAATTGTCCCAAGGTGTTTAATTGTAATTTTTTTCAATTATTTCATATATTAACGGCTAATCTGTCTATTTATTTAAAAAATATGTAATATATAGTTTTCCAACTTCCTTAAATATGTAGGTTCCGTGTCAAACTCAGAGTAATTGATGAAACTGATTCTGCTACTTTCGTGCTTTTTGATCGCGATTGTTATTTTCTAACCAAAATGACATGTTCTGATTTGATTGCTGAAATGGACCGGGTGAGTATTTATAAAGTAAATTTTTTTTACTTATTACCAACTGTCATTATAATCAAGATATAAGTTCATAGTAATAATTCTTAATATTGATGTGAGTAAAAAATGATGTGAGTTCTGGATATGAATAGTCTTTTCGCGTGAAAAAAGTTTGTGCTGACAAAGATATAATTTCAAAGTTCCAATCTGTTTCAAAGGTCGATAGTATTCTCTTTCATGTTAGTACTAATATTTGTGTAATATGTCCATTTCATGTTACTTCATATAATTGATTAATTAATAATGCAATTATTTAACTGTTATAGAAATCTGTTGATGTTGAGGACGATTTGAATGCTTCAATTAAAGTTAATAATATGTAAGATTGTGAAATGATTCAGTTAATAATATGTTCAATAATTTCCATTTTGACTGCAAATGTTATATTTTAAAGTTCTATACATGCTGCCATTTTAACTATGTAAATTTAAATTGATTTCAAAAACTAATTCTTATTTATTTATGTACTTGCAGCTCTACGTCGATAACGAATTGCGATTTGCTCTTGGTTGACATTACAATATCATTCAAAAGTCTGTCGGTTAACTTCGAAGCGCATATAGAATATGTTGAAGCTGTATTCTTGTGCTATGCATAAAACTCTGCATGCCTTCGTTATTATTGAAGGTTACATGGATCTCTTTAGTCTTACATGAATCTCTCATACTGTGTTTTCATTACTGTTGCAAATGTATGCGGTGGTTCCTGTGTTTTCCAAGTTAACTCATTTGGTGATCATGTTTGGAACAAATATTAACTAAATTTTTATAATTTTTGTTCGGAAGAATTGCCCTGTACTTCAATATTTTCCCCTTGACATGCCTTTGAAAAATGGTCTAAATATTTTGTTTCTATAAAAGACTATTTAATCTATTAAGTATAATTTTGTTTTATTGATTTTTTTTATTTAGATAATTATTTAAGATAAATTATTTTTATTTTAAATTTAATAAATAACAAAAAAATATTTCTTTAATTTTTAAATTTAATTTTACATAAGTACAAATTATTTTTAAAGAATTCATCTTATTGATAGCATTATTATCATTATAAATGACATATGAAATTATATTTCAAATGAACATTATTATTACTTTTTAATGATAAAATGTTAAGATTTATATTAAAAAATGATACAAATATTTATTTTTATTAAAAACATGAGATAATTATGATTGCTGAATAAATAATTTTTTATGATACATAAAATTATTATTTTTATTTATATTTTAAACAAAATGTCGACGTGGAAAATCCACCTAAAAAAGGAAAAAAGATATATGTAAGCACATATTTATCAAATCTATTTAGAGGTCAAAATATGAAAATATTTATTATTAAATTTTAAATTTATAGTAATATATTAAATATTTTGTACATGATTTTTAAAACTAATAAATTTTTGTTAATATTAATCATTGTTATTTAATGTGTTGGATTTATAATTGAACTATAAATTAAATGTTAAAGTGAACGATGAAACAAAATTTATAATATGGTATTTTTTTGGTTTAAATGATTTATTATATTTTAAGCTTTTTTGAAATAAATGATTTATTCTAATTTAAGCGCATTTTCTATGTTTAGAGTTTTTTTTTTCTTCAAATTGTTGTTAAATGTTAAAAATTTTAATTAATGAGTAAATTAAAATAATTGTTATTATTATTGTTTATACGATTAAAATAATATTTATAAATACTAAGTTTTAATGAAATATATATATATATATATATATATATATATATATATATATATATATATATATATATATATATATATATATATATATATATATATATATATATATATATATATATATATACAAATTAGGAATTAAAATAATTAATTAATATTCTTCAACATCTCAAAATAATATTACTTAAATGTAATAGTGCATATTAGAGATTGATGAGATACATTGCATAAATAACATGTCAAAAAAGTTATTTGAATATTTATTGCTAATAAATAGTATAAATAACTAATAATATTTAAATAAAACAAATCATAAGTAATATATGAATTAATTGACATTGAAAGTATATGTTAATATAAACAAATCATAATTATTTTATGATCACATAAATAAAATTAATCTGTAAATATATATTTTTTAAATTTTTTATAATATAAATAATATTTTATAATAATCTCCTTTGAGCAATTGCAAAGATTAATCTTTCAAAAATATTAGAATTATAATTAATGATACTTTTATTTTAGTATATTTAATAATTATTATATTTAAAGATTATTTTAAAAAATAAATTATAAAATAAATACTTTCTATTCCGTTTCTAGATTAACTTTTCTCATTCTCACACGTTTCATTAGACATATGTGTCACTATTTGTGGAAATTATTTTTATAAAGGATTTAATATTTTATTTTATTTTATTTATTTTTTAATATACTTAATATCTCTGTTGATATTAATATGAAAAAATATATATATTTAAAAAATATATATATTTTACTATAAATTTATTTTGTGATTTATAATTTTTTTATAAAAATTATAATTTCTTCTAAAAATTATTATTTAATAATTATAATTTCGATAAAATATTGTATTAAAAAATGAAACTAATAAGACAAAAAATATTATTATATTATTATATTATTTTAATTTTAATTTTTAATTAAATTATCTCTATTTTATTATTTTAATTAGATATTCGAAATATAATTATTTTATATGTAATAGACATAATTATTTAAACTAATACAAATTAAAGCCGTGCCTCGCACGGGTATACACACTAGTTTATTATAAATGATATGTTTTAAAATAACATGAAATGTTGTATTTTGAATTTTGAATTTGAAAGTAACAACACTTCATGAAGTGTTATAGAATGAAATCATGCAACTTTTGACTATGTTGCTCTAGACCAAACATTGTAATCTTTGGTAAAAATGAATTGTTTTACTAAGGGTCTCCAGCTTGTGAAACAATACTAATGTAGCCTATAAATACTTCATTCCATATTCAGAAAATTCATCAAAAAAATTCTCAAATCCTCTAGAAATAATTCCAACACTCTTTGCTACATTTGAGTTTTCATCCGTCTTGTGCAAATTTGAGAAAGCTATATTATCTTGGTTATTCATGCATCAAAACTTTAAGACAAATCGAGAGTGCTTGAAATACTATAAGAAAAGTGTTCCATACACGATTTCAATTTGAATTCTTTCAATTTCGACGCTTTATATAACATATTACGATGATGCGGTAGCAGTTGCTTAACGGGTAGTTATTGATTATATGGAAAATGTTGAATGATGGGAACATGATCAATTTCACCAAAATGTTCAATGGTATGAGAAAATGCTTAATGGTATTTATTCATAAAAAATGTTAAATGCTAAATGATAGTATACTTATTATATGTAGGTCTTCTATAAGTTTTAATAGAAGTTAAAATGATCTATCATATTTTAAATTTTATATATATATATATATATATATATATATATATATATATATATATATATATATATATATATATATATATATATATATATATATATATATATATATATAATAGAATAATACGGATAAATTATATAATTGTTGCACTCTAACATTTTTTTTAAAAATATAGAGTTAATAAAATTCTATTTATGATTAAAATATTTCTATAAAATCGAAATAAATTTACTTTATTATCGATAGAAAAATAAATGTTAAATAGATCTTAAAAACAATGGTCTTGAGTTCTGCAATGAAATTTTCGACAATTATTGTGTTGTGTATGATTTTGCAACGCACAAGTACTGCATGTACTCCTCAGTAAAATGGTATAGTTGAGAGGTTCAATCGAACAATCTTAGAAAAGGTTGAATGCATGTTGGTTAGTGTTGTATTGAAGAATGTGATTTTGACTGAGGTTGTTGTGACTGCAGCTTACCTGATAAGTAGGTGTTTGGGCGGGGGTCAATTGCATTTTGTGATGCACTTAGTTTGGTTGTTGGACCCTACGCAACAAAGGAAGATGGCTTCCTAATAAATAATTTCTTTAGTCTCCTTGGGCTAGGTTCATTCTGATTTTTCTCATTTTACAATAGGTCCCATCAATTTCACTGTGCTCAAGAAAATAAATACATTCATTGGAGAGAATACACTTGTCAGGCATGAATATAATCCACTCGTCACAAACTTAAACATATCGATCATTTGTATTCAACATACTTTACTCATCAAAATCATAGATAAAATTTAATTTCTTTACTCTTGTGAGTAAGGGAATTGAGCTTCTTACTCTCATTTTTGTAGAGTTATGAGACCGTCTCCTACCGAATTCTATCGATGGAAAATCCTCTAGCGTCTAACTCTTCCTCAAGAGTCCTTAAGACTCAGGCAACCTCAAGCTGGAACAGCCTCATATATTATAGGCCCTGCAAGACTGCGTCTACCTCCTTCTTAGATAAAGGTATAGAGTAATGGCAAGATCAACCTAAGGAACTCTCCATTTCTCGACTACAATTGCTCATGTGGATCTAGGTCTACTTACCAGAAAGAGTTTTCAAACATCACAACACTTCTTCCCCGACGGCTAAAAGTAATCACTTTTCACCTTCTTGTAGACATAAGGGATGGTCGGTGGTTTTGATTGTGAATGACTGTGGATTTCGTTCACCTTCTTTTATTGCTCAATGCTCCAACCATGCATTAAATCCGACAAATAGATACAAAACTATCAAACAATACATTATGTACACGAAAATACAAATATACACAAACTAAACGTATTTACAAACAAAGTGGGGATTTATTGCAAGAATATCAACAAAAGAATAGATAAGTGCCACAAAACCTATATACAAATGATGATATTTTGGCACTTATCAATAATATGGAGTCTGGAGGGTTCCCATTTTGTACTTGGGTCTTCCGACTGGTGGACTCTCTAGAAGGCTGGCTTTTTGGGATCTGATGTTGGATCGTATTAAATCTAGATTGTCCAATTGGAAGAGTTGACATTTATCATTTGGTGGCCGCTTAATTCTCTTAAAGTCTGTCCTTTCCCTTATTCCTATATATGCTCTTTCCTTCTTTAAAGCTCTCGTATGTATTATCTCTTTCTTAGATTCTATTTTTATGAATTTCTTTTGGGGTGGAGTGACAATCATAGGAAAACTTCTTGGGTTGACTATGAGACTATTTGTAAAAATAAGGATTTGGCGGGTTGCGTGTTAGAAGGATAAAAGAGTTTAATATAGCTTTGTTAGTTAAGTGGTGTTGGAGGATGCTAGTGGAGAGGGATGGGCTGTGGATGAAGATGTTGAAAGATCAGTATGGGGTGGAAGTGGGGCGGGTGAAGGAAGAAGGGAGTCGTTGTTCCAATTGGTGGAAGGATGTGTGTCGTGTTCACGATGGGTGCGGTTTAGTCGAGGGAAGTTGGTTTAATGAGAACATCCATATGAAGCTGGATAGTGGTGCTCATACTCTTTTTTGGATGAACACTTGGCTAGGGTAACGTCATCTTTATAGAAGTAAAGTGTTACTATTATTATAGAATAAAAAAGATGGATACCTCATGGCGACCAGACTCAATCTTATTGGCAATGTCGAATTAATCACCAACACCATCATTGTAATCGATGTAATAATCCATGGTAGCACTATCAATGCCACCGCTGTATATATCATCATAGTCGAGCGACTCCATGTCGTTGGCGTCCTGCATATAATCCTCGAAGTACATTGAAAAAAGTTGGAAATAAAATTTGAGGGAATTTCATAAATTAATATCCGAAATCGGTGAAGTGAAAGAAAAGGATATAATTTAGGGCAAGAGAAAACTGGGAATCTAGCCATACGATTTAGAAAAATTGATAAGAGGAGAACACATTCCATTCAACATTGGTTGATTATGTGAGAAAAAAATCAGGGTATCTCTGCAATTTAAACAAACTTCATATTTAATTTTTAAAATAAAACTATTAAATAAAATACTAATTAAATAAGACAAATGGCCCATTAAATAATATTCTTCCTTGTGTTCGCATCCACACCACCAAAATAGATTTTGCATTTTGTCGAGTTAAGTTTTTATACTAGTGGAAGAAGAGAAGGAGAATAACAGTAAATCATTGACAAAATAAAGATTAGTAATGTTAAGATTCTCACGTTTGGCATGATGGTTGAAATTAAGATTCTTCGGCATTTTACGATGGCACCTGTTCAGACATTGCATTATAATGACAAATAAAAGATGGGAGATAAGGTCTCTATGTCTAATACCCTCCTTAGCCTTTATAGCTTTCGTGTGATGCCCGTTGATATAGAATTTATAAGTAACATAAGTGACGGTAAGCATAACTCATCTAACAAATTGGGTTGAAATCCTTATTTCTTTCATAAGCTTTTTGGAGACAATGGTACACCCAGCTATTGGTTTATAATCTTTAATAGTCCTACTATCACCATGTTTCAGAATAAGTGTCATACAGATCATTGAATGCTTTGAATAAGCACTCACGGTAAAAGGAATCCTTAATTGCTTTACCAAGTCATATTTAATGGTATCCCAGCTACCCTTGAAAAACTGGGCTCCATAACCATTTATCTTCGGTGATTTCAAGTCCCAGATGCCTTTAAAAGTCATATGAATCTCTTTCTCACAAATGGGAGCCGCGAGACTCTGACGTTGGTCAGTGTTCGAGTGTAGTCCATTTCTTATGGCAATTATTTGATTATTTTTAATTATTCTTAATTATTGAATTATTATTACTTAGTGGAGAATTTGGGCATGAAATTTGAAATAGATAATTATATATTAATTTTAATTAATATAATTAAATATGATATGATTTTATATTAATTTCAATTATTTAAAAATAATTATTCAATTATGATATCATTTATTTGATTCATAAATAATGAATATTAATATTGTTTATTAATATTAATATTGTTAATATCATTATTTAAAAAATTTAATATTATTTTACTCATTTAAAAAGAGTTAAAAGATAATGCATTGACAATATAACATTTTTTATTCAGATGTATATCTTTTATTCTCATTTAAAAATAAAAATACTACAAGTAGTGGCAGCTTAAATAGTAGCGTTAGTTAATAAAAGATTTCAGAATATTTTATTTAATTTTAAAAATACTATCTTAGTGGAGGTTTTTATTTCAAAATATTAAAATAGTGGTTCAATAAAATCGCTCAATTAATTCCAATTTAAATAAAAATAAACGATTTCAATAAAATCACCCAATTATTTCTAATTAAATAAAAATAATTAATTAAATTATATCACTTACACGATCCATTAGTGGGAGGCTACTAAAAATTAGAAACTTGATTAACTATTATTTCGACTAATCATTAATAATTAGATAATTAGATAATTATATATATATATATATATATATATATATATATATATATATATATATATATATATATATATATATATATATATATATATATATATAAAATAATAATATATAAAATAATAATAATAATAAAAAATAGTTTTTGAAAAATAGGATGTCTGTCTGTTGATTGAATTTAAAGGAGTTTTTCAACGCATTGAGTGATACTTGGAAAATTTGTTAAATAATTAAGTAAGATAAAATTTCATATTAATTTAAATTATATTAAAATAAATATTTTAATAAAATCGCCCAATTAATTCTAATTAAATGAAAATAATTATTAATTAAATAATTATTCATTAGATGGTTTTTACTAATTTTATGTTGGTTAATAAATTTAATAAATAATATAATAATATTTAAATAACAATTTTTATTAATTTTAAAATACTGAAGTAGTGGAAACTTAAAACAGTTGCAAAATTAATTAAGGTTGGTATTGGCGTATTGATATTTCTATAACTAGTTTTGAGTTTTAATTCAAGTTGGAGAAATGAGAAAGCTTTTTGAATTTGTTCTCTTTTCTTTAGTGTGGTTTTGTTTTGTTCCTATTTGATGCAATTTTGTTGAGTGTCTTAGGTTGCTTGGAGAATCTGGCTCAGTTCTATTTAAGTGTAGTATGTTGTTTCCTTTTTCATTTCCCATTCTGTTTGAGCCTAGTTCTATTTAAGTGTAGTATGTTGTTTCCTTTTTCATTTCCCATTCTGTTTGAGCCTAGTTCTATTTAAGTGTAGTATGTTGTTTCCTTTTTCATTTCCCATTCTGTTTGAGCCTAGGACATTGCATTGATGAGTTCCTTCCGAACCGAATGTGACGAGCAGATCAGAGAAATAGCAATGACAAACTTGACACAGCAGCAAAATCAAGCTATGGAAACTTCCTCAAATCACGAGGTACTTATTCTTTAAATTATATGATCAAATTCATATGATCATAATTTATTTTACAATAAAAAATATATTTTAAAATTACATGTGTATCTATCTATCTATCTATCTATATATATATATATATATATATATATATATATATATATATATATATATATATATATATATATATATATATATATATATATATATATATATATATATATATATATATATATATTTTAATAATCTTATTTATTTATTTATTGTATTTCAATGTAAATAATAAAGTGTAATAACTATCGTATAAATAACTGTGGGATGATAGTGCAAAGCAAAACAGTGAATAAAAAGGTACAAACACTTTTCTTTCTTCACTCTTGAATTTGAACAAACAAAGTGACAATAGTATTGACAAACTTGATGGAGCAGCAAAATCAAGTTATGGAAGCATCCTCAAATCATGTGGAGGTACTTCTTCATTCTACACGTGAATTCTTTTTAAACGTTTGTTTCTTAATTCTTGAGTATACTTTTCTGGTTCACTTCTATATAAGTGTAGTAACTTGTAAGTAGTAATTGGTTACGTTGTTTTCTTTTCTTTTTTTTAAAATCCCTTTCTGTTTTAGCATTAGTACGTTACATTTATCGATTATTTCTTTGCATGCTTGATACAGACACAGAAATCTGGATGGAAAAAATTCTTGACGTATATTGGTCCTGGTTTTCTTGTTTCCTTGGCTTACCTTGATCCTGGAAACAGTAAGTATATTTTTCTTAAAATCTCTCTCTGATTCTCTTATGTTTATGCTTACTGGTTTTTGTGTTATATTTTCACAATCCAGTGGAAACTGATTTGCAAGCTGGAGCTAACCACGGATATGAGGTAAAACAATCTATAGGGTTCGATCACGCCGCTGACAAATTTCTCTTCCTATTAAATTTACCTCTAACATTTGTCTGTGAAAACTAGATAAGCTTTGAACTTGATATTCTGTTGTTGATGATGTATTCAGCTGCTGTGGTTGGTTCTTATTGGACTCGTGTTTGCTCTGATAATTCAGTCATTGGCCGCAAATCTCGGCGTAACCACCGGTGAGTACTTACAAAATTTCAAATCTCCTAGGCACCTCAATGGCATCAGTTATGTACGTATGTTTTTTTAATCATTGTTATTTAAATTTTGACAGGCATGCACCTTTCAGAAGTATGTAAAATTGAATATCCATTATTTGTGAAGTATTGCTTATGGTTATTAGCAGAAGTTGCTGTCATAGCTGCTGACATACCTGAAGGTACCAATTTGTTTTTCCTTGTTATTCGAAGGTCTTTTTTTTCTTGGTCATTTTCAATCAAAGTCATTCAGTTGACAAAATGATAGACTTTGTAGTATTGTTACTAATTTTATCTCTGAACTTGATTATGGCAGTGATTGGGACAGCTTTTGCACTTAATATACTATTCAGCATACCATTGTGGGCAGGAGTTCTGTTGACTGGCTGCAGCACTCTCTTGCTTTTGAGTCTGCAGAGGTTTGGGGTAATTTAGTTTTTCATAAAATATTTATAATTATGAAATATGAACAATCATAAAATATTTATGATAGATAATGTTTTTTCAATAGGTAAGGAAGTTGGAACTACTAATAACACTCCTAGTATTTGTAATGGCGGCATGTTTTTTTGCTGAAATGAGCTATGTAAATCCTCCCGCTTCTGGTGTACTCAAGGGAATGTTTGTGCCTAAACTTTCTGGTGAAGGAGCAGTGGGCGATGCTATTGCCCTTTTGGGTGCCCTTATTATGCCGTATTCTTTCTTGTCCCTTATATCTTATCTATTCTTTATTATAAATTTGAAATTTCCCATTTGAGGATCATAATTTAATGGAATACCAGTCCATCATTGATTTTTGTGAAACATTTATTGTTCTGCAATTTAATACTAACATGTCGATATATCATTAATGGAATACCAGTCCATCATTAACATATTATATAAAAGTATCTTAAATGTTTATCGATATAAAATTCTGCTTTGGATTAAAAATGCAGGCACAATCTTTTTCTCCATTCTGCACTGGTACTATCTAGAAAAGTACCTACTTCTGGGAGAGGCATCAATGTAAGCCACTAAAAAAAATTAATAAATCTAGTCATGGCTATAAAATGGGTCTGATTAAACAATATTCAATGTTTTGTATTGTAGGCTTTGTTAGATCTCGGGGCTAATTTACATTATTCATTGAAACATATCTTGATTGTGCAGGATGCATGTAGATACTTTCTCTATGAGAGTGGATTTGCTCTGTTCGTTGCGTTTTTAATCAATGTTGCAATGATTTCTGTCTCGGGCACAGTATGCTCCGCCAGTGACCTTTCTAAAGAAAATGTTGAACACTGCAATGATCTTACCATTAATTCCGCTTCTTTTCTGCTCAAGGTACCTTATTTAATTCACTACTAGTGTATAATAAGTTGCATTATTATTTAATTTTAATCCTACCTAAACCTAAGCACAAATTTATATGTCACATGTAATAATTTTGATGTCCATTAAACTTTTATGTAGAATGTGTTGGGAAAATCGAGCGCAACCATTTATGCCATAGCACTACTGGCTTCAGGACAAAGTTCTACCATCACAGGGACCTATGCAGGACAGTACATTATGCAGGTAATTTAGAAGTATCAAAAAAATATTTAATTTAAGGTGTTTTTATGAATTAAAGGTGTTTTTACGAAGGATTTATTGAATTTAGATTCTTACTTGGTTGGTTTTGTAGGGTTTCTTGAACATAAGGATGAAAAGGTGGAAAAGGAACTTGATGACTAGGTGCATTGCCATAGCACCTAGTCTTGTTGTTGCCATCGTTGGCGGTTCTTCTGGCTCTAGTCGGCTTATAATCATCGCATCAGTTCGTAAACTCTAGATTTTGTCATTCTTTTCTTCGTTAATACATTTACGAACGTTGTATTCAATTTAATACAAGTACACTAATTAAAATTATTTTGCAGATGATCCTTTCTTTTGAGCTTCCATTTGCTTTAATTCCACTTCTTAAATTTAGCAGTAGCACTACCAAGATGGGAATTCACAAGAATTTAATGATTGTGAGTTGTCATTTTCCATCCTCTTTAAGTATTCTAAGATTATATTTGAAATATTCTTACTTAAAAATTGACAAGTTGTGATACAATCTATATGCAGACCATAACCATCTCATGGATATTAGGTTTTGGGATCATTGGTATCAATATATACTACTTAAGTACTGCTTTTGTGAAGTGGCTAAGTCATACTAATCTACCAAAGGTGGCAAATGTGTTCATTGGCATTATAGTGTTTCCTCTAATGGCAGTTTATATTGTCTCGGTTATCTATCTTACCTTCAGAAAAGACACTATAGAGATATTTAGGGAGACGAAGAATGATACAGTTATGCAAAACCAAAACCAAGAGGAAAAGGGAATTTCACATCAAGATCAATTAGAACTCAGCCATGTTCCCTATAGAGAAGACTTAATCGATATCCCACTTCCAAAATAAAGGACCAATGAATCTCACAACAAGACATGTTGTATGAAAATTAGAAAAAATGTAATGAATAGTTACTGCTTGATGATGATTAATTCTCAAATTGATTTAGAAAAAGATAACTTGGAATGGTCATATTTATAAGTATTTTCTGAATAATAGCTCCTCTATTAGTTGAAACTAGATTCACCATCTTAGTTTTTTTTATTCATGTACCAAATGCTTATATCTTTATAGCTTAAATCCTGCCTATCATCCTCACCCGAGCTAATTATTTTATATAATTTTGTCATATTTACTAATAAACACACATTTTAGAAATAATTGGATTGATGTGTCACATAATTATAAAACAATGACTTTTTAATGTGATCAATTTATCACTTTGTTTTTTTCCTAGGAATAGACTTTCTAAAACAACATTAAAATATGTTTATAAAATTACTCATGCAGATTCAGGAGAATACAAACACAATAGAATTAAGTAAGAGTCAACTTAACTTTGCTAAAGTCCATGAGATCTAGTATAACCGTCAAAACTTTGTCTTAGTCAAAAATATAATAGGGTAGGATAATTTGTCTTTATAACTAGGTTCTATCATCTACAATAAGATTGGGATAAAAACAATCATATGAACCTCCACAACCAATGGGCATGCCATCAATTGTGCTTTTTCCATACTTTTTAGTGTTGTCGACGATGTTCCACATGAGGAGCTGGTTGTAATGACCATGTCTTCAATCAAACAACAATTAGATCTTAGGATACATGAGATCATGTGCATGATCTCATAATAAATTACTTACATTTTATAACCTAAGGTTCCTAAACAAGGTTCAATAAGCAAAGGAGTTTAAGGCCAAACAAGTTTATTCATGTGATAATACAATCCCTACAAACCACACAATGTGAACAAGGAAGCCAAGGCCATGCATGTAAGGGAGTTCAGGAGAGTCTGGAGCACCAATGATACCAATGCTTTAGGACCACAAGAGAGGGAGATATTACATCTCAACCTAAAACTTTAAGGTGTTAGGTAAGTGGGTTATCTCTCTTATAAATCCAACATTCCACATATTCATAGGCAATGTGAAACTTTAACCGTTCACACTTACACATAAGATTTTAGGTTAAGATGTAGTGTCTCCCTCTCTTGTGGTCCTGGAGCATTGGTTCTGTTGATGCTCCCGACTTCTCAAATTCCCCAACAATGATATCAGAGTTATGATTAGGCTTTGTGGGGGAACGTGAGCTTGATTTCTTGTTGGATATTGTTATAGGATCTGAGAGACTTACACTTATGGGGGAGAATGTTGGGTGTAAGCATGAGTGGCTAAAGTCCCACATTGCATAGGAATGTGTGAAATATAGGATTTATAAGAAAGATACTGTAACACGGTGGAAGAACTGACTTGTTTGTTTTGCTTTTTATCGCAAATGTTGCAGATAGCAAGACTCGTCACCGACTTTTCTTTTATCCAACAAAGGAAAGGTGAAAAGAACAGGAAAAGACCTTCGTTAGATTCTGAGTACGGGAGGCAGTTATGAAAAGGGAAGGTATTAACACCCTTTCCATCCGTAGTTATCTACGGGCTCTTAGTTGCTCAGCTCACTTTTGAAAAATTGCTTTCTATGTTTGTGTAGTTTGAAAATGTATTTGAAAAGGCATTTCGCTTTGACTTCGTAATGATTCTCGTTGGAATGTATACGAAGTGTTTGGAAATGTAAAGATGTTTAACTTTGTAATGATTCACGCTGGAATGTATACAAAGTGTTTTTTTAAAGTATTTGAAAAGTGTGAGGTGTGAAAAAGTATTTTGATTGGAGCAAGCAACAGAGTCTTATTACCTAATCAGAATGGTCGTTTCCATGTTATTTTTCCTTCTCCTTTAGAATAAGGCTATCCATACCATTAGTTAGTGAAGCAACTCGATTTTCAAAAATCATTTAATTTCGAAAACTAGTGAAATCGCCACCTAATTTTATTTGTTCTAAAAGGAACGGGAAAATATAGATAAAACCCCACAGATGTGGATAAGGCGGTCTACGACCAAAAAAAATGGAATCGGGAGTCGGTTATGTAAGAGGAAGGTATTAGCACCTCTTACATCCATCGTACTCGATGGGACCCGTTTAACTCTAAGTGTGTGTGTATATTCGCTAATCTCTAAGTTATAAAAGAAACGGAATTTGTTTATTATTATTTTGAGTTTGGCACGGTTTCGGAACCGTGTGCCTACGTATTCCCTTGTGCAATGGGAAAGTCAAAACTTCGTAGTTCCTCTCAAAAAAATTTTTAGTTTATTGTATTGATTTTATAAGAAAAAATCGTGCATTAGACATTTCAAATGCTTGAATTTGGACTTGTTTAGTTTGTTTGAAAAGCTTAAGTCTTCGTTCTTGTTTGAAACGGCTATTGCACACTCTTTGTTAGAAAAGAGTTTGATGATCGCATATGAGCGATAAAAGAGTTTGAATGAGTTATTTTGTTTTTATGTGGGAGACAAACATTGGACCATAAGCGTTCAACGGCTAACGCCCCAATTACTCGGATGAGTGGACAGAAACATCCGAATCATCTTTTTCTACCCAAAAGTTTTGTTAAGAAAAGGTGAGGTGAAACATGGTTCACGTTAATTAGATTCAATTAAGACACCAAACATACGGTCGAGGATCGATAATGGACTGACTACCATATGCTTGGGAGGAGGGAGAAATAGAACATTTATTTATGAAAGTATTTTTGAAAAGAAAACTCGACGTTGGATCGAGGTTTAGAACTTTTAATTATGAAAGTGTTTTTTAGATACGTGCTGAGATGAAATGGAAGCGGGTTATGATTAATCAAGTATATGGACTTAATTAACCTCGTGAGGATAGGTGCTCCTATCCCCAACCATGAGACCCTGGTGCATGGAAAATTGGTATATAGACCAATGTTTATTTTCGGGTTATGATTGATTAAAGCAACAAGGGCTTTAATCAACCTCGTGAGGATGGCCATGCCCATCCCCAACTATGAGACCCTTTAAGAAATTGGCATATGAGCCAATCAAAGCGGAATCGGATTGATTTTAACTTTAATTTGTGCGTAGAGTGTACAATGGTGAATAAATGCTGAATGAGTAAATAAACAGACAAATATCATACAATACAATCGGAAATTTAAATAATTATTAGAAATGATTTTTTCTGTTTGATGAAAAATCAACTAATAGTTTAATCGATAAGTCATCAAACAAAAACTATCAGAACCAATCATTATTTAGTACATCGCAACAAAAATATTATTCATAAAAATAAATTAATTGAAATAGGTAAAAGTTCAGAGTTAGCCTGTATTGCAGTGACTCTGGACGGTGAAAAGAAAACCATCTGAACTTGATTATTCCGCAAAAACTCCTCATATGCTGGCAATCCGGTGCGTCTGATCTTTCTTCTTCGAAATAAAAACTCCAACGGCCCCAAGTGACATATTATTGTATTTTTACCAAATATTTAAACATATTGCTTTTTATGTTTTTATTATATATTTCCTTTTTTTAAAAAAAACAATTAAATATTTATTTAAAAAAAGGAAAAGAAATAAAATAAAAGAAATTAAAAGAAAACCAGGTGGTGACACTTGTCACCACCAGACCTAGACACCAAAACAAAATTAAACTAATTAACTAAATAAAATTTAACTAATAAAGCAGATTAAAATAAAATTAAAAAAAAAAATAGAAAATGGGATAACATGTTTTTGCTCTCTCTCGTGTTCGTGTTCGTGTTCTCACGTATTCCCTCTTCTTCTCATCGTTCTTTCTTTATCGTCCCAAATGGAACCCTAACCCTCTCGACTGCTCTCTATTCTCACCCTCTTGCGATGGCTCTCTGTTCTCTAGTTTCTCACGATGGCTCTCAAACGGAACACAAGGCAGCCGCGTCGGAAATCGCCTCACGGCGGTGACGGCGGCGGCGAGGCCTTAGGGTTTTGGCTCCTTACCGTTTACTTACTAATGCATGATGATTTATTTTTTACATATGGCTTTATGGAACCCTAGAGCTCCAATGGCAACCGTGAGGCAACCTTACCCTTTTGTGATGGTATCGGGTGAGACCGTTCTAACCCTCTTCTTCTTTCTCTCTGTATTCAAAACGTGCTTTCCGAAACAACTTAATCTGAAGGGTTTATGGCGTTGGAAAAATGATGATAGGGTGATTGAGTTGCTTTCTGCGTTTAGAATAGGTCCTGGCTTCTTGGTTTTTTCTGACTGGTAGCTTGTTTCTATTGAATGCTTGAACTGATACTACACTTGTTTTCCTTTTGTTGGCTTCATGAATAGAACAGATACTACACTTGTTTGGCTTTTTTTTGGTTTGTAACAGATGCTGGTGTTTTAGAACAGATGGGTTTATGGTTCTGGCTTGTGTTTTTGTTTTGACAACAGATCGATGTTTTTTGTTTGTTCTGTGTTGCTTGCTCAAACTGATATTGCAAACTGATGATCTTTTGGTCTTTTTGTTCTGTGGCTGATAGAACTGATGCTTGCCTTTTTTTTGTGTGGCTGCAAAACTGATATATCCTCATGGTTTCCCTTGGCTTTTTTAAAAACTAATCAGAACAGATGCCCTATTTTTCTGTAACTTGTTGACTGATATCTTGAAAACTGATGCTCTTTGGTCTTCTGCTCAGGGATTTTCATCATTAATGCTGGCTTTTCTGGTTTTCCCCTTTTCACCTTTGGTGAAAACACAACTTTGAAACCGATACCTTCCTCTTCTATGTTGTTGCTGCTATACATTGCTTGCATTGTTTGGTTTACCCTTTTTGGGCTCTGCTACTGCTGGCTTATTTTTATTGATAACCAAGACCTTTTGTCTCTTATTTCTGCTGCAGCTGCTGTGTTAACCTTGCTTATAATGCTGCCTGTTGGAATTCATTATATTGCTGCCTGTTGCCTTGACTTGTAGATTAACTTGTTAGGATTAATGAACTGTTGGATTATGGATTAACTGTGATGAATGATCTGAGTTTAGGCTTTGTTTGTGAACCGAATCAATTCGTGATTTGCAAATGGGCTCACTTTTCTTGTAGTGAGAGGATCGTGAACCAACGTCTATTAAAAATTGTAGACAAAATAAGGATTGACCAAAATGGAAAGATGAAATTGAAGCAGAATTAAACTCACTCTAAAAAAGGCAAGTTTTTGGACATGTAGTCCAAACACCTCAAGGTGTGAAGGCAGTTGGTTACAAATGGGTTTTCGTGCGAAAGCAAAAATAAAAATAATGAAATTGTGAGATACAAAGCTTGACTTGTCGCTCACGGATTTTCGTAAAGACCTGGTGTTGTACTCCAAAATTCGCCCTCCTAATTTCTCATCTTATGTTTCTAATTTCATCTACATCGCTCCATTTAAGTCATTTGCATAACATACATGTCATATCCAATTTTGCTCAGGAACTTGACCTTCATATGACCTTCATATATTTTATAACGCTTTTTTCCAAATAAATAAATTAGCACAATTGGTAAGGACATGGAGAAATTAGCAAGAGATCACATATTCGAGTCTCACTTTTCCCACTTTTGACAATTTTTTCCTTTTATTTATATTTAACTTTATTTTCATTTTTTATTTCTATTTTATTAACAAAAATCACAAAAATATTGTATTTCAATTTAATTTTTCGTTTTTTATTTTAAATAATTTTTTAAAAATATTTTTTATATTTTCATTTACCATTTTAGCATTTTATAGTTTAAAAATCCAAAAAAAAAAATAGAAATAACTTTTTATTCAAGTTAATTATCATTAAAAAAATTTATTTGATTCTTTTTTTTACTTTTAGAAAAAATAAAGAAAAATATTTTAATGTTAATTGCTTTTGATTTGATTTATTTCGTTTCTTAAAATTGTTGCCCTACTTTTTAGTATAAATATGGTATATGTTTGACGCATTAGGAGAGTAAAATTTCATTCACTTAACATTCATAAGAGGCCATCTTCATTCCCACACTGTATATTCACGATACACAATTCACATTTTTGGTCTCACACAAAACGTCTCACACAATATTTTTATTATGTTGATGCATTATTTTTAACTACCCAGTTTTATGTTTATTCATCATTGTCATGTCAATTATGATAAATATTCATGTATGCATTCACATTTCTAACAAACAGTATGTATATATATTAGTTCTGGTGAACTCTTTTCTCTTTTGTTGTTTAAATTAAAATTTCTCATTTATGGAAAATACCACCTACCTATACACAATAAAAACCTCAAAAAAGTTTATCTAATTTTTTATTACATTTTCTAAGCATCTCACATCTTTAGAAAATATAAAATGCTAATACAATTTTTTTTAATGGTAGTTTTGTTTGGTACTTGCATAATAGATGATTTTACTAACATAATTTTTCAGATTTATATTTTGTTAAAGTTTCTTTAGAACAGATAACAGTTGAATCCGTAGCCATCCCGACCACCACCGTCCAGCCACGTCGCTCCGACTCTGTCCATGCTCCTTCCGCGTGTAGCCATCCGATACGGTTCGTAATGACTCATTGTCTTATTGATTTCATTAAAGTTTGGATTGATTTGTTGGTTGCTGTGTTTCTATTTATCTGAGATGAAATTGAATGAGAGAGATGTAATTTTTTGTACTTTTAGTTTTTGTGGGTCTTCTGTTGTAGGAGTGAGAAAGCCATCAAGAGGTGAAAGGCAGACAAAGCTTTTTCAAGTGACTTTATGATACCTCTTCTCTCTCTGCATTTCAATATATTTTCAATATATGTCCTTCTTAATTTATTTGTTTAACCTTAATCCTCGCCACTTGTTAATTTATTATTGGTCTTTCATGATATTTGAAAAAATTCAAGTGGTTAGTCTAAAATTATAAAAACCAACATTGAAGGTTAAAAGGGGTGTTTCTATTTGAATTTTTGTAGTTTTTTTGTTTTAATTAGTTTTATTATATTTTCATAGTTATTTAGTTTTGTCTGTTTTGTATAATATAATTGTAACTGGTCACGCACAGGTGAATTTATTTTCTATATTGTAAAAAATAATTGCTTTTAAATATATACAAAAAACATATTTTTGTTAAAAAAAGTACAATAAAAATTATGAAATTAAAATACTATAATAAATAATATGATTATATGAAATACAATGATAAATTTAACAAATGATCTATTTAGATACACATATAAAATTAAGTTGAATTACATAATTGTAAAATAAATAATTATTATATAAATTTAATTGTATTAAATAATTTAAAAAAAATTGTGACATGAAAAAGGAAAAAATTATGACATTTAAAAATAAAATTTTTGTCTTCAAATAAAGATAATAATTTGATAGTGATCCGTATGATAAAAAATTGGTTGTGTGAATGATTATGTAGTATTATTCAATTTGATAAAAAAATATTTTAATTTTATTGAAGTAAAAAATAAATTAATTAGTATTTTTAATGATAAAAGTTTCATCAAGAGAGACTATGTATATAGGTTCAATTAAACTTCAAAGTTCAAACAATAACATTATTTTAAATATAAGTAAAAGACTATTATCTATATCTGTATCCAATTACAACTATAATAGTATGCAGTTTATCATAAAGATATGCTCTGTGAATCTGACTTGACCTTGAGATAGAAAGCATGGACGTCCAAATGGATTTAAAACTAAACTGTTAGGTTGATCAAGAGTTATTTATTTCCATTAGAAAGTAGTGAACAATAATAAAATTTACTTGAACAATGTGACATAAACTAAACTCTTTCTCAAAGGGTCTCATGTCATAATATTCTAATCATATTTTAAATACAAGTGATAATTCAACACCTACCAAATAACAACAAAAATTATAATTATATCAAATAAATATATTTCAAAAATATATAATTAAAAAATATATTTAAATTTAAAATATAAATAAATATAAAAATTATAAAAATTCCACTTGAGTGCAAATTTAAAATACAAATAAATATAAAAATTATAAAAAATTCCACTTGAGTGCAAAGTACAAGTGCATATAATTTTTAATTAATAGATAATTAATACTACTATTTTTTAAAATACTTTACTTCTTCTATGACAAAAGAGGTTTTTTTTATAAAAAAAAAACAACAATAACATTCGATACTTTTTAAAATCTGACATTTTTTGTCATTAAAGTTTAACTGATTCTAAAATATAAGACCAATTCTAAATTCAAGACACTACTTAAATGGAATTATCTTTTTTAAAGATTCTTAATTAATTTGGACCAGTTGAGCCGTATGTGTGTACTTGAATGCATTGAGCCTTTATTTTTTAAGTATGTCTATATTTCATTTGCTTGGTTATTGACAGGCTTTCTTAATTGACATTTAGTTGAGGCAATATGTCTTTGTGTAATTGTATTTTTAATATTTCTTTGAGTTTGTTTTGCAGCTGAAGCAGAAGCAGAAATATACAGCATGGAAAACACGTGATATAAAAAGGCTTTGAAAGAAGGAAGGAAGCCTGGAGCTGGTCCACCTGCTGGCGATGTTTGTTCAGTTGAGTTCTCCTAGTATTAGATATATATGATTCAAAACTCAATCCATTCAGTTATGAATTTGATCAATGCATATGAATAGGTTAATATATATTTATAAACAAATAACTCTTAGCTGTTTATTCCTGCAGGATCCCATTGCTACTAAAAGTTCTACTCCAGTGCTAAATCAGAATCTAATTCAGCATGTAGTTGACATAACCCTATCAACTACCAGAATTTGCTGAGCATTCATCCTGCACCTAAAGTTCCTCAATTTGAGATTGAAGCTCCCTTTCCTTCTCCAAAAGTAAAGAAGATGATATTTAGCTTCATAGTTGGTTAGACTTTTAGAGATGACGGGCCTTGGATCCAATTTTTATATACTCTTTACTTTTTAATTATAGTTTAGTTTAAGCTTAGTTAAGTTAATCATATTTAATTATTTAGATTAATTTATTTAGTTTAGTTTATCAAAGAATATCTAATACATTAAACTGAAGTATAAAAAATACAAAAAAAATTAATGGTCTCATTAGTTTCAATTTTTCACTTAGATTTTTATTTTAGTTATTTTTTCTTTTTATAATTAATTTCAATTATTTATTTAGTTTAGATTTTTATTTTAGTTATGTTTTTTTCTTTTTATAATTAATTTTAATTATGATTAATTTCATGTAAGTCATTAGATTATTTCCTATTTAGATTAATTTCATTTTTGTTTATAAAATAACAAAATATTTTCTTGTAAATAATTAGCACTTGTACATAAATTACTAACTAAATATCAAAATCATAAGAACATATATTTTCTCATCTTCACGCTCTATTGCAAACAATCATCTTTAGCCTAAAACACATATTTCAATAGGTTTCTATAGAGTATTATAAATGTATTGGGTGCTATCACATTTCCTTTGCATAATCAATCCCCGTACCTTACTCTTATCTCTTTATTTATGTGGGTTTTGTTTCGCTCTTTCCCTTTTTCCTTCGGAAATAATAAACTGCGTGGCGATTCTTGCTTTTTACGAGTTAAGTTAATTAATATCTTAATATCTGATTTACATCGCTACACCTAAAATTGATTTTGATGAGACATACTCACTTGTAATGGATGCAATCACTTTTTAATAAGCCTGCACATGAAGGGCTTAATTTGCACATGATGGATGTTCTGAAAGCTTATCTGTATTGTTCACTTGATATTGAAATTTACTTGAAACTCCCTAAAGACTTCAATGTACCAAATACACATAATTTTGAATCTCGAGAAAACTACTCCATAAAATTGAACAAGTCTCTCTATGGGCTGAAACAATCTGGACGCATGTGGTATAACCATCTTAGTGAATATTTGCTCAGATCATTAGATGTAGAGAAATATCCTTTTAGACCTCGAGAAAAGGATGAAGAATTGCTTGGTCCTGAAGTACCATATCTTAGTGGGATTGGAGCATTGATGTACCTTGTTAATTATACACGTCCTGATATATCATTTATGGTCAATCTATTAGCAAGATACAATTCTTCGCCTACACGAAGATATTGGAATAAAGTCAAACATATACTTCGTTATCTTAGAGGTACAATAAACATGAGTCTATTTTATACCAAAGTATCAAAACTCGAATTAACAAGTTATGCAGATATAAGTTACTTGTAAGATCCATATAATGGTAGATCACAAACATGTTATTTGTTTACATGTGGTGGTATATCTATTTCATGGAGATCAGTGAAACAAACAATAACAACAACTTCATCTAATCATGCAAAACTTTTAGAACTACATGAGGCATGTCAAAAATGCGTTTAGTTGAGATCCTTAATCCAACACATACATAGTACTTGTGGTTTGTCTTTAGGAAAAATAAATACAACGACCATATATGAAGATAATACTACATGCATCACTCAAATGAAAGAAGGTTACATCAAAGGAGACCGAACAAAACATATCTCTCCGAAGTTACTTTTCACTCATGATCTTCAAAAGAACAGTGATATAAACATCCACATCCAACAAGTTCGTTCATGTGACAATCTTGCAGACCTGTTCACAAAGTCACTCCCAAGTAAAAATTTTAATCAACTAGTACAAAATATTGGTCTTCATCCTCGAAGAAACAATCGTTCAACTTAGGGGAAAATAAATTTATTTTAAAATAGATATTATAGTCTTTTCCCTTCACTAGACTTTTTCCACTGAGTTTTTCTAGTAAGGTTTTTGTCACACCCTAAATTTCACCCCTAACATTTTTTCCATTTTTTTTAATTTTAATTTGTATTTTTAGTCCTTTAGGTCTCGCGTTTTTACCTGCGTCAGTCAATTTTTGAGTTGATTTAATTATTAATCCAAAAACACGGTTTTATTCATAATTAAATGTCATATTTAATTATTGATTAAGATTTATACATTTGGTTAATAATTAAGTTTATAATTTAATTAACAATTAAATTTGTTTTAGATATTAATTTATTAATCTTTTGTTTAGAATGTGATTTTTAATTTAAATGTTAAGATTTTATTTTCCCTTTTTCTATAATAAGACAAAAAAATACACAAAGAAATATATTAGTTTATTTTATTGATTTTTTGACAAGCATTGTACAAATTACAAAAAAATGTTGTTGCGGTTTATTTTCATCTACAATTTCAAAACGTTTCCACTACTCCTCCTCCTTGCCACCACCTATTGTACCAACCTGCAAAACAAAAACCAAAGAAAATCAGTACAATATTACAAACCAACGATTCCAAATTCCACTACCCTGCTCCACATAAATCCACCAACTTTGTGTACAATTTCACAGCAAAAAAACCATTCCACTACTAACAGCTAGCAAAATGTCCTTCATCCTTATCCAATTTGTCAAGCAATTCTCTCTCTTATCCTTGCTACCTTCAATCTACCTATAAAGCAAGTTTCAAATCTCAAACTTCACAACCAGAACATCATCACCCAACCTTTAAACAGACCCTCAGCAAACTCGTTCACCCATATTTAACCTTCAACCTTTTCCACCAAAAATCAGCAACACAAACCCTCATAACCACCTTCCATCTTAACCACTGACTCGACCTCAAAAATATTTCCGCAAAACACACACAGAGAAGCCAACAAGAAAAGTCAAAACAGAAAAGAAAAAAAAAAGTAAATTAGAATGGAGAAGAAGAAGGACTCTAGGAGAAGAGTTTCTTAAAAGAATTAGACGAACCAGAAGAGCAAGGGCACCTGAATCGGAAGTACACGTACCTGTTTTTTGGTTTGATTTCTATTTTGTTTTCTGCATCTGAATCATCACTTGTAATCCATCCTCATGAATTAGTGATTTGGGGCTTTAGGGTTTAATTTGGGGATATGGTAACGATTTACATCTTGCTTGCTTTTGTATTCTTGTATTTTTGTTTTCACCATGAGTTGATTTTTGAATCTGGATCGCGAACCAGAGAAGGCAAAACGAAAAGAAGAAACAGCCATGAAGAGATGATCGAAGTTGAGATAGCGAGTTACAGAGGCGAGATCGATGAGAGGTGAAGATGATGATGAATCGTGAGAGTAGGAAACACAGAGCGTGAGAATTGAGTCAGAGAAAGAGTGTTTTTTTTTTTATTTTCTGTTAATCTAACATTCTTTCCAATAATAGTCAATAATTTTAGAAGAAAAAATAATGACGATGGACATGTGGCTGCAAACGGCGACCTTTCTTTAAGCCGTCTAGGGTTTTTTTTGGTGCAAAATAGCCATTTGGGCCTAACCATGAAGTCCAACCCGGTTTCCTTTACTACATTACACCCCAGTTCGAAATTCCACCCCTCCTGACTCAATGTCTTCTATTTTATTAAATTTTCTTATCTTATATAGTATTTTAAATTCATTTATTGTTTATATTTTATTCTTTTATCAAACTATTTTTTTAAAGAAAAAATATAATAATATAGTTTAAATTTAAATTTCTTTTTATTTTAGATAGTTTTAGAATAAATTTTGCTTTTGAATTATTATTTACTTCACTTGTACGAACTTGTAATTATTCATCCCCATTTGTAAATTTGTATCCTCATTCCCTATGAGTTGTAATAATTAGTAAATATTTTATTATTTTATTTAATTATTCATCACAATGCACAAACCAAAAACATTTCAAACTAATACTCGTGCGAGCCATTTTTCATTACCTTGAGTCGACAAAGCTTAGAAGCGTCGCAACAGCCACACATTTGTGCACACACCACGCTTGTTCTTGGGCTTACAATGAAACTTTGATTGATTAGTTAAACATTATTTAATTATCTAATTAAGTTATTTAAAATTGATTAGCTCATCTAATTAATTTTATTAAATTAATTACTTGATTAAATTTTGTTTAATTAGTCGATTAAATTTATTTCGTGCATGCACCTACACAATATAAATTTGTCTTATCATTTGTGCGACCTTGTATGGGCTTTTAATTCATTTACTTGCTTTATTTCATGCTTGTATATAATTATTCGCAATCGTTCACTTCCATTCTTGCGCCTTGGTCCATATACCAATTTTAATCGTAGCCCAAATCAATTCTCATCTTTAAGACTTTTCATAATAAATTTTCAAACCTCGATCCAACGTCGAGTGCATTTTCAAAACTCTTTCACAAAAAAACCCAAGTATTTAAATCGTTGGTTGCTAGACCAATTGTTTAAATACTTGTGCAAAATTAACTCCTAGTCTTTAAATCGTTGGATGCTAGTCCAATTGTTTAAAGACTCTTAATAACGTGAACTTTGGTTCACCTCACTTCTTTTCATAAGAAAACTTTTTGGGTTGATAGACGACTCGTTGAGCATTGAGCTCCTCTGGTTTCTAGTATTTGAATCGTAGGATGCTAGTCCTATTGTTCGGTACTTTTCACCCACAATAAAATCATTTTAAACTCATCAAACCTTGCACACGTGTAAGTCCCTTTTTCAAACTCACATCGCTCACACGCGATCTTCTTTCGCTCAGACGCGAATTGCGCTAGTGATGTCTTATCGTCCAAGTACGATTAAGCTCCTATTTTCATAAATAAAATCAATCAACCAACAAATGTTCTCGCAACCGAGAACTACGTAAGCTCTGACTTTTCCATCGCACTTGGGAAATACGTAGGCACGAGATTCTAACATCTTGGCGAGCACACTTTCAAAAAATTAAAACATGTTTCCTTTCACTTCTTTTTCGCACATAATAAGTAGAAGATTGCAAATTTACTTTTTAAACACACAAACATGCTTAGAACTAAATGGGTCCCATCAAGTACGATGGATGTGAGGGGTGCTAATACCTTCCCCTTGCATAACCGACTCCCGAACCCGCATCTCTTGGTCCCGACGACCATTTCCTTCATTTCATTTCATGGGTTTTATCTATATTTTCCCTTTCCTCTTTAGGAATAAATAAAGTTAGGTGGCGACTTCATTGTTTTGTTCGTAATCGAATTTTTTTCGATAGCGTCAACAGTTTTAACAAGGCATATCCAAAACAAACATCTAAGGGGAGTGTTATGAAAAATTGGATGATTTGTCTCCTAATAAATTCATTTCTTATTTTATCAAATTGTATTTATTATATTGTCTATATGATGTCCTATAAATAGGGTCAATCTCATTATTATATTTGAAACAACTGCACTTATTATTAACGTCTCTCTGCAAGCCTTGATTTAATTCACTAGTTCTGTAACCCTAGTGAAGAAATCAGTTATGCTTTCACTTTCTTCCATCTAAAGCAATTCGTGCGTTCTTTTGTGAGTTTGTAACCTCGTCTCTTTCACCTTTTTTGCACCTACAAAAGACTTTTCCATAATTTTCCAAGCTTTTTTCGCAGATTCTACATCACTTACTTTTTTGAAATTGTCTGGACTCAGACATTGATAAAATATAAAGAGAACTTTATAATTATTCTTGTTCAATTGTTTGCGTGTTGCCTCTTCATCAGTTGCTTCTTCTACAAGCGGTTCTAATCGTTCTTTCACAAAAGGAGTGATCGGGAGTAAATAAACATGTTTTGCGATATCATGATTAGACGTCTACAACTTCAAAAGGAGTGATCGGGTATACATCAATTCCACTGGTTTTATGAAGCGCATACACAAACACTGACACTTGACATGAACTAAACGTTGGTACAATAATAATTTGAGAAAACAGAAGTAATTGACACTGATATTTGTCGGACACCGGACAGTCCAAGCTATGAAATTATAACTTGTCCAACTATCAGTCATGATAAGTTATGGGAATTTTTCATCTAGCTACGATTGAATGTGAGAACTGTGACTTTAGATTGCTTAAAATTCCGAAGCACCATTCATTTTCAAAATAGCGAAGCTTAATTGTGGAAGTATTACTCACAGTGTCGCGTGTGTCCTTTTTATGTCAAGAAGGAAGAAGGGATGTCAATTAACCCAACATTCAACGTTTCTGTTTTATTTGGCAAACGAGACGAGGTAAACTTGTATATACTTGCAATCATTTGTTTTCTTTGGTAATTTCCTTTAAGGTTTGTGTTTTTGTTTACGGAATGCCTTGGAAAGTCGGAATTAAAATGACATCAAGATTAAAACTGCGTCACTTTACTAAAAGTCATATAAATTGCCAATACTTTTTTGTATTATGGACCCTTTTAGTCACATATAATTAAAACTGTGTGACTTTACTAATATTTATATAAACTGTATGATAATCAATACTCCAGAAGTCAAAACTCGTAACACAGGTATTTTAATGAAATTAAGAATATATTGATGACTTCCTGTACCTGTACACAGACCATTGTCACAACCTCACACTAGATAGGGTTAACCTCCCCTGAAGCAAAATAAATTTCAATTGCAAGACTAACAAAATAATATGCGATAGTTGGTGACAATAAAAAAAAGTGTTGTGACAAATGTATATTCAGTAAGCATGACGATCTTACAAGCATAAATACGGCTTCCTGGTACGTTTTCAGGAATGATGAGTTCACCAAGGCCGCAACGGGGACCACTACAATAGGATAAAATTTAAAAAAATAACCATGAATGAACATATTTCTACAAAAGCTACGCGCACACAATCATATAAAATCAATCTTTCAATCATATTTCTAGCATTCTACCCTCTCAATAACATGAAGAAGCTATGCATCACCTCAAATTAAAGGTAGAAAAAAAGTGTGTTATGTCATTGTGGATAGAAAACTTGATTGAGACTTATTATTATTCATGAAATTAAAATATACTGTGTCACACACTGAGTGGATGATGGGAGAGGAATTTTCCAAAAAACCGAGGGATCTGTGTGATGAGAGGTCCTCGAGGGGCAGATTCAACAGAGAAAACCAACCAAAGAATGCAGAGTGGTTGTACTAGAAACTTGTCCATAGTTGACTCTTTCTCACACTGCAAATCTTTGTGTTAGGCCAGCTTTTCTCAATTATCTTCATCCAATAGCAGCATTGAGAAAACAAGATAACATCATATTTGGAGTATTAAATTAGGACTACGTCAACATTACCTAAAGCATGAATTCTATTACACCCTAATCATTTAAAACAAAATAGCCACAAACAAATGAGATTGTGTCAAAACAGAAAAACCGCCACTATTTTCAGTACAATATTCTGTATTATTTCAATGGCACACCCACATTTACTAGATTGTTAACCACGCTGTAGAAAAATTTGTGCTTAATTAAGAACACTACCATCACAACAGTAAAATAGGTTCAAAATTCACGCAATCAAACCCAATGAATCTAATATTAACGAAATCTATTTGAATTAATGGCCTACCGCATGGTCAATTTGCGGGATGGCGTAAGTTCTACTAGGCATGGTCAATTATTACCTATACCTATTTCTTACAACAGTAACAAAAATCAGTGACACCTAGATTTGAAAAAATGTTAAAGTCATTGGTCACATTGGTGTAGTAAGAGTGGGTTTACCTTTAGTGTCTGCATAACATGATACCCCGCAAATTCTTTTAACAATGTATGAGCTCGGAGTTGCAGGTGCGCTTTGCCAGTCCTTTCTCATTCTAGGAGTTCCACATAATCTCTGTTTTGCAAAATAAAGTAAGTTATCTTGATTGAATGTATAAAACATATTTAACAAATAGCTTAGGGAAGTTAAGGTGTAGATAGATTTAAGGGCTACATCCCTGCATAAAGACTAGTGCATTTTTTAAAGTTCAACTAACAAGATGTAACAAACAAAGGACAAGCCACTTGGCTCTTTCAGCCCAAATTTATTCCCCCTAATCTCTGTTGTAACATAATCTCTTTTCATAGAAACATTTTTTCAAAGGAATGAAACATTTACCTCTCGATTTCCTCACATCTTACTCTAGTGAATTTAGATATCTCATAGAGAGAATCTGAGAGGCTATGTTCTCAGATCAAGTTCAATTCTGTTTTGAATGAAATGAATCAATGCTACAAGATACAATGAGTATCATTCTCTTATATAGAGCTCTAAACTAGTTAGGGGGTATGAATCTGTTTTGATAGTTAAAGGTTAGTTACAATATGTTTCATTTCAGACCATGGATAACTAACTAAATGTTTGTTGGGTCGGTTTACATAACTGTACTTTACCATCCATTCCAAATATATTGTCAAATCTCTAAACTCCCAACCACTACTCTAAAGTCTCAAACAATAAACATGTCGCCAAAAATCTCATCAAAGGTCTTCTCGCTCATAGGAGATTTTTGAGAAATAAATAAACTAACTTTGACCTTTCTATGTTAGAACTAGTTTCATGTGTCAGCAAAAACTATCAAATAGTTTACTATTAGTTATACCAAAGTAGATAGATAGATATGCATGCATCACCAAAAGGTCAAATAATGTTCATCACAAATTAGTTTGTGAATAGACTTAGACATGTAGAGACTATGTTTCCTTATTCAAAACTTGAGTTAAATGTTTTTGAAAGGCATACCTATTTTTTCTCTTCTCCAAGAATAGAAGAAGTGGAGCTTTTCTAGCAATTGGGATATCTGCAAATAAATTAAAATTTCTGATCTGATAAATATAAAATTTCATGCATAGTACAAAAAACATTTCTTGTATTTGTTTCAAAATAATAGTGATCAATCAAAAGTAATTACCACCAACAATGGTTCAACAAGGTAGTTGAGGGATCTTATTAGGATTAACTTAAGCTTGTGTATGGTCAAATGACTTTAGCTGTTCCACTTTCTCAGCGTGAAAATTATCCAAAATAATAATTTATCCATTATAAAACGTTGACAATTGTGCAGCTTTTGGCTTCTTAACAATAGAATTAACGCTGTAAGTGTAAATGATTATGAAATGACTCATGATTCATTCATTTTCTTAAACACAAACAATGGTACAAGAAAAAAGTAATTGACTTTGTGCATGCTCGGTATCATAGTGAATTACTAGAATCAGAAAGAGTCACTGTGATTTTGCAAAACCTATACCAAACATGCATGCAGTTCACGTATAATAACTCAAGAAGCACAAAAACTTACATTGGAGTTAAAAAATCCATTGTTGTAAGGTTTTTTAGTGTCGCATTTGTGGGAAATAATTCCATAGTTGTTGCTCCATAGTGACAAGATGAATCAGGTGAACCTGTAACAAGTTTAGTTTCAAAACAACTTAGGAATTCACACAAGCTCATTTACTCTTTTATATAAGTTTTTTCAAAAATAATAAATCTAGATAATAAATGTGCTGATTTCATAAATATTTAAAATTGATCTTATCCTCTTCTGTCCAATTTTGAACGGCAAAGACACAATTAAATATTCTTAGAAGTTAGCTCTTTGATTCTCTATGTATAAGCATATCATGTAGAATTTACCATCTCGGAGATAAATGTGTCGCGAAGAGAAAACATGTTAAATTATGAATATCATGGAACCCTTAAAGTGGCCTTAAGAAATGAATTACCTACCATGGTCATCAAAGAAGCAGCTGATTCCAATTGATGTCCTTCCAACTGCATGAGCTTCCAAGTACAACACCTGTCCAATGACTACAGACAGACTCCCAAAATACATATGGATTACATCCAGACATTCGTTAAACATGCCAACATACAAAGGCTAAAGAAATTGTCAATTGCAATCTCCTCAAAGTAGATGTCATATTTGAAATAAGAGATCCAATAACTGATAAGCATTTAATATCAGTTTAGGTTCTAGTCAAAGAAATAAGGATGTTATACAATAGATGCAGTTCAGTAATTTTAAATTCGAGATATTAATATACTTAATAAATCACAAACCCCAATATAAGTCTACAATTGTATTCAAAACTAATAAAGACAATTGACCCCATTATGCAACCAGCAAAATCAAAATTCTGTTAAACTGAAAAGCTTATTTGTTCCATTTGAGAAGATGGCTATTTAAAACCCTTACATAACAGAATTAGAGAACAATCTGCACTAGCCACAAAAGTAGGACTTCCTAAAGACTAAGTAGATCTTCACATACTCCAAGTCAATCTCTAAGCTTCTGAAACTGTTCCAACTTGAGGGATTTCAACCAATATAGTTTTCTTTTAAACTTATGCAATAATCTACCTTTCCACTTGACTTTGTATTACCCTATCATTCTTCCTCTCCATAGATATCTCAACTGTGTCTTTTCTTAAGGTAAGATAGATGATCGATCCAATATAAACGGCCATTAGCGGAAATACTATAATACCAACGAACACACTTGCCGCCTTAGGTAGAGTACTGTGAATTAACCACTTCACAAAGCCAGTACTTAGATAGTATATATTGATGCCAATGATTCCAAAGCCTAAAATCCACGAGATAGTTATGATCTGCGGAAAGATTGTGTCATATTGTCAATCTTTAACTAAGAATATGAATATCTCAAATGTTATCTTAGAATACTTAAAGAGGACGGAAAAGGAAAACTCACAATCTTTGAGTTCTTGTGAATTCCCATCTTGGTAGTGCTACTGCTAAATTTAAGCAGTGGAATTAAGGCAAACGGAAGCTCAAAAGAAAGTATCATCTGCAAAACAATTTTAATTAGTTTACTTGTACTTAAATTGAATGCAGCGTGTGTAAATTTATTAACGAAGCAAAGAATGAAAACATATGGAGTTTACGAACTGATGCAATGACGATAAGCCGGCTAGAACCAGAAAAACCGCTAACGATGGCAACAACAAGACTAGGTGCTATGGCAATGCACCTAGTCATCAAGTTCCTTTTCCACCCTTTCATCGTCATGTCCAAGAAACCCTGCAAAACCAGCCAAACAAGAATCAAAATTCAATCAGTCCTTCATAAAATTACCTTTATTAAACTTTTTTGTGATACTTACCTGCATAATGTACTGCCCTGCATAGGTTCCTGTAATGGTAGAACTTTGCCCCGAGGCAAGCAGTGCTATCGCATAGATGGTTGAGCTCGATCGTCCCAACACATTCTACATAGAAGTTTAATGAAAATCAAAATTATTACACGTGACATATAACTTTGTGGTTAGTTAAGATTGAACTTAAATAAATACTATAGAAACTTATTATATACAAGTAGTGAATTAAATTAGGAACCTTGAGCAGAAAAGAAGCCGAATTAAGGGTAAGATCCTTGCAATGTTCAACATTGTCTCCAGACAGGTCACTGGCGGAGCAAACTGTGCCCGATACAGAAATCATAGCGACGTTGATTAAAAATGCAACCAACAAAGCCAACCCACTTTCGTAGAGAAAGTATCTACACGCTTCCTGCACAATCAAGCAGATAGGTTTCAATGGGTAATGTAAGTTAGCCTCGAGATAAACCAAAGCCTACATAGGCAACATTGAATATAGTTTCATCAAACCAATTTAATAGTCATGGCTAGATTTCTTAATTTTTTTTAGTGACTTACATTGATGCCTCTCTCAGAAGTAGGTACTTTTCTGGACAGCACCAGTGCAGAATGGAGAAAAAGATTGTGCCTGCATTTTAATCCAAAGCATAATTTTAGATCCATAAACATTTAAGAGATTATTATATAATATAAATTTTTGGTACATGTTAATGATATATAAACATGTTAGTATTAAATTGCATAACAGTATATATTTCACAAAAATCAATGATGGACTGATATTCCATTAAATTATGATCCTCAAATTTAGAATTTCAAATTTATAAAAAAGAATGGACAAGTTATAAGGGATAAGAAAGAAACAGGAAATAGCATCACCCAAAAGGGCAATAGCATCACCCACGGCTCCTTCACCGGAAAGTTTTGGCACAAACATTCCCTTGAGGACACCGGAAACTGGGGGATCTACATAGCTTATTTCAGCAAAGAAACAGGCCGCCATGACAAACACTAGAAGTGTTATCAATAGTTCCAACTTTCTCACCTATTCAAAAAAAGTATATACACATTTATATAATCTTAAGGGTGAAGTATAGAAACTACATAGTAAAAAGAAAAATATAATTTCATAAACCATGAAATCCACATATACTTTTCTCATACTTCCAAACTACACAAATTGTAGGTGACAGTAAAGGAACATCATCCAATCCATTTTCAATGATTAATATACTAACTACATCATCTATCATAAATATATTGGAATTCAAAATGCATTAACCATATTTTGTGTTTAGTTTGTTAGTTATTGACAGTTAGGGTTAGTTCCCTAAATATAGGATAAGTTAGTTATTATTCGTTGCTTGCATCCCAAGCTTTCTCTAGTATATATAGGGCAGTGTCTTTCTCATGTAAACTAAGTTCATAAATGCATATTCGCACAAATCATATTGTAGTATCAGTAGTGTGAACAAAATTCAGTCTCACTATTCACCATATTCCTCCTTCCATTCTTGAACTTCCTCAACATATTTCATCATGGTGGATAGCGATAAAGAAGACTCATCCATCATCACCAATAAGAACAACAACGACAAGAACCCTGCTCTCGATCATTCAAGCCATATTACCTACATCCTGATGAAAATCCTGGCACGGTTCTTGTTTCACCTCCATTATCGGAGAACAACTATAAATCTTGCAGTAGATCCATGAAGCGGGCTCTACTCAGCAAGAACAAGATCAAATTTATCAATAGAAAGATAACAGCTCCGGCAAAAACTGATCCCTTGTTCGATACCTGGGAACGCTGCAATAACATTGTGCTTGCTTGGATCTCTGCGTCTCTTTCTCCTGACGTCGCGCAGAGCACAATTTATGTTGACAATGCTGCTCAACTCTGGACAGATCTCCAACATCGTTTTTCAAAAACTGATCATTTCAGATTATCTGATCTTCTTCAACACATTCATTCTATGCACCAAGGAGAGAAATCGGTAACAGCGTACTTCAATAAACTCAAAACACATTGGAACCATGCACTTGAGGTGCACATGCTACCATCAAGAAACAACGTGACATGGAATATGTTATGTGTTTCTTGAAAGGTGTGAATGATAACTACAACACCATCAAGTCTCAAATCCTCATGATCGAGCCTCTTCATGATGTTTTGAAAGTTTTCTCTTCAATCTTGCAACAAGAACGTCAAATATCATCTTCTTCTTTATCTGATAATTCCAAAGTTCTCTTGGCTCAATCCCAGAACATGACTCCGAATAGATTCAACCCTAACCAAAGCAAAGGGCATGGTAAACCCTCTTTCTGTGGTAAAACAGGTGACATTGTTGATACATGCTATTTCAAGCATGGTTTTCCGCCAGATTTTCGTTTCGAAGACAAAGTTGGTTTCACCAACAATGTTGTCACTGATTCTGCACAAGAGCAGCCATCATCCCCCAATGCCACTCCCTAAGAAGAAAAAGTGGAAATCTCTTCAACAATGTATAAGAAATTGGTAGTTCTCCTTAATCAAGTTGAAACTTCAACTCCATCTGTTTTTCATGCCATTAACACATCTTCATCATGTTTGCACCAAACTTTCATCCACATATATGTAAGTTACCCTCACAACAGTTGGATAATTGACACATGTGCAACAAACCATCTCTTCTCTTACCTTAATATTTTTTACTCATATCATTCTATTAATCCTATCACCATAAAATCACCTAATGGTTCTAACATTATTTCAACAATTTGTGGCACTGTTACATTGAATGAGAATTTAACACTTCATCATGTCTTGTATGTTCCTACATTTACATGCAATCTAATATCTGCACATCAATTATCCGCTAACAACACATGTCATCTTGTTTTGTATCACTGTTCTTGTACTATTCATGCACTACCTTCGCTTAAGATGATTGGGCTTGCTAAAGTGTATAACCACTTGTATATCCTAACACAACATCCTTGTATCCCCCTTGCTTATCACACTAATACATTTTCTCCTACATGTAGTAATAATGTTCCTAGCAAGATTAGTATTTGGCCCCATAGGCTGGGCCACCCTTCAAACAATGCATTGAAAGTCATTCGACAAAGTTTTCCTTATGTAATGATAATTCGAAGTTTATATGTGACTGTTGCCACTATGCTAAACAAACAAAATTATCTTTTCCTTTAAGCACTATTTAATCTTCTACAGCAATTGAACTAATTCACATGGATATATGGGGCCCTTCTCTCCTTCATCTATGCATGCTCATGCTTATTTTTTAACTATTGTAGATGATTACTCGAGACACACTTGGATTTTCCTCATGAAATCCAAAACTGAAGCAAGACCAATAATTATGCAATTCATCAACATGGTCCAAATTCAATTCAAGACTCCTGTAAATCAAATCAGATCTGACAATAGCAAAGAGTTTCTCATGCATGACTACTACAAAAACAAATGTATCATCCATCAACAGACATGCATCGAAACCCCACAACAAAATGCAGCGGCTAAACAAAAAACACAGACACATTTTGAATGTTGCTCGCGCTATCATGTTCCACTCACACCTCCCAAAGATTTTATGGAATTTCTCTGTCAATCATGCAGTCTTTCTCATCAACAGACTTCCTTCTCCGGTCACTCATACCAAATCTCCCTATGAGCTTTTACATGGGACTACACCTGACTATAACAACATAAAGGTCTTTGGCTGTCTTGTTTTTGCATCCACAATCATGCAGGGACGACAAAAATGCTTCTAAGTGCATCTTCTTTGGGTACAAACACAATATTAAAGGTTTTATTGCCATGAATCTATCCACACGTGAGATTTCCATAAACCGCAATTTTATGAACATGTTTTTCCTTTTGTCTCCAAACCTCAAATCTCCTACCCAACCCAAAATTCTTGATTACAACCTTCCATTTTTGGACACACCTGATGAACACTTACACCATTCTTCACCATCTAATACACCAACAAATTCCTTTTCCCCTACAACACCTCTTGATACAACCACTTCCACTAATCCACCATATCTTGACAACAACATTCCTCCCCCTACACCATCTGCCCCCTCTCGTGTATCCAACTGTATCATTCACAAACCTAAACATCTTGCAGATTTTATCTGCAATACCTTCTCTTCTTCTCAACACCAATCTACAACCAACACACTTTATCCAATTCACCATTACACCAATATCAATCACCTTTCACCTGATTCCTCTCATTACCTTCAATCTGTCATAACTGAAACTGAACCCACCACATTCAAACAAGCTTCCCAACATGATTGTTGGAATCAAGCTATGCTTGTCGAACTTCAAGCACTTCAACAGAACAAGCTTGGATCATGACTCTTTTACCACCTAACAAGAAAACCATTGACTGCAAATGGATATATAAAATCAAAAGACATGCCGATGGAACGATCGTAAGACACAAGCACGGCTCATTGCAAAAGGATACACACAAACTGGAGGAATTGATTACATAGACACTTTCACCAGTTTCCAAAATGACAACCGTCTGTCTCCTCTTAGCCATTGCTGCTTCTCAGAATTGGCATCTTCTTCAACTCGATGTTAACAACACTTTTTTACACGGAGAACTCGACAAAGATGTATACATGACACACCCCCCTGGCTTAAATCGATCTGATCCTACCCTTATTTGCAAACTTCATAAGTCCATTTATGGGCTAAAACAAGCTAGTGGACACTGGTTCTCCAAATTGTCTTCCTTACTGGGCTAAAAAAAGCTAGTGGACACTGGTTCTCCAAACTGTCTTCCTTACTCTTTTTCTTGCAGTACAAGCAATCTGCATCTGACCATTCTCTGTTCACCCATTTTAATGCTGGCAAATGCATCATCCTCCTCATTTATGTTGACGATCTCATTCTGTCTGGAAACGAAATTGATGAAATACACAAACTTAAACACATTCTCGACACCCATTTCAAAATCAAAGACCTTGGAGACCTCCATTTTTTCCTTGGCCTCGAAGTTATTCGTTCACCTAATGGCATATCTGTTTGTCAACGCAAATATGCTCTTGAGTTACTCCAAGACACCGTCTCCTTGCTGCTAAACCTTCTCCTACTCCAATGACAAAAACTCACAAGTACACAAAGGATGATAACTCTCCACCCACTGATGCAATATCCTTCGAAGACTCATTGGTCGCTTAATTTGTCTTTGTACCACTCGCCCTGACTTGAGTTTCAGTGTTCAACAACTCAGCCAATTCATGTCATCTCCTACGTCTGTTCATCTCCAAGCTGCTTACAGGATCCTGCGCTACATCAAACAGTCACCATCCCGAGGACTGTTCTACTCATCTTCGTCTACACTGCAACTCAAAGCCTTTAGTGACTCTGATTAGGCCTCGTGCAGTGATACCAGACGCTCCATCACTGGATTTTGTATTTTCCTCGGAAATTCTCTCATCTCATGGAAACCCAAAAAACAACAAACCGTTTCTCGCTCTTCCTGCAAGGCAGAATATCTTGCCCTCTCATCCACAGTCTGCAAAATACAATGGCTCACTTATCTTCTTAAGGATTTGTGCGTCAACTTCATTTCACCCGCTCTTTAATATTGCGACAACCAATCTGCTAGACACATTGCAGCCAACGCCATCTTCCACGAACGCACGAAACATATTGAAATTGATTGCCACGTCGTTTGTGAGAAATTGCTCGAAAAATTATTCCAACTATTACCAGATCCTAGCTCTGCACAACTTGCCGATATCTAACAAAACCTCCTGACCCCTATCCGTTGCTTGCATCCCAAGCTTTCTCTTGTATATATAAGGCAGTGCCTTTCTAATGTAAACTAAGTTCATAAATGCATATTCGCACAAATCATATTAAAATGTAATCCAGTAGGAAGTCTTGACAAGACATCTCATTGAGGGGCATGCATACATGGCTTGAAATAAAGATCAGCAACCATGACCTAGGCCAATTTTTTTATAGTTTTGAAACTTACTTCGACGCGACTGGGATTGAGGTCGCATTTGACTGGAGTTCTAATGTGAAGTAAGGAAAGTCTGGCCAAGAGTCATATCTAATTTGAGGACAAACTCAAGTTCTTTTCGGTTTAAAAAACTTGCAAACCATGTCCATGACAGAAAATTAAAATATCATCATTTGATGTTATTAAGTCATTCAAAGACATTTTATAATTGTTCATTTCATAATTACTATAAAAAGCCAAATTACCCCAAATCTCTGCAGACTCAAAAGCAAGAGAGTGCTGCAGCCAGTCAGCAGAACTCCTGCCCACAACGGAATGCGGAATAGTATATTCAACGCAAAAGCTGTCCCAATCACTGCAATAATCAAGTTTAGATAAAATTAATAACGAAATTACAAAGTCTATCATTTTGTTAATTGTTAAACTGAATGACTTTGATTGAAAATACCACAAAAAAAAAAAGACGGTCAAATAACAAGGAAAAACAAATCGGTACCTTCTGGTATGTCAGCAGCTATGACAGCAACTTCGGCTAACAACCATAAGCTATACTTCACAATTAACGGATATTCAATTCTACATATTTCTGAGAGGTGTTTGCCTGTGAAATTTAAATAACCATGATTAGAAAAAATATACATAGATGATGCAGAGATGCCTAGTACTAGGTCTTAGCTTTTCTCTTATTAATTTCTGTGCAACTTGTTCATTTGCGAAGTGTTAGAACAAAATGATTACACAACCATAAATGCATAGGACTAATAAATTGATGATTGGCTTGGGTTTTATAAATCCAACTTTAGGTTTATCTATAGCCAGTGAGGTTTGAAATTTTGTAAGTACTCACCGGTGGTTACGCCAAGATTTGCGGCCAATGACTGAATTATCAGAGCAAACACGAGTCCAATAAGAACCAACCACAGCAGCTGAATACATCATCAACAACAGAATATCAATTTCAAAGCTTATCTAGTTTTCACAGACAAATGTTAGAGGTAAATTTAATAGGAAGAGAAATTTGTCAGCGGCATGATCGAACCATAGATTGTTTTACCTCATATCCGTGGTTAGCTCCAGCTTGCAAATCAGTTTCCACTGAATTGTGAAAATATAACACAAAAACCAGTAAGCATAAACATAAGAGAATCAGAGAGAGATTTTAAGAAAAATATACTTACTGTTTCCAGGATCAAGGTAAGCCAAGGAAACAAGAAAACCAGGACCAATATATGGCCAGAGTTTTTTCCATCCAGATTTCTGTGTCGTTGAAATCATCAAGCAGGCAAAGAGTTAATCAATCAATGTAATGTACTACTAATGAAAACAACAAAGCCAGACACTTATATAGAACTGAACCAGAAAGAGTGTATACACAAGAATTAAGAACATTGAAGGAAAAAAAATCAAAAATGCGATTTCAAAGGAAATCACATGTAGAAAGAAAAAGTACCTTCTCATGATTTGAGGAAGTTTCCATAGCTTGATTTTGTTGGTTTGTCAAGTTTGTGAATGCTATTTCTCTGATCTATTTGTCACATTCGGTTTGAAAAGAATTAGTCAATGTAATGTCCTATGCTCAAAGAGTATGGGATTTGAAAAGTGAAAACAACATAGTACACTTATATAGAACTGAAGCAGAAAGAGTTACTTTATACACAAGAATTGAGAACATAAACAAAAAAAATTCAAAGATCGAAGAAGTACCTCGTGACTTGAGGAAGTTTCCGTAGCTTGATTTTGTTGCTGTGTCAAGTTTATCAATGCTATTTCGCTGATCTGCTCGTCACATTCGGTTTGAAAAGAATTAATCAATGAAATGTCCTAAGCTCCAACAGAATGGGATTTGTAAAATGAAAACAACATAGTACACTTATATAGAACTGAAGCAGAAAGAGTTTATACACAAGAATTGAGAACACAAATGAAAAAAAATTCAAAGAACGAAGAAGTACCTCGTGATTTGAAGAAGTTTCCATAGCTTGATTTTGTTGGTTTGTCAAATTTGTCAATGCTATTTCGCTGCTCGTCAAATGGTTTGAAAAGAGTTAATCAATGTAATGTTCCATGCTCTCAAACAGCATGGGATTTGTAAAATGAAAACAATATAGTACATTTATATAGAACTGAAGCAGAAAGTGTGTATACACAAGAATTGAGAACTTTAACGGAAGAAAATTCAAAAATATGATTTCAAAGGATATCAATCACATGGAGAAAGAATAAGTACCTCGTGATTTGAGGAAGTTTCCATAGCTTGATTTTGCTGCTGTGTCAAGTTTGTCATTGCTATTTCTCTGATCTGCTCGTCACATTCGGTTTGAAAGGAACTCATCAATGCAATGTCCTAGGCTCAAACAGAATGGGAAATGAAAATGGAAACAACATACTACACTTAAATAGAACTGAGCCAGAAAAAGTGTAGAGAGAAGAAGTACCTCCTCATGATTTGAGGTTGCTTCCATTCATAACTTCAATGGGGTTTACAGAGGGTTACAAACTTAAAGCATCTACAATGTCTTCTCACAAGAAATTTTTAGGAGATATTATTCATCAAATGAAACTTAAAGCATCTATAATGTCTACTCACAGGAAAAGTTTTAGGAGATATTATTCATCAAATGAAACTTACAGCATCTACAATGTCTACTCACACCAAATTTTTAGGAGATATTGATCAAATTTAATGTTAAATTCTCTTATAAGAAATAGAACTAAATAAGTAATGTCTAAATTTGTTTATTAGAATGTCGTTATGTTTCAAAATGTCAATCAATAATTGACTTTTTTTTTGTTCTCTCCTTTTTAAAGATGACGTGTACAAATGTTAATTATGTTATTAGGCAGTTCTTTAAAATAAAGATTAAAAAACCCAGCTCGCTTACGGATTGTTATTTATATTAATAAAGGTGTATTAAAATTACATATAAATATAATACTTTTATTATTTTAGATTTGTTATTTGTTTTTCATTAAAAAGTGGCCTTACCTTATTAAATTAAAAATTCTTAAATATTTTAAATGTAATTTTGAATTGAAATTATGATCAATTTTAAACTTGTTTATATTTTCTTCTTTTTACAACTTGGAGATATTTTAATTTTAACATAATGTATTTGATTATTAGAATAAATTATATTTTATTTGTTTTGTTAATGCAATTCAATTGGTATTTTTTTAAGAATATCTAACTTCACTTATTTATTTTTAAACAGTAAAATTCTTATTATTAAACACAAAATATTTTATTTGATCTAGTAAACTAAAATATAATTATTAGTTAAACTGAAATATTATTAACAAATAAATAGGAGTATTAAAATTAAATTCTAAATGATTTACACTTTTGGTTAGTGAGTATTGTTTTGAAATTGCATGCGAAAGTCAAACACTTCAATTATATTATTCTATTTTAATAGAATAAAGTTATGTAGTAGAAAAGGAGTTTTATATTTTATAGTCCCCTTAGTTATCTCTTATTACTACTTCAGTCTATATTTTAATTGTGTATATTCATTATTCATAACTCATAAGTATGTTCCTTAGAAAAGAAAAAACTTAGACAGAAGATACGATGAACTATTCAATTAAAATTTATATAGAATTTGTTTCCAACGGTCAAATAGTTAAATAACATACGCTCAATATAAAAGCCAATTTAGAGCGCAAGTATACTTTTTCTAAGGTGTCGTGCGTTGAAGTCAAGCACAACATTCATCTTAGTAGTTGAAATTCATTTAAGGGTCCTCCATACCAAGCAATCATGTTCACCGGAAGTGGTTCTAATTATTGTTCATATATAAGTGTTGTTCTCTGTTACAACAAGGCACAATTCATTACATATTTACAAATTTCTTCTCCATGATTTCACTAGTTTTAACATTAGAGTGTTAATCTTGCTGGTACACCTCTTGATCCATCAGAGTCTTACCACCATACCACAGGCCTTTTACGGTGGACTACATTAGCTCACCACCAATTTCTTATTCTACGTCAAAATAGTGGGGATGTGTGTGGAAAACATTTATTGATTCTAATGAAATGTCACTTTAGACTTCTCAAACTTCTTTTATAGCATTATTACAACAGTTTTTGATGATCGATCTTATCACCATTGTCACCATTGACGTCCAACCTCCCTTGTCAACTTCTTTAAGTTCAAAGAAGGAGAAGAACAAACCCAAAGTGTGAGTTATGCCCACAACCTCACATACAATCTCAAAAGCTTTTACAAAACCTCAACCATTTGTGCAAAGTTTAGATGATGCGATATTTAGGGTTTTTAGAAGATCGAGTTCGAAACTAGTGAAATAAATACAGATCTTGAAGTCCTTAAGCACCCCAAAGTAAAATAGAAGTATTCATCAGATGCTCCTCGTGGTTAAGTCATACAAACCCGTCCACCTTGAATACAAGGTTCCAGTATAACGTCTTCTTCGTTGCCGGTAAAAGAGATATTCTTCTCAGGTCGAAGCTTGGAAATGTATTTGGAATCGACCGTGCTGTGATCATAGCTTAAAACTTCTTGGTCAATAGAGGATCTAACCATCTCTATTAATATTTCCACAAAGCCTGATGATGAGGATTCTGAATCAGTTTCATTAAAAGACGAAAAAGTATTACCATAAACTTCCTTGAGAATCTGATCAAATTCAACTTTCCCCAAGGGATCTTTGCATTCTTTCATGCATGAATCTCAAATCTCTCTTCTCTCTCAAGCATTTCGAGGAGTCAATATGTTTCCCAGATGGTCACACTTGCGTATTACAACCATTCTAAAAATATTAAGTAAAAATAAGTATGGTAAGAAATAATACTTGAAGTTGTTTGCAATTAACTGGAAAAGTGTATGACTTTAAGAGCAACTTTGAGAAAAGGAGAAAAGTTCAAGAATAAAGAGAAAGGAAGGGAGTGTTGAGGTTTTATCTAGTCAGGTTTGCAATGGTTACGTGAGATATATCGTTTAAGGGCCATAATAGCATTGGCCCCCATAAAAATTCATCATGGCGAAGAGAGAGAGAAGAAATCTTGTAAGATATTCATAATCATTACTAGTCATACACATAATCACACGTCAGCAAGACAGGGTCTAGGAGCGGCCCCTAGAGGAATCAAAGTTGAGTTAAGGCCTAAGGGTATATTCCAAGATTCATTGTCCGAACATTTTATCCTTTCAGGCTTTATGCTCGAGGGGTTTATGTACATCTTTGAATTTTATCGTACCCGAGATGTTGAAATTGAAAACGCGTGAATGATTTTAACCTGAGGTTGGGTTTTCACTAGTGTCATGGCCTTGCAAGACATTGGGAAACCTCTCGCATGTATAGGTCTAACTTGGGACGAAGCCAGTCTTATATGATTCTTTCCTTGGATCACTCTAGATATCTGAGCTGACAACCCATAATAACAATTAGAGGCAACCCTAAGGTCGTACGGAGGTTATGAAATTCATTGAGGACTCGTTTCAGAACATGATGGTTGACAATTAGGGTGACAACAAACGTTATCTCATGCACAAAAGGTTAAAGCATAAGAGTATATAAAGGCCACAAGAAAAATAAGGAGATATCTTAAAAACATAGCACACATACACTAAGAACAAGCAACTAATCAACACATTTCTATATATTTGCAAACTCACCTGGTCAGCTTCAGGGAGGCTATCCAAAAGGTGTTTTATCAGGAAATATGTATTTATTTGTATAACTTGTACTGAACTTGAAATCTCCACATATATAAAATAATCTATGTAGTGCTATTATCACACGTTTGATCTCAATATCTCTTGTAAGCTCCTTGTTTTTAAGGATTGACATTAATTTTAGTAAAATAAATAATAGCAGCAATAATGTAATATACAACAGGACATAACATAATAGCAAAAGTCTTATTGGAAAGCCTAAACATGTTGCGTTGAATTAATTCAAAGTTTGGAACAACATGTCGATGAAGATGTCATGACATCAAACATTTAACATCACGCCTATTGAACTGATAAATTAGTTACATTTCTGTTTTGAGTTATGCAGAATATTCATGGAATATTATGCATCCTATGTGGCATATTATTGAAGACATATGTGAAGGTCTAGAAGATTCAATCAGAAGTTAAGGAGAAAAATCAGGAAACTAAATATTGAAGACCTTCCTTGTAGCAGAAGTTTTCTGCAGTTTATTTTCTACAGTTTGTTCGCTGCAATTTGTTACAACTGATATGTTGTTGTTTGAAGGCCCAAGTCTAGTTTGGGTACAAGTTATAACTAAGGATTTGTAACCTATTTTAGGTAGCTAGACAAATGTAGTAAGGATGTAATCATTAGGGTTATCCGTGTGTGAACCACCCGGATTGTGGGATGGTCACAAAGTTTTACCTTCAAGCCCGTGGGCAAGAGGAAAATTGTTCTCACTCAGAAGTTGTGAAGTAATAAGTTGAGTTATTGTTCTTGGAGGAAGATATGAAGAAACTCTAAGGTGTAGTTCTAAGTTAGAAGCATATTTCTTTGAGTCTTAGTTAGTTTATGATAGAAGTGTATCTTCTGATCATGTGTGTTTGAAGGGTGTTTTCAAGTATGTGTTATTGTTATAATCACCACATGTGATTGAGGGGGAATGAGAGAGGTTCTCATATCTAAGCGGTTCTTAGGTAGAAATTATATTGGGTAGTGATTAAGTGAGGAGTTGTAAACGGGGTAGTTTAGCTCTAAATTAATACTGCTAATAGTGGATTTCATCCCTGGCTTGGAAGCCTCTAGATGTAGGTGTGTTACACTGAACTGGGTAAACAATCCTGTTGTGTTATTTATGTTTCCTGCACTATAACTTTTATCTTTTTTGTTTGTTTAATGTCAGACCAGATGCCTCGGCATCCTTATAAGACATCTTGGACAGTTGCACCAGAATTTTAATAGGTATCAAAGCATGCATCCTGTCTATTTCTGGATGAGATCCTATGGGGATACTTTTTGGTTATATACAAGGTATAAGGTTTGTACTGAAGAATTGTTTGAACAAGGCTGGTTCATATTGTATTTATATGGTCCCTTGAAGTGGAGGATGAACCTATCTATGGAAGACTGGTGTGTACTAAAGACAAACCTGACCAGAACCCTTGTACCTCCTTGATGAAAGAAGAAGATGAAGCTAGAACAGGAGAATGTTAAAATCAAAGCCTTCACGCGGGAGTGAAGACCTTGGATTGATATAAAGATCATTGTTAAGTTTAACAAAAGAGAAAAATTATCAAAACCTTCCTGAGGGAGTGAAGATATTGATGAGTTATGTAACACCCCGATTCTACCCCAAAATAATTATTATTAAAATCAGAGTATTTAAAATTTCTAACATAAGCAGGATGTCACAAGTACAACTCAAAACACGCGAACATGTCATACTTGTTCCAAACGGATACATAACACTATAAAGAGGCGGATATGAATGCAATACATATATGTTAGTCTTCGAACATAACGACTCCACTAAATACGCAAAGGAGCAATAACAATTTTACACAATTAGCATAACATCTTGTAAGTCTTTAAACAACATCAACATATTACAAACTTTTAATTCAACAACAAAAGTTTCATAATTAAAGATCAACAAAATAAAACAAGTGTTCATCTCCCGAGTGCTACGTATCAGAGCAATGACACCGGACTAAAAACGGTAACGACTACTCGTCCTGGTTACCTGCACGTTACCAATATAAAGGCAACGGCGAAACAAAAGAAAGGGTGAGATATCAAACCATATAATTGAGATTATGATAAATAATAAATAGTTAGAAGTACGCAAAATTACTATTTTTGTCATCTCACCACCAAACAACGACAACGCATATTCATCACGCAACAACAACATTATGCTATAAAGTATGCGACTTGGACAATGCGGATGCATGTGGTACCATCGGAGTAAAACTCCCAACTTAGAACATTTTCCAGTAATTCCGAGACACAAGGCATAAGCCTTCAACATTTTGTCAATTCAGGCCAACTTTTTGTCATTAAGGCCAACATAGGTGAGCATAGCTCCAACTTTAATGAGATGCAATATATGCGACTTTCATGCATATCATACAACAACATTCACACAACACTACTCAAAACAACAAACAACTCAGAGCAACTACTAATTTCAATGTCAACCACTTTCAACTTTATCAACTTTCAACATTGGCTTATAAGCCTCCAACACAATTTATATATATATATATATATATATATATATATATATATATATATATATATATATACAGCAACAATCAATATTTATTTGGAAAAACAAGCAATCTACGGTAGCTCACTAATGTATACGAATCAACCCTCCATTTATTCCAACTTCGGTCAAACGACTAAATCGCTTACGAGTACTAACATGCTAATTCGGGATCCTTTTCATTCAATTCCTATATCATTCCCTACTAATTATTAGTGTTATTATGCCATTTAAAACTTACTTGAGGTTCCCTAGCTAAGGTCTGCAAAACTGGGCAGAATTTAAAATTTGGAAAAATTGGACAGAACAACACAGTACGCGCCGCGGTCCTCTCTTCGTGTCGCGAAAATAGCAGGCTTCAGTTCGCGTCGCGTAATCCCGTTGGCGCCGCAAACTGAGCGTGACAGAACAGTTCTCCATAGCGCTACCAGCATCCTCTCCAATTCATTTTCCTCAAAACCTTGACATCAAACACCACTACAACCTAAAACGAGTCATTCTAAGCTACTAGTAACATAGGTATTCGAATAACAACAACAAATTACATAACATGCATCAAATCTTATAGATTTTAGGTTTTAGATTGGGATTTTCTCAACAACCACAATAACATAAACCTAGCAATTCTACGATTCCCACTATCTATTACCCATCATATTCCCGATTAGAGAGTAAGAACCCCACCCTTACCTTGTAAATCGGAGCTCAAATGCTTGGAGATGTTAGTTGCCCTAGCTCAAGTTTCCTTCTTCTTTTCTTCTCTTCTATCTCTCTTTCTCTCCAACTTCTATTTTCTATCTTCTACTCATAACATACATTTCACTTTTTCTACTTATTCTAATTTTCTCCAAATAATAATACTCTATTATTCTAATTATTCTTACTAACATTATTATTATTATTTCTAATATTTATTTTATTCATTCAACTTATTAGAATTAATTATCCCACAACTAAATAAATACTTAACTTAGTATTTCTACAACATCCTCTATTATTCGACTAATAATACAAAAACATCAATTCAAGCGAATAAGTAAATAACTTGAATAATTAAAATAAAACGGGCGTTACAAGTTAGCTCTTAAGATTATTTGTAAATAATCTTTCTAGTTATGGTATTGTTCATGTTTTTTTCCTTCAGACCTGTAACTTGGTGAGAAGCTATTGTACGTAGGGTTGATTTATTTTCAATCCTAAGTTACCATGCTTATGCTCAGTTTGTGGTGTAAGTATTGTTTACGAATACTGTTGAGGTGTTTGTGTATTCATCTGCATGGCTTTTGATATAACCCTTAAAGTATGGGAAGAATTCTAGGGTTTTTTTTCCTCAACAAAATATATGTCAGATGTCTTCAACTGTATTAAAAGTTTCAAAGATACTTGAGATCTTCCTTAAGTCCACTCATAAATACATTTATTAAGTTGATGAGAATCAATTGATCAATGAGCCTCACATACATCTGGATATTGTTTGAAGACCTTGAAGACTGTCAAGGATGGTATGTTCCAAGAAAATGGAACTAATGTTCTATGGGATGTTAGAACATTACTTCAGCAGGTATGCAGCTACCAGTTGAAGAGCATATGCTTTGGGTGCTGAACAAAAGTATTTTGAATATTTTTATTTAGAACCTACTCTTGATCTGGAAGAGGAGGCCTCTGGTTTGTACAAGCTGATCAGGACACGGTCAGCATATTATATACTCCATGTGTCAATTTATTTCTGACCAAGGATTATGAGGGTATAGAGGTTGAGCTCAATGCTCTTGAGAAGAACTCATAAAGGTATCTCCTCTGATTAAAGGAACCAGATTTATGGAATCTTATTTGTGGCCATAGAACAGATTCTATTTAAAGTGGAGTATTTTGATCCAACCACAATGTTTAATGGTCCTAAGTATTGTTGTGACCGCCCTCTATATGATGTAATACATAATGTTGTGATATATTATCTTGGATGGACATTGGTTAAAGAATCGAGGGAAACAAGCTTCATTGAAAAGTCTATATATTTTTGTCATGCCAAGTTGAGTCTGTTCTATAAACCTAATAGAGGGAATCTCATATGTAGGTGTAGACAATGGCATTCATCACCTCAAAGTCAGACAGGAGGTATGAAGAAAAGCTTATTGAGATGTAGCTCATGTTATCCTATGGATATGTTGGTTGTCTAATCATAAAGATTGATCAATTGTTGTTAATGTATTTCCTTGTGTTTCCCCCCACAAGAATTGAGTATGAGTTACTATGAATGCCACCCCCAGAACCATAGTAAAGATGGATGATGTCGTATCAAATGTTGGAACATCATATTAGTTTCCTCATCCATGAAAGTGTGTGTTTTGTTTGGAAGAGAGTTTAAAGTCAAGACACTGACTTAATCTGGAATGTTTTTGCTACCATGATTGGATGTTCTGTCAAAGATTCAGCAAGTATCACAAGTGTGAAGAAGAAAGTTATCAGTTTACCTAATGTGAGTAGGTAATTCTATTTGACTAACTAATAAGTACCTTGACGGGAGACTAAGTACTCATTAAGCGTTGCTTGAATGCTAATTACATATATTCTGTCGGGAGATGAGTATTTGTATGATGTATTCATACAAAATTATAAGCTGAATTTTATGATTCAAAAATTATTGGAAGCATGTTAATCTTCACAAGTTCATGGAAGATGAGTGTCAAAAGAATAAATGCATAACCACATATATCTTGACGGGAGCTGGATATTTATGTGAACTCCACGATGAAGTTTGTGATGGGGAGAAAAAGATGTTCTATGTGATGGTGTAATATCATAGTTGTTGAAGTTACCAAATGTTGAGAAAAGGTAGATAAGATTCAAACTTATCTTTTGAAGACGTATATCTGGCTATACATATTAGGCTCTCTATATGAAAGAGAATATCAATAAGAGGAATTGATCAACATGATGGTTGAAAATGTGGTTTCTTCTACTACAAGTAACAAAGTGTGGCAATCTGAACCTTGTGTAGCAAGCAAACTAAGGATTTTTATATTGGAACATGTGGGAAATTCTAAATCAAGAGTGCTTATAGTATTGAGAAGACCTTATCAAATGTGTCCTTATTATGTGTAACTCAGGAAGTTTGAAGTGAAGGGCTCAACAGAATTGTCCATGAAGATGGCGATATTTTGGATAACTTTACTCTTGGAGAATGAGAGGAGAACATCTAAGAGTCAAGTTTCTATTGAGGGGGAGAAATTATCCTCGGACATAAATAGCAGGTGTAAAGGGAAGCTTATGCAGTATTGAATTGGGATACCTTGAAGATGAGATGCATTTTAAATGTTTTGAAGATAGCATAGAGATGATGGTAAAGTCTGTTAAGAGGCATGAATGGAACTAGAGCCTTTAGATAATGTCTCTAGAACCAAGACAGATATGTTCTGTGTTTATATTTCGTGGATATCCTAAATGATGTTGGAACATCAGTTCGAATGTAAATCTCAATATTTTAACTCCACACTCATCAGTGGAAGTTTTGTCTATTGTGAAAAGATGCTGAAAAAGTAGTATGCTCGGACAAGGCATAGCTACTAAGTTGGATTCAAACCAGAATATTGTTCCCCATTACTAAGTCACATGGGAAAATAGGGTCAAAGCAACATGTTATGATATCATAAAAAGAAACAATCCTGATTGGTGAGAGAAGAGGTAATAATCACATGTACCTGTATAATGTACAAAGGTGAGGAGACCCATGAATTTATTAGGACCAACTCCATTCAATCGAAACAGCCAGAAACTATTAAAAATGGTCAGAGTTAATTTGGACGGTGCACATTAATTATTGATGCAGTCCTTCATCCTAAATTTTAATCACCTTGACCAAGGACCAAAGTTTTTTAATTTCTAAGCATCAGTTGTCCTACTTATAAAGGACTCTTCTACCTCTAATATCAAGTAAATATTTGTTGTCTTCACCCTCATGAGTTTTGTTCGAGTTTGGACTAACTGTGTCTGGATCTAGTTCTGTGAGGACCTCATTTGCCAAGTTTTGGCTAAAAAGGGGGAGAAAGGTCTTGTTGTTGTTGTTGTTGGTCTTATTATTGTTATTGATCCCATTGCTGTTGCTACTTATAGCAGGGAGAGTGTGAGGTTATGTTCACAAATGGTGTCCAAACTAGACATATCTAAATTGCTAATCATCCTCCTATTTGGAAATCTTTTGTGACTTGTGATCTGAGTTATGAACACAATTGTGACCTGTGTTCTGAGTTACATGGAGAAATTTTAGAATACCTTCTGAAATGTCTCTTATACGACTTAGGGGGTAGTCTATCTTCTAATCCAACTCTGAGTCTTCTTCTTCTCCTACCTTGCACGTCTGGTGTTGGTTCAATGGAGAAAAGAAGATGTCAAATGGGATGTTCAAACATTACCTACAACTCAAGATCTGTAGTTGTGATCAGAAGACAATAAATGTTTCTGCTAAAGAAGTTTTAATTATTAATTGCAATTTTTGTTGCTATTCTGCTGTAATGTTTGATTATAATTATTTGTTTTAGCTAAAATTTTCCAAAGGGGGAGATTGTTAGCTCCTTGTTTTTAAGGATTGACATTAATTTTAGTAAAACAAATAATAGCAGCAATAATGTAATATACAAAAGGATATAACATAATTGCAAAAGTCTTATTGGAAAGCCTGAACATATTGTGTTGAATTAATTCAACATCTGGAACAACATGTCGAAGAAGATGTCATGACATCAAACATTTAACATCACGCTTACTGAATTGATAAATTAGTTACAATTCTGCTTTAAGTTATGCAGAATGTTCAACGAATATTATGCATCCTATGTGGCGTATTCTTGAAGGCATGTGTGAAGGTCCAGAAGATTCAATCAGAAGTTAAGGAGAAAAATCAGGAAACCAAAGATTGAAGACCTTACTTGTAGCAGAAGTTTTTTGTAGTTTGTTAGCTGCAGTTTGATACAGCTGATATGTTGTTGTTTGAAGGCCCACGTCCAGTTTGGGTACAGGTTATAAATAAGGATTTGTAGCCTAGTTTAGGTAGCTAGCCAAATTTATCAAGATGTAATCATTAGGGTTAGCCGTGTGTGAATCACCCGGACTGTGGGATGGTCACTAAATTTTACCTCAAAGTCCGTAGGCAAGAGGAAAGTTGTTCTCACTCAGATTCTCCATTGTTGTCCATCAAAAATAGGCCAATATATTTGACAACATAAGTCAACACCAATCGTAAAACCTATATCCAAACTTAAAATGAAATCATCCAAACAAAATCAATCATAAAACCTAAATCCCAAATTAAATAGAAGACATGACATCAACAAACTATTGCCCAAGTTGAAATGAAATCTTAACCTACATATTTAGAAACTTAATCCAATGACATCACTCATAAAACCTAATTTCCAAATTGAAATGAAATCTTAACCTACATATTCAATATATTAATCCAATGACAACACTCATAAAACCTAATTCCCAAATTGAAATGAAATCTTAATTCAATTACATATTACAACATCAACCATATAAGAAATTGAAATAAATAAACATTAAACATTAATACTTTAGCAATTTGATTATTACAAATTGTGTGAGCAGACCAATTGTATGGGAAAGAAAATATGAATGTGGATAGTAAAGAAGATGAAGTTTTTGTTGGTTGGAGAAAGAAGATGAACTTGTTGTTGTCTGTGGAAAGAATATGAACTTGATGAAGAAGCTGAAGTTATCGTGGAAAAAAAATCATTAATTTTCCTTGGAGAAAGAAGATGAACTTGTGAAGAAGATGAAGATAATTCGAAGTTAAAAAACAATTAATATGTTAGACATTTAATTTAAAATATGTAGGAACTAAATGATAATATTAGTAAATATGACTTTACATATTAAGTTGGTACTATGTGACAATTTAAGGTTTAAAAGTAATTAATGATGGACTAGAATTGCGACTTTTTTAAAATAGTCTAAATAACAACTTCAGCATAGAAGTCTCTCTTAAAAGATAGTGCACTTATAAAATAGTTTTAAAAATAATTATTTATATTTTAATACGTATATTGGGAGTATATGTTTGACCGCTAATAATAATAATAACGAAAATAAATAAATAAAATCAAAAAACGAAAAAACAAACAAATCACTCGTCTCTCTCGCGATATCATCAAGAAGAAACCATGAAAGTTTCTTTCTTCTCAGAAAAAATCCAACGAAATCAGCACCTCTCTTCTCTCAAATCAAAAACGAAAATAGCATCTGTTCTCTCTTTCGCAAGATCAATATATCCATGTCAAATGAAATTAAACAAACGAAATCAAAAGGGGGTAAAAGCTACTGAATGGAATAATCGAAGTAAGGAACAGAGCATTTGGAGGCGTCTTGCAAGATACGGTCGGAATATGGGGTGCAGTCTCTGGCCGGCGAGAGAGTGGTCTCGAATTGTGGCCCTGAGGTCGCGGTTCCGGCGAGCTCAAGCACGAATGATGATCGGAGCAACGGTTGCCTGGTGGTTGGAAATGTGGTCTGTGTAGTCGGAAACGGAAATTGTGAACGGAACAGTTGCAAATTGCAATTGATTTCATTTCCCGATCGGTTCTATTTCACTCTTCTTCTCCTTCCTCTTTCTGTTATAAGTTTACTTCAATTTCTGTTTTTTGTTTTTTTTTCTTTTTCGAATCTAGGTTTGTCCTTCTGTGCTTGTTCTGAGTTGCTCAATGGCTTTTTGTTTGGTTTTCTGGTTTTTGGTAAAATAGTTTGAATGGCAGGGGCTTATTATATGAAGATGGATGGAGTTTATGGAGATTTGAGTTTTTGAAATGGATAATAGAGGTTTAAGGTAGTGATTGATGTTGAATAAAAGGTGGTGAATGTGATGATAAGTTGAATATGTGGTGAATGGTTGTGTGTAGGTGAAGGGAAATGATGAAGGTTTGAAGGTGATGGTTATTGAATGAAGTTGGATGATGATGGAAGAAGATTTGTGGTTTAATGAAGTTTGTGAAGGGAGTTTGAATGATTTTTTTATATGATTTATGATGGTTATGAAGATGAAGGTAAGGGTTGAAGTTGGATGAAGGGAGAGAGTCTTGAAGAATGACGAGGAAGGGAGAATGTGGTGATGAGAGTGAGCTTTTGGATATTTCGCTGAATTTTTCTTTTATAGTGAAATTTTGTTCATTCTAAGATCCACTTTTTGTGGAAATATTTTGGTGAGTGGGTTGGGAGGAAAGCATCTGAGGTGAGGAGATATTTATGAGGAACGGGCTTGAGTGACTTTTGCTTGGCGTCCAATTTCCACCATTCGATTAATCCAATGTTTCATATGAAGTCACTTGATATTTTATTTTCCATTAAAAAAAATTATATTTTTTATGTCTATTTCTTCTCACCGCCACCGTCATCTGCTTGCCTCTTTGTTTCTTCTTCACAACGATCACCACCAGTCCACCACCATATGTTCACCATTGCCACCATCTGCTTGCCATCGCCGTTTCGTTTTCACGACCTTGGCCTTGCTGTCGCTGTTTCGTCTACCCCACAATCGCCACCATCTGCTTGCCATTTCTGTTCCGTCTTCACCACCACCGCCTTGTCGTCGTCTCTATTTCATCTTCACTGTCATCACCACCATCTGCTTGTCATCTATGTTTCCTCTTCACTGTCATCGCCACCATAAGCTGCCGTCTATGTTTCCTCTTCGCCGCCACAATAAAAGACAATCACACCTAACAACAATAAAGATGAAAGAAAAAAAATACACAATTACGAAGTCAAGTCAGGCGGAGGAGTGACGGCAACGGTGACTTGCAAAGCGTTGGTCTGGTGGTGTCAATTTGAACTACTGCAGGGAAGTGAGTTTTCCATTGATAAAAAAATGAACACAAATTTTATTGTTAATCGATTTGGTAAAAAGAAAATACATGTGGCTTAACATGGAACGTGTGATTCATCAAACGACACATAATTTGTGAAAGGCCCGCGTGAAAGTCACCTAAACCTAATCCGACTTTCTTTAAACAAAATGCGAGAAAATGCCAAGGCTTTCTTTAAACAATCAATCTTAGAACAAATCTATCAATATAAGAAACGAAACTGTTGAGTAAAATATTTAATTGCCCTTATTAATCTCAAATTCATCCACGTAGTTTGCTAATCTTTAAGCACTACGTTTTAGTGAAAACTCTAATTTTTTTCTCTTCCACCGACCCTATGTTCTGCATCGCTTACGATTTTTCCACTTTTCCTTTCTTCCAATATCTCTGGCAAACCAACCGCTCTTTCTCTCCCCATAACCTTCTCCATCTATTGCTCTTCCAAACTCTCCTCCCTAACCGTATCCGCAACATTGCCCGCTCCTCCCGCTGAATCAAAAATCGTTGCCCTCAGGTTTGGTGATCTCTATTTTACAGATTCATAAATCTAAGTTTTTGATCAATTATATTGCCTTTATCAAATTGAGATTGTTTTATTGTTATTTTTAAAACATGATTTTGTTTAAATGAGTAGTTTTGTTTCAGGGATTTTGCTAATGATGTTACAGAAGTCAATTTAGAACTGGGTACAGTCCACCATCATTGGAATGGTTTGAAGCAGCTTCTGAAACTATAATGTTCTTTTGTTCCTAAATCAACTTCTGAAACTAATGCTCAAGTATTCACCTTTTCCAATTAGTTTGATGTTATGATGCTTTAATAACTATTAGGTTTTAATGATTCCATCTCATATGGATGATGGGTCTTTGAATTTCTATTTTAAAATAGTTCTAATTTTGTTTATCTCGATGGTGTTTGAATCCGCATACATGTCTCGGCGTGTGCGACTATTAATTGTGAGAAACTAAAGTTTGGGTCAAGCAATCAATTGTGAGTGTTGTCGTTGCAGTCATGGATTCCAAGCATTGTGGTTGTCGTATTACAAGCATTGTGGTTGTAGAATTACATATATGTAATTGCTTCCGTTATGGCGTTATAGATGCGGTGATTAGCGGTATATTCTAAAAGTACTTACTATAATTTTATTTTTGTGTACACATAATACGATCGATAACAGGTTTGGTTGTGTTGGCTCAGGCGAAAAGTAGAAGAGGCGCGGAAAATTGTTGATTTTGGAAGTGCTCTCAAGATGTTCGATTTAATTCCACATTCAAGGAGTAAGTACTGTTTTTTAAGTTTTGTGAGTCTTTTAGTGTTTTTCTACAATGAGAATTTTCTCAACTTTTTCTCTATCATTTATTCAATTCAGTATCGAAGACTAACTTTCTCGAAGACTAAATTTCCTCGACGAAGAGATTGGTGGTTTGAAAGAGTTTTTCAAGAAGTTGTTGTAAAGATATTCGCAAAGGGGGTTTGAAAGCATTATTGTCGGACTTTGGCAAACAAGTAGTACAATTTACAATATCATAATTTTTATTTGTTCTTTTTATGCTTTTTGATTTGATAATACATGTGCTTTAGATAAAAACACTACAACATAAAATTTTGTGGAGGGCTGCATGTGGAGAGCAAGCATTCTCAACGCAAGAATGATCATAATACATAAACATTAAACACTAATGTTTGATGTACAGCCGCCAACAATATTAACACATTGTTGATCACTGCATAATTGAGGTATATTTATCTCAGTTAATGAAAATTACACTACAAAATTCTTTTTTATGTCTTTCAAAACTCTGGATCAAGACATAAGGTTGATATTCTCAGCTAATTGAATTTGAAGTTCTAATACATCTAAACAAATGCAGGTCTCACACTTTTGAATAATAGGCATAAGGTGCACGGTGAATTCGTAAACTTTTGTCAAGATATTCTGCGGAAAAAGTCAATGAATAGAAATGACTGCTTAGAAACAATTTGACAGGTTATAATTGTTTTCTTACATTGATATGACTTCATTTAAAACTTCCATCTTATGTATGTGGGGAATCTTGCAATAATTTCAAGGAATTGTGAAAGAAAAATCATGCGTACTCTCTTAGAATTCAAGTAGTTGAAATGCTGTTAAACTTACTTCTAGCACTCTGGACTATTTGGGCATGTAAAAACTCTGCAGTTTTATCTAATCTGTTTTCGATTCTAACTGTTTTATCTAACCTGTTTTCAGAATTTCAGAGCATTGAGTTTCCCTACTATTTTTGCAGTTGGCCCAAATGCAGATATTTGTCATTATAAGCCAGAGGCAAAAACATGCGCTGAGCTAAGTGAGTCGTGATGAGGTTTACTCTCCTACACAAAAAGATGTTTAGAATGATGATGTTATTATGTCTATGTGCACTATAGCATAAAAAGTTGAAGTTGCTTATTTGTTAACTTTTTTTCTCCTGATTTGTTGATATTGTCTTTGCTTCTTTGAATGTAGAGAACTAAATAAATGTAATGAAACATTTTTTTTTGGAAAAAAAATTATATTCTCGAAATAAAAAAGTGAAAATAATTATTTTTTTAATAATATTTGTGAAAGAGTCAGAAATTTGAGATTAGAGTAAGTCCCAACCAACTTCTGATGTAGAGATAACTTCTGAAATAAAGTCAGAAGTTGAAACTTCTGAAGAGTCGGAAAATGACATTGAATCTGGATACTATAAAGGTAGAACTTCTGAAGGAGGAGCTTCTAAAGGTAGTGATCAAGAATCTGGTGGTGATCATGCTTCTGGAAGGGAAAACTCTGAAGACGTAGGTTCTGGGGGACAAGCTTCTGGAGGTGATCAAATTTTTGGTGGTAGTCATGACTCTAAAGGTGGACCTTTTGAAGGAGGAGCTTCTAAAGGTAGTCCAGCCTCTAGTGGTGGTCATGATTCTGAAGGAGGAACTAGTATAAAGTGAAGGAAATAACATGTTAAATCAGAATATAATAAAGTGAAGGAACATATTGAATGATGAAAAACACAAGAAAGGGGGGGTTTGAATTGGGGTTTTTAAATCAAATTAAAATAGGCACGATTATTTTTATCCTGGTTCGTTTTAACTCAAACTACTCCAGTCCACCCGTCAAGGTGATTTGTCTCTCTCAACGAGATCTTAATCCACTAATCAGAACTTGATTACAGACCACTAAGACCACTGCCTTAGTCTTCTCAAGAACACCACAACTTGGTTTCTCAAGGAATTACAATTCGCTAAAACAATTGTTTTAGTCTTCTCAAGAACACCACAACTTGGTTTCTCAGGGAATTACAATTCACAGATAATTAAAAAAAAAATGTTTAATGATGCTTCTAGAAAGCTATATCACGACTGTGATTTTCACACAAGAATACTTTAACACTTATGAACTACTGAATGATTTGAATTCTCTTTTGTTGTTTTTGCGTGTGTAGTTCTTGTTTTATTTTCTTCACAGATGAATCATTTATATAGTTGTTCATGGAAAGTATCCGTTGGAGACATCTTAAGTTGTATATGGAATGGTGATAATTTGCGTTGATGTTTCTTTCCATAAAAGCGAGATCCTGTTGGAAGATAACCGTTGCTTCAAATCCTCATTTAATGAATGGCAACGCTTCAGAGTCTTTCAGCCAGAACATGGATATCAGATTTTGTAGAGCGATCTGGTGCTATTTAGAAGTCTATCAGAACTTCGTTTAGAGCGTGAATCTTTTAACATCTTTTAATCATGTCAGAACTTTTGTATGTTTAATTCAGAGTCTTCTTCTGACATTAGAACTTCTCTTCGATCAAAATCTTCTAATGCTTTTAGAACTTTGCTTAGCTCTGAGTCTTCTAACGGACATTAGAACTTCTGTTCTTTTATTTTCATTAGAACTTCTGTTCCACTTCTTTTGTCAGAACTTCTGTTCTTCTTCTTTCGTCAGAACTTCTGTTCCACTTCTTTTGTCAGAACTTTTGTTCCACTTCTTTTCGTCAGAACTTCTGTTCTACAAAAAAAAAAAGGCTTTTTTTCTTTTCAAGGTTAGAGCTTTATCTACATACTTTTAAAACAACCTTAGAAGCCAACAATGTTTCATACAAAATATTTTTTTATAATTGTCAGAACATGATAGTCATCAACAGTACTTGTTATCATCAAAACATCTAAGATTGGTGTAGAACCAAACTATGTTCTAACAATCTCCCCCTTTTTGATGATGACAAAAACTCAAATATTTTGACAAAGAGAGGTCTCCCCCTGAATTTATTATTCATATAAATTTAGAAAACATTGTACTTCCCTGAAGTTTCGTCCAGAAGTTGATTTCCAGAAGTTGGTTCTAGAAGTTGATTTCCAGAAGTTAGTTCTAGAAGTTGATTTCCAGAAGATGGTTCCATAAGTTGATTTTCTGTAAAAATATTTAGACACAAATGAAATCAAAGGTAATTTTAAAATGTTCGAGACTTAGTTGATCAATAACTATGATGTTCAAAATATCTTACTTTCTCCCTCTTTTTGTCATAAATCAAAAAGAAATTTAGCACAGAAGATGACAAATGAATTGAAATCATGCAATTTAGATATTTTAATGCAGAAAGTAATAAAACATGATGTTTGCTTGTAAGGGAGGTAGCAAAAGATATGATGCAGTTACCAAAGTGACCAGCGCCTCAAGTTAGCAACTCAAATGTTTCACTCTATCAGAGTTTGAATCATGTGTTCATCTTCTGAGAGTGTTTTAACAATTAAGATTGACAGGGTTGTTCTGGTGAAATGCATGCTTCTATCTTGATTTGAGTTGTCTCTCAGACCTTCTGATAGATTCTGATTCAGTTACCCTTCCCACTTCTAAAGGACAATTGATCAGAGGTTCACATAAAATAGTATTCTACCAGTTAAGCAGAAATAATCTTTTCATTATGGGCATAATTCCATACTGAGATGTTTCAGAATGAAATTGAACCTATCTTCAGCAAGGGGTTTTGTAAACATATCAGCCCATTGATGGTCTATATCAATAAATTTTAAAGAAAGAATCCCCTTCTGAATATAGTCCCTAATGAAATGATGTTTGATTTCTATATGCTTAGCTCTAGAATGCAAAATAGGAATTTTAGATAAACAAATAGCATAAGTGTTATCACAAAGAATAGGAACGTTACTCTCGAATATCTGAAAGTCCTCAAGTTGACTTTTCATCCAGAGCATCTGAGTACTACATCTAGCTGTTGCTATATATTTTGCTTCTACAGTTGATAGTGCAATAGTGGATTGTCTTTTGATGGACCAGGATATCAGATTTTCTCCCAGAAACTGACAGCTTCCAGAAGTACTTTTCCTTTCTATTCTGTCTCCAGCAAAGTCAGCATCACAGTATCCTACAAGTTTGTATTCTCTTGATTTTCTGTAACATAGACCAAGATTAGTAGTACCTTTCCGATACTTGAGAATTCGCTTAACAACAGTTAAGTGAGTTTCTCTAGGATCTGATTGGAATCTAACACAAAGACATACACTGTATAAAATATCAGGTATAGAGGTAGTTAAATATAAGAGAGATCAAATCATACCTCTGTAGCTCTTCTGATCTACTTTCTTACTTACCTCTTCTTTCTCCAAAATACACGTGGGATGCATAAGGTTTTAGAGGGTGTGCTATCTGACATGTCAAATTTCTTTAGAAGCTCTTTAACATACTTACTCTGATGTATGTAAGTTACTTCTAAGGTTTGATGAATTTGAATTCCCATAAAGAATTTGAGTTCGCCCATGAGACTCATTTCGAACTCTGCCTGCATAGACTTAGCAAACTCTTTCCCAAAGGAGGATTTAGTAGAACCAAAAATTATGTCATCAACATAGATTTGACATATCAGAATATCATTTTTAAATGTCTTACAAAATAAGGTTGTGTCCACTTTCCCTCTGGTAAAATCTTTTTCTAATAAACAATTACTTAGTCTTTCATACCAAGCTTTGGGAGCTTGTTTATGACCATATAAAGATTTTTTGAGTTTGTAAACAAATTCTGGATGTTTTGAGTTTTCAAAACCAGGGGGTTGATGGACATAAACTTCTTCATCAATGTAACCATTCAAGAATGCACTTTTACATCCATCTGATATAGTGTGATATTGTGATTAACAACATATGAAATTAAAAGTCTGATAAATTCTAAACTGGCGACTGGAGCAAAGGTTTATGTATAGTCTATTCCTTCTTGCTGACTATAACCTTGTGCTACCAATCGAGATTTGTTTCTGACTACTTCTCCTTGTTCACTTAGCTTGTTTCTGAAGACCCACTTGGTTCCAATAATTTTGAAACCTTTTGGTTTGGGTACTAGATCCCATACGTCATTTCTGGTGAATTGATTTAGTTCTTCTTGCATTGCGATGATCCAATTATTATCTTGAAGAGCTTCATCTACAGAAGTTGGTTCAATCAAGGATACAAGACCCATGAGAGATTCTTCAGAGTTTCTGAATGTAGATCTGGTTCTGATTGGATCATCTTTCTTTCCCATAATCATTTCTTCAAGATGAGCTAAGCTGCTTCTGGATGACTTTCTCTGGATGAGTTCTTGAAGTTACGTCTTTGTTCTTGCTTGACACACATTAGAAGTTCTGTCTTTGGTTGCTTCTTCAAAACTTCTGTCTTTGGTTGCTTCTTCAGAACTTCTGTAAGGACCATCTTCTGTCTTTGGTTGCTTCTTCAGAACTTCTGTAAGGACCATCTTTTGAAGAAGAGTTGGTTCAATCAACTTCTAACTCTTCTTCAGAAGTTTCTAACTTCTAATTGTTTACGTGTTTTCTTGTTATATGATCTACCTCCACTGACTTTTCTTGTTTTTTCTTTTCTTTAATTGATTGACCAATTTGTTTAGATCCTACAAATTTGGTCCCACTAGCGCCATCAACCAATGCTTCATTTCTCTCTCCCAAATCATTAATTGCCTTTTGTCTTACTGAACCACTCCTTGTCTCGAGCCCCTCCGAGTTAATATATTTTGTAGTACTTCTCAAGGGTGTATCGTGATGATTATCCTGCAAAACTCTTTCCACTTCAGCTTCCATGGCCACCGAAGGTCTAAATGTAGATGAAGAATCTGAATCTCCCACTTCCGACGCCGCCCATGAAGGAGGAATGAAAGATGAGTCAGTGTCTTCATCACTGTCAATTACTCCATGATTAACCCATTCCAAATTTTTCCTATCGAATTCCATATGGCTATGGTCACAGAGCTCCTCAGTGATTCTGATGTTAAAACTTTCATTGTTGATGAGAACTTTCTCAATAATATTGATGACTTCCAACTTTTATGTTCTGACATATACTCTTGCAACATCAAATCTTTTGCAACATTAAGTTGACTCTTACTCATTTGTCATGTGCTTGTATTCACCTGAATCTGCCTTGATTAATTCTATAAACATATTCTAATGTTGTTTTTGAGAGTCATTTTCAATAACAAAAACAAAGTGATAAATTGATCCATATGGCAAAGTCGTTGTTATTTTATAATTATGTGACACATCAATCCAATTACGCGGGAAAGGATTGTTGATTAGTAAATATGAAAACAAAACTATAATATATAATTAGCTTGGGTGATGATGATTGGCATGGCTTAAGCCATGAATTGTCCTTGAATTATAAGAATAATGTGTAAAAAAGAATATACTCGCATATATACAATATAATTACAACACCGGCCTGTAAAGTCTTCTATGGTGAAGTTTAGCATATTAAAGGTGTTAATAATAGTTTATATTAAGAAAAAACTATATACATGATGTTTAAGAAGTACATTTTCAAACCAATGGTAAATTCATAAACAAGCAACATTAACCAGGAAAATTGAACAAATTTATAAATCACTTCTAATTCTGTAGGTATAATATTCTATGCAATAACTACTCATCCATTTCGTCAGAGATCAAAATGCGTCAAAATGTCTATCTGGAATGATGTGATCATGCCATGTCCGACGACAAATCTCATACAAAACTCTTGTGAAAACCAAACATTCAAAGAATAAGCGAGTCGTCATTTCTTCCCTTCCACACTCTACTCACACAATTAATATTTTTCAGGACATCTCTTTGACATAAGTTGTTGTTAGCTGGAAATTTGTAAAGTGTGCTTTAGGGCATTGCTTAAAGGCAAAGGTCCCTACAGGTTAAGGACTAGTCTTAAATGAAGTTAGTTTCTGAGACACTTTACAAAGTCAAGTTAGAAGTACCAGAAAGATACATGTCGGTTGAGAAGCTGGGTCAGAAGGCCAAACCAAATCGACCAAACAGCTAAAGTGAAACAATGTTGAAAATAAGACTAAGTCGATAAATTGCATGTTGGTCGATTCGATATGAGTTTTGGGTCGAATGAAGGCATCAGTCGAAGTGCTCCTGCTGTCGAAGATGCAGGCCAGGGGACTTAGGAAATTTTGTTATGCCTCAAGAAGATGGATCGAAACCAAAAGCAATTTCCTTCTGAAGTCATGAAGCGGGAAGAAGTCAGAACGAGGAGATCGTGGGTGGTCGCCTCAGAAGATCGTGGGTTAGAAGCTTTAAACGGATGGCGAAATCGTGTGCGGAAGTTGTTTTTAAGTTTAAATCTCGTCTGTTGATTAGTTTTAGCAGTTACTTTGTAAATACTATAAATAAGTTAGAATGTTAAGAATTTTGTGTGTTCATTTGTACTCTCAAACTGCTTGCTAAAACTCTGCCCAATTCCGCGCTAAAGGAAGAAAGAGTCACTCAAGCCTTTGATGTACGTGAATCACCATATTTTCTATTTCAATGCAATCAATTTATTTTTAAGTTTATCTTTACTTTTCTTGTTTACTTTTGTCTCCTTTATCAAAATTATTTCAACGTACATTATTGGTCACGAGTCACCAATAGTCAGAATTCTGTATGTGTGGAAAGCCATTGTGCTGTTTCCCTTAGGCTCTAGAAACCGTTTCTGGGCCAAGGTCTTTTTTCGCTTGCAGAAGCAGTACAATTTACCAAAACCTTAGTACGTTTCTTGAGATCAACTGGTCGATCTCGCGAGTAACCCTTAGTTTTAGGACTTAGGGTGGACCAGCGGTTGTTTACTATTTTCCACAGTAAACAAATTGGCACACCTGGTGGGACCTTGTGATGAGTGTTAGATTTTTTGTTAGAGTTTGTCTTAGAAGTGCATGAAACTTAGAAGTGGAAATTTAGCAAGTAAGAAACCACCACCCGCTAGGAAACGTACATCTAAGATAACAAACAACACCTCCGCGTCGAATGCGGATGAAGTTCCGTCTTGAACGTTAGGTATTGCCGACCCAGTTGTTTCGCAAGTTGCGTCACTTCCCCCTTTGAGCAGCACAACTGCCTCTGGGCCAACTTCTTCAGTATCAATTCCCAATCTCCAGACCACACCGGTGAGTACAGGGCCTGTGGTGGCCACGAGTGCCATTCCGAACATAACGATACCTCGATTTGGTACTGCTACGAATCCCCCTTATGGAATTTCGTATTCCTTAATGGCAGGATATCAGTCGACCCCAAGTGTAGCAATAGTGTCAGATAACGTGCAGAATACAAACGCCCGTTTACAAGGATCTACAATAGGGGCAAATAGGGAAGTGTATGCGCCACATTTAAATACTACCTCTGTGGCAGTATTGAGGCAACAAATAGACAGTAACAACCATGAGTTAGTCAATATATTAACTAACCAAATGGGAAATGTATTTAAACCTATAGTGCAAGAATCGGTCGAGACTAATAGGCAGTCTACTAAAACAAACCGACAGGTTATTGCATAATTAACACGTCTATGTAACTTCCTAGGTGCCCCCCAAGCGATTGCCCGACAGGGGCATCCGGTTCGACAACCCATACATGTCCAGGGAGATATGGGGGCAGCGGAAGAAGAAACTGTGTATCAAGGTCAAGCTGCAACGCCTGAAAGGAATGTCGTTGTCAACCCACCTAGGGTTTTAGTGCAAAGACATCAGGAGGCTGACCAAGTCCTTGATCAAGTTCGACAGGAGGATTTGGTTGTTGAAAATAACTTAACCAACATTGTCGCGAGAATTATGGCCCGAAATGGTATGAATACGATGTCAAGGCCAACGTACTCTTCCCCATTATCAGAGTACATTTTACAGACCGAAAACCCTAGAGGATGAAAAATTCCCAAATACACTAAGTTTGGAGGAGAAACGAGTGAGTCGACGGTCGAACACATCGCCAGATACCTGACTGAGTCGGGAGACATGGAAAATAATGAAGGCTTAAGGGTGAAACATTTTCCTTCGTCCCTTACTAAAGCAGCCTTTACGTGGTTTACTACCTTTCCCCCTAATTCAATCGACTCATGGTAGAAGTTGGAGAAACTCTTCCACGAACAGTTTTACGAGGGACATTCGAAAATTAGTTTGGTCGAATTGTCTAGCATTAAGAGAAAGTTTGCTGAGACAATAGACGATTATCTAAATAGGTTTAGATCGTTAAAATCAAGGTGCTTTACCCAAGTGCCTGAACTTGAACTTTTTCAAATGGCCACTGGAGGTTTGGACTACTCTATTAGGAAGAAAATAGATCCAACTTTCATTAAGAGTATGTCGCAATTAGCTGACAGGGTTCGACACCTTGAGCGCCTTCGACTAGAGAAAGTTAGACATACTAAGGCTAAGTCAAAGAAAGAGAAGGTAGCCTATGTCGATTTCGACGATACAGATCCCATATACAAGGCTGATTACATGTCGCTGATAGAGGCAGACGTGGATGTAGCTGAATTGAAATCCGGGCCAACATATGAATGTAAATTGTTGTTTCCTGCCAAAGGGAAAAGCCTTACTGCCGAAACTAGTTCAAGAACTCCTGCAAAAACTTATACTTTTGATGTTAGTAAATGTGAGGAAATTTTTGATTTATTAGTCAAAGATTGTCAAATTTTAGTACCCCCAAATGCTAAATTGCCACCATTAGAACAAAGACAAAAGAGAGGTTTTTGTAAATATCATAATTATCTTGGTCACACAACCTCTAAATGTTTTCTTTTCAGGGATCTGGTTCAGAAGTCACTCCAGGAGGGTCGTTTGAAATTCGCTACAAGAAAACAGAATATCGACACTGACCCTCTGAGGCAAGAAGAATCCTTGTTTGCTGAACCTGTCGACATCAACATGGTCGACATCACTAAAGTGCCTGACAACACCATGTTGGAAGAAAGCACTAATGAGAGTCCACACGTCAATTTAGCTAGTGTTTACCCCAGAGATGATGAAGACTTGCTGAGTTTTATGTATCGTTGCAAAAACAAGGGTGCTCAAGTCAGTTTGTGCCCCAGATGTAGCGCGCTAACTGACAAAGTCGCTGCTGAAAACTTCCAGAAACTGCAGCTGGAAAGGGGAAGAGCCCAATGGAACAGAAGAGACCCAAGGCAGTCATCCCAATTTAGGCCAAAAACATTTGTGTCGTCGGCCAATGCACCTAAAGGGACATGGATCAAGCCTCAAATGGCCGCTAGGCCACCAAATGCTACTGGTGTCATAAGAGTGGCAAAAGGGAAAGCACCCATGAGCTATTGACTCGTGGTGCGTTCCGAGAAAAAGAGCCACGTGTCTGAGAATTACATGGGAAAAATCCAATGAGTCGAACTCAGTGGAGACGTTTCCAGAGGAAAAAGCAGGCTGAAAGACAAGCCGCTGCTGCTAAACAAAATGTTGTCAACAAAGGCAAGAGCCCTCGACAGTACAAGCCAAAAGTCGACTCTGCTGTTAATCAACAGATCAAAGAGTGTGTTAATAAGCCAGTCGACCATGGCTCTGATGAGGCAACTGATGATTTCGCCTCTGATTTTGAAGCAAGCTTAGACATCTTAGTCAACGTGGTCTCTATACTCCCAGAAGAGTATAACATACCGACAGAAGTAGAGAACACTAGTGATCTGGATGCTACTGAAATGGCTTTACTTAAGCCAACTTGCTACTTTGTGATGAACAATGCCTTTATTGAGAGCCAGGATGCCTTTTTCGAGAGGCCCGATATGGCTATGAGAAGCCTTTGCTGATCAGAGCAAAGGTTGAAGAGACACCCATTAACAAGGTGTTAGTGGATTGTGGCTCTACGGTGAATATAATGCCACATCATGTTCTGAAGAGGATCAGTAAGTTTGACACCGATATAAAGTCTCATAACGTGGTCTTGTCAGACTATTAAGGAAGGACAGAAACTACCATGGGGGTAATCCAGGTAGAAATTACCGTTGGCTCAGTCACTAGGCCGACAATATTTATGGTCATCCAAGGTCGACCAAGTTATAATCTGCTAGTGGGCAGAGAATGGTTGCATGGAGTCGGTGTTGTGCCTTCTTATATGCATCAACGCCTGATCATATAGCGAGATGATGATATCGTAGAGAACATCGAAGCTTATCAAGGATACTTTATGGCATATGTTAATGCTATTGGCCAGAACCAATTCGACAGGAAATTGGCCAATATCGCTCCCTGCCATCCAGCAGAAGAAGTGTATGCCAACTTAAATGAGGCATTCGTTTCGTTGAAGCTGCATGTAACCCACGAATTCGTGTGAGATGTTGAACGTCTGGAGGATCCCTATGCAGAGGAACCCGTGCCGACAGGCTGGGGAAATCATCACGACAGTGATGTCTGAGCTAGAGGCTCTGAGAAGGATTTCGGCGTACATTGCAAAAAATAAAATAAATTACGCTATCGGAGAAGAAAAATGGCCACGGTCGCTAAATTTCCGTCTCGGAGGAAGTAATTGGTCAGAGCTAGAACCACCAGATAAAACCAAGTTTGTCAACAAAAGCGTCGATGAGCAACGTCTAAATTGCATATACGACGACGAACCACTAGGTTTCGAAAATGATCCCATGGCACCTGAAAAAAATGCAGCCACAAGATCCTTTGGAAGAAATCGACCTTGGCGCAGAGGGTGATAAAAGACCAACCTACATTAGCGCCAACATCGACCAGAAGCTCAGAACTGAGGTAATATCTTTACTAAAAGAATTTAAAGATTGTTTTGCTTGGGACTATAATTAAATTCCAGGTTTGAGCTGGGAATTGGTCGAATTGAAATTACCAATAAAAGTTGGAAAGAAGCCAGTAAAACAAACGCCTCGACGATTTGCGCCTGCAGTTATGTCGAAGATCAAGGAGGAAGTGGAAATACTCCTCCAAAGCAAGTTCATCAGAAGTGCAAGGTATATCGAATGGTTGGTCAATATTGTGCCAGATATTAAGAAAAATGGAAAGTTAAGAGTGTGCACTGATTTTAGAGATTTAAATGCTGTCACTCCTAAAGATGAATATGCCATGCCAGTGGCTGAAATGCTAGTCGATTCGGCTGCTGGCTTTGAATATTTAAGTATGCTTGATGGTTATGTTGGTTATAACCAAATCTTTATTGTAGATGATGATGTGCCGAAGACGGCGTTTTGTTGCCCAGAGGCATTAGGCACCTATGAATGGGTAGTCATGCCATTCGGCTTGAAGAATGTCGGAGCAACGTACCAGAGGATAATGAACACTATGTTCCATGATTTCATTGAAAATTTCATGCAGGTTTATATCAACGATATTGTAATCAAGTCGAATAGTAAATCGACACACTTAGAGCACCTTCGGAAATCTTTCGAAAGAATGCGAAAACATGGGTTGAAAATGAATCCATTAAAATGTGCTTTTTGTGTGCAAGCAGAAGATTTCCTTGGTTTTGTTGTGCATAAGAAAGGCATTGAAGTCAATCAAAGCAAGACCAAAGCCATCATGGACGTCAAACCGCCATCGACCAAAGAGGAGCTTCAGTCACTGTTGGGCAAAGTAAATTTCTTGAGGAGATTCATTTCCAACTTAAGTGGAAAAACTAAGGTGTTTTCACCACTGCTTCGACTGAAAAACAAGGAGTTTATCTGGCGGGAAGAGCATCAAGAGGCTTTCGATAAAATAAAGGAGTATCTGGTGAAGCCTCCTATATTGGCACCTCCACTTAGAAATAGGCCTATGAGGTTGTATATAGCAGCCTTAGAATCGACCATAGGTAGTATGTTAGTTCAAGAGGACGATAATCAGGTCGAACATCCTGTGTATTACCTTAGTCATATATTAAATAGTCCTGAAACTAGGTATAGTGACATAGAAAAACTATGCATGTGTTTGTATTTCTCTTGTATCAAACTGAAACAATACATAAAGCCAGTTGATGTTTATATTTCTTCTCATTTTGACTTTATTAAGCATATGTTGTCTAAACCAATTTTGCATAGTCGAATTGGTAAATGGGCTTTAGAATTAACTGAATATTCCTTAACGTACGTGCCTTTAAAAGCAATGAAAGGGAAAATAGTGGCAGATTTCTTAGTCGACCATTCTATGGTGGCTATGCCAGAAAATTTTGTTGATTTAGTGCCTTGGAAATTATATTTCGATGGTTCTAGTCACAAAAACGGTGCAGGGATTGGAAGAATTACTTGAAAGGAATTTTATCCGGCCTAGTGTTTCGTCGTGGGGTGCTTCTGTGTTGTTGGTTAAGAAGAAGGAAGGTACAATGAGACTGTGTGTTTATTACAGGCAGTTGAACAAAGTGACAATAGAGAATCGGTATCCATTGCCGAGGATTGATGATTTGATGGATCAGTTAGTTAGAGCTTGTGTATTTAGCAAGATTGATCTGAGGTCTGGATATCATCAGATTCGTGTGAAGACGGAAGATATTCAAAAAACTGCATTTAGAACGAGGTATGGGCATTATGAATATTCTGTTATGCCGTTTGGAGTTACTAATGCACCTGGTGTTTTTATGGAGTATATGAACAGGATATTTTATCAGTATCTTGACAAATTTGTGGTGGTATTTATTGACGACATTTTGATCTATTCAAAGGATGATGAAGAACATGCAGAACATCTTAGAATTGTATTGGAATTGTTGAAGGAGAAGAAGCTTTATGCGAAGTTGTCCAAATGTGAATTCTGGTTAAGTGAAGTGAGTTTTCTTGGCCATGTAATTTCCAAGAATGGCATTGTTGTTGATCCTACGAAGGTAGAAGCGGTATCTCAGTGGGAAGCGCCGAAGAATACTTCTGAAATCCGTAGTTTTCTTGGTCTTGCAGGTTAGTACAGGAAGTTCATTGAAGGATTTTCGAAATTAGCTTTACCATTGACTAAGCTGACAAGGAAGGGTCAAGCGTTTGTTTGGGATTCTGATTGTGAGAAGGGATTCCAAGAATTAAAGAGAAGGTTGACTAGTGCTCCGATTCTGATTTTGCCGAATCCAACAAAATCTTTTGTGGTGTATTGTGATGCGTCATTGATGGGATTAGGTGGTGTTTTGATGCAAGATAAGCAGGTTGTGGCTTATGCTTCGAGACAGTTGAAAATTCATGAAAGGAATTATCCGACTCATGATTTAGAATTGGCGGCAGTAGTATTTGTTTTGAAATTATGGAGACATTATCTATATGGTTCACGGTTTGAGGTGTTCAGTGATCATAAAATCCTGAAGTATCTCTTTGATCAAAAAGAGTTGAATATGAGGCAGAGAAGATGGTTAGAATTTCTCAAGGATTATGATTTTGGTTTGAATTACCATCCGGGTAAGGCAAACATTGTTGTAGATGCATTAAGCAGGAAGTCCTTGCATATGTCAATGTTGATGGTTCGTGAATTGGAATTGGTTGAGCAATTCAGAGATTTGAGTTTGGCATGTGAAACTACTCCGGATAGTGTGAAATTGGGTATGTTGAAGCTGACTAGTGGTATTCTGGAAGAAATTCGAAATGGACAGAAATCTAATGTTGGTTTGGTGGATAAGTTGACATTGATTAACCAAGGTCAAGGAGGTGAATTCCGAATTGACGAGAATGGCGTTATGAGATTTGGTGATAGAGTGTGTGTTCTGGATGTTGCCGAGATTAGAAAGAGTATTTTGGAAGAAGGACATCGTAGTGGGTTGAGTATTCATCCTGGTGCTACTAAAATGTATCATAACTTGAAGAAGTTATTTTGGTGGCCTGGAATAAAAAAGGAAACTGCCGACTTTGTGTATGCGTGTTTGGTTTGTCAGAAATCAAAGATTGAGCATCAGAAACCGTCAGGATTGATGGAACCGTTGTTTGTTCCAGAGTGGAAATGGGATGTCATTTCTATGGATTTTGTATCTGGTTTACCAAGGACAACAAAGAATTGTGATTCTATCTGGGTTATTGTTGATCGGTTGACAAAATCTGCTCACTTCATTCTGATGAGAATGGATTATCGGATGGAGAGGTTGGCAGAATTGTATGTTGAGAAGATAGTAAGTTTGCATGGTATTCCTTCTAGTATTGTGTCGGATAGAGATCTGAGGTTTACGTCTAAGTTTTGGACGGGGCTGCAAGAGGCTTTGGGTACTAAGTTGAGATTGAGTTCCGCTTATCATCCACAGACAGATGGTCAGACGGAGAGAACGATTCAGTCGCTGGAAGACTTGTTGAGAGCTTGTGTGTTGGAGAAAGGTGGAGCTTGGGATGGTTATCTACCATTGATTGAGTTTACCTACAACAATAGTTTTCATTCGAGTATTGGTATGGCTCCGTTTGAGGCATTGTATGGTAGGAGGTGTCAGACACCGTTATGTTGGTACGAATTTGGAGAAAGTGCTGTGACTGGACCGAAGATTGTCCAACAGACTTCAGAAAAGATTAAGATGATTCAGGAGAAGATGAGAGCTTCTCAGAGTCGTCAGAAGAGTTATCATGATAAGAGGAGGAAAGATCTTGAGTTTAGTGAAGGAGATCATGTATTTATGAGAGTTACTCTGATAACTAGTATTGGTCGAGCCTTGAAGTCAAAGAAGTTGACTCCACGTTTTATTGGTCTGTACCAGATTACCAAGAAGGTTGGAAGAGTTGCTTATCAGATTGCTTTACCACCGTCACTTGCGAATTTGCATGATGTCTTCCATGTATCTCAGTTGAGGAAGTACATTCCTGATCCGTCTCATGAGATTCAGGTAGATGATATACAAAGGGATAATTTGATTGAAGCAAGACTGCGAATTGAGGATCAGAAAGTGAAGCAATTGCGTGGTAAAGAGATAGCATTGGTGAGAGTAGCTTGGGGAGGACCAGCAGGAGGAAATGTAACTTGGGAACTGGAGAGCCAGATGAAGGACTCGTATCCCGAACTTTTCGTCTAAGGTATGTTTTCGAGGACGAAAACTCTTTTTAGTAGGGGAGAGTTGTGACACCCCAAATTAATTCAAGTATTAAATAATTAGGAATTTAATTATTAATTTAATTAAAGGCTTAATTAATAATATTTTGGATTAAATGGATTAATTAATTATTTAATTAAAAAGGAAGGTTGGGGTGTAAGGTTGAATTGGAGGTGTGTGGAGTAAAAAGTTCTACTAAATAATAACTAATTTATTTCTATTATTTGGCAAATAATAAAAGGAATATAAGAAGGAAAAGAAGGAAAAGAAGGCTATTTGGAAAAGTCATTATACGTGAGATTGGAGAAGAGAAGAGAAAAGAGGAAAAAGCCAAACGTCGGGAAATTCGAAGAATCACCGCGAGGTAAGGGGTGATTTCATTCGATTATAATGTCTTATGGGTTTTGGAAGTCAATTGGATGATTGGGTATGTTAAGACACTTGAAATTAGGTAATCTAGGTTTGTAGGATTATCCCTAATTGTGCCGGATTATAGGAATTGGAACCATTAGTGTGATAAATAATTAATGGGAATGATGAAATTATGATGTATGTTGTTGTATTGATGTGTACTGGTTGCATTTTGGTGTTACTAATGCTATAATTCGTATGGGAATGAAAAGGAATGAATTGGGATACATGATGCTGCCAAAAACTAGGATTTTTGGTACTGCAGGTCGCAGGAACCGGTTCCCATGTGGGAGGAACCGGGTTCCTGATACAAAATGGCAGGGGGGAGAAATCTGGGTTTCTAGGAACCGGTTACTCCTGGGGAGGAACCGGGTTCCCAGTTCAAATTTTCAAAATGAAACCATTTTTCAACGTGGGAACCGGATCCCAGTATGGGTGATCCGGGTTCCCTATACAAAATTCCAGGGGGCGTGTTTTTGAAAAATGTGGGAACCGGGTTCTCCCTGGGAGGAACCGGTTACCACTGTGTTGAACTTCAAAATACTTAAAACTTTAAAAATTCATATTTTCCAAACCGTAACTCCGATTCTAGTGCCGTTTTCGGCAGTATTTCTTAAATTAAAAATACTATCTTATAAAATGAGAAAAATATTATTTTATGAAAAATTATTTTTAAAAAAGTTGAACCCCCAATTTTTGAAACTTAGTAGTTTAGGGACGATGGAGAATGGTTTGTAAAAATTGTTTTGATTTAGCGAATGAGAACTAATGCTTATATGTTGTGCCTGATATTCATTCTGATTGAGTTGTTATCATGTGATAGATTGGTATTGGCATTTATGTGGAATTATGTTGTGATCATATTCCGTTGATTTGATGTTGCATGCTTTTATGATGCATGCATAAGCATTGTTTATGGTTCATTCCCATTGTGTGGAATTGAACTTGCAGGGCCAATAAACTTACCAATGTGCAGAGGTAGTGAGGCTAGATTCGTGACCCAGTGGTTATGGGAGAATCATTAATTGACGCTATTTCCGAGTGTAATGGAACAGGGTGTGGACTTGGTTCACGTTTGGTACCACATGCATAGAGTCTGCATTACATATGAGATTGTAACATGCTAGGATGGTTTCCAGTGTTGCAATTTCCATTGATTGTTTATTTTGCATAATGATTTGTGTGTAATGCGTTTGTGAACCGAACTATGATTATGTTATTGATAGTGGACTAACGTATTGAATTGTTCCGTTGTATTTAAAAAATGTATAATGCATTCTATATTGGATAGAGATCACACCCTTACTTTAATGATTTCAGATTTGAAGTGATTAGCTGCTTTGAAATTGGTGAGGACAACTTCTAGAGTTGTGTTACTTAGTTAATCCGCGTGTCAGTGTCATGCTCTAGTAGTTGTAACACTGGGGAACGTTCGATTGGGAATTCTTTATGGATTTTAACTGATGGCTTTGGTTTATGTTTTGGTTTATGTCCTGGAACAATTGTGGATTGATGCATTCTGGTTTTTATGTTATAGTTCTGCTGTTTAAATATAACTTTTGGTTTGTTTTATTTAATGAGTTCTTCAGTGAAAAGCATGATAACTGTTTTGGTTATATTTTGAATTATTAAAAATTGTGACGCCTCTTGTTATGTGTTTTAAACTCTGATTAAAATATATAAATCGCGGGTAATTTAGAAGGGGTGTTACACAAATCACTCTCGAGGCGAGAAGCAGCATTACTTAGCCCATCAACTCTAATCCTAAGAGTGTGCAACTCCTCTTCGACTCGAGTCGTGGCAGTATTGACGATAAGGGCATCTTTGGTCAATTGACGCATTTCGTTTTGATCAGGAACGTTAGCCTAGTCAAGTTCTTTATCTTGTTTTTTAACAAGCGCCAATTCCGCGTTTAAAGCTTCCAGCTCCTTCGTCAACTCGACAATTCGACTGCGTATTTCAGCAGCTCTTTTCCTTTTAGGACCTTGCTCTTGCCGTCTCTGATTAATGCGGGCTTTTAGCCCTTCAACCACCGCCTTGGTCTTCTTCACCATTTCCACGTTCTTATTCACCGTCGCTTGCTTGGTGTCAACCAACTGTTCAGCCTTCTTTAATTGAGTGATGTTTGCCAACAGGGGAGAAAGGATGTTTTCAAATGCTACTATCATGAACTTTGAGAATTCAGAAATCTCAAGACCTTTTAACTGAGCGATATCATCTAGAAGCTCAAGTCCAAGGGCTGAATCCTCATGCAGCAAATGAGGCAAGTCAGGATTAAAGGTATAGGTACGAATGGTGTCGGTCAGTTTCTTGACTTTAGTGGCTTCAGAACCCAGTTTGTCACTATAGACCTGGGAATGGTCGGAATCTGAAGACGAAACGTACCGATTTACAAATTGATCCAATCTTGCCAAAGCAGAATCAACATCATCTACATCCATGTCGGCCGAAACATCCTTCGCTCTAGAGGGGCCATCTGAATTATCCCTCTCAGAAAGACTCTGAATCTGGAGTGGCGTGGTGACAGTTTGAGGAACCTCTGAATCTTGCAGGAAATCTGAAAGAATAGAGTCAGAGCTAGTCGAACAATAATCTTCATGCCTGGCAGGACTAGTGACTGAATCAGAGTCACTAAGAGAATCCCAAGTAGCAAGTTCAGCAAACTCACCAGCGGCCACGTTGGGAGCCTGTTGGTGATGAGGTGAAGAGGCTTCCGAAAGAGGAGTGTAGTCTGGTACACTGTGGCGTTGTTCAGAAGCTTCGACCTATAAAAAGTATAAACATCAAACAGGTATAATTCAGTAAGTCAAAACACCTTAGAGGATACGATAAATACCTGTGGTGGTGGTGAGGGGATTCTTGTATCGTTTCCTCCAGCAGAAACATTAGCAGCGTCTTTCGCCGTTTCTTTATTGATGTCAGGCACAAGTGTAGGGTCGGAGGTGACAATGGCTGTATTTATTATGATATTACTATCAGCACGTGAAAGTAAGGCAGTGTCGTGACAAGGAGTCAGGAGCACTTTACCTCGTCGTCTTTTGATAAGTGGTTGATCATCGACCATTGTCGGTGCCACCTTATTGTCGACCTTCACTCCCGAGTCTTCGGGCGTGGGGGCTTCATTTTTCTTCTTTATTTATTTTTCCTCAGGCAAAGACCGGTGCCTCTTTTTGTGGTCTTTGGATTTTCGGGAGTGAGGAGACTGAGCATCAGGTGATGGCTATAGGAACAAAGAATATATCAGAAGAGAAATCTTAATCCTTCATTAAAGTAGTCAAAAGTGATAAGATGTTTACCTCAGTTCTCCCACTGTGGTGAGACTTTTTGTCCTTCTTGGACCTTTTGGATACAGTGGAGGGAGCAGCCGAATCCGTTGAGCATTTTCGACTCTGTTACAAGAGAAATAGAGACGTTAGTGGATTGGTGCAATACAAGATGTCAAAGCATAGGCATTCACACTTACAGAAGAATCAGCCTTCTTAAAAGAAGCAGAAATTGGTTCATCATCAGAGAGGGTATAAATGGGTGTGAACTGCAAGGCATCAAGTATAAGTGAGGTGTCGAATAAGAAAAACGTGAACATAGGTATGGGTAAAACATACCTTGGACTGTGAGGGGCCTCCTTCAGTGCCGGTTTTGGCAGGTTTGGTCGACGACCCTCCTTGGCTTTCAATAGCAGCAGGTTCTTGCCTGGGGGAAACTACATGTGGCAGAGGTACAACTAGAAAAGAAGTTAAGTCAAATAAAGATGTAAGTCAAACTGTGAAAGGAAACAAAACTTTCCAGAAGCGGTTATCCTTGGGTACTACAACAAGCTCTCTCACATATTCAAGGTCGATATGAAGAAAGCTTGGGTAGTCGTGCAATCAATGCTTCGTCGGAACCACCCTGTCGGCTCTCTTTTTGTAAGCATTCTGAATGTTCGACCAAGAGTTATACCACCAATCTGGGATAGGTGTTCGAAAAGCCAGAGCCAAAGGGCTAGTTGGCAAAGGAGGAAATTTGATTTTTCCAAAGTGAAGTGCGTAAAGATATTTGTCTTTCGCGTAACTGGGGATCTTGAGGTAAGGAATCCTCCCAGTTACCTTCTCCTTTAGCTCTTGGGCCGCATCATGGATGGTTCGATGAAGATTGTTTGGCAAGTACACCACTCTGAGAAAATTCTGGAAAGCTTGAATTTCTCTGATGTGAACTGCCTTACATTTTGTTGTCTTCCCTCGAAAAGTATTGAAAGCAACAGTTAGCTCATTCATCTTGCCAGCAGCATCACTTACAAAGGTAACAAGATACGACTTCCACCAAGTTTTAAACTCTTGGGTGCAGAAGAATGCTGGTTTAAATGGAGTGAATGTAAGATTTGCTCGATGAGCCCACACGGTGTCGACAGTCTCTTTGATTACATCCCAACTTCGGTCATCTAAAACGTCAATAAGTAATTCATGGGATGGATAGAATGACATAGGCACAATCTAATAGAGCCCAAACTGTCTAGCCACCAAGTTGGGTTGGTAAGCTGTTAGGCAAGGGCTCATGTGGGTGATGGTGATGGCGAATGTGAAAAACTGGGGGGGGGGGGTCAGAAAGCGTCTCCAAAAGACCAAAGATCTTTTTCGATGTCTTGCTTCGATGGGGAAAAAAAATCAGTAAGCCACAATTGCCTGCTCTTGCTATCAGCGAATGGAGCCATCGAAGGTGTGAAATCTTCACGTGACAGCATGATGTCGAGGAGCATCTTAAAGACTTCGTCATTTGGAGAAGTCTTGTCGATAGGGGTCAGGGGCAAGTAACATGGCCACAGGGCCCCACTCCTGTCTTGAGAAATTGAAACCTTCTTCTGTCGAAAAGGCTTCACATCTTCAGAAAAGGTGGCATTTAGCCACAGTTGCAAGAGCTAGAAGGGACCATGGACCAGTACATTTTCTTCTTTGGATTATTGGGGTCGAAATTCTTTATTTGATTGACCACGTCGGTCATAGAGGCGTATAATGAGGCCAAAATTAATTGGCCTAAAGCAACATTTTCGCCCCTATGCAACGGAGCGGCCAAATGGGCGAATTGTTTGACTATTTGCATCGACCTCGAACAAAACACGAAGCGAGATAGCCAGAGAGTCAGAAAAGCGACATGCTCCTCATCAGAGATTTCCTCAGAGTCGCTGTGATGGTGGTTGATGAAGTTAGTGTAGGTTGGATGTTTGGATTCGCCAACGTAGAACTTGATGAGAATTAGCTCGTGGTTGGTATGGTTGAAGATGGTTCCAGCAGGCTTTACGCCTGTTAAAGCAGCCACATCCAGTAATGTGGGGGTTATCATGCCACACTTTGTATGAAAAGTGTTGGCGGATCCTTCCCAGAAGTACAAGGCAGCCAATAGCATGCCACCGGAGTAGGGTGTGCCGACACGAGAGAGGTCCAATAGGTCATAAATACCCATTTCCCTACACTGTTGTCCCTTGTGTGGTTCCAATCTTTCCATCCAAGCCCTAAACTTAGGGTAGTCCAAGGGGGGAGCGGTGCGAAAGTTCATATCAATAAACTGTAGAGAAATAGGGGTTGTTGAGGTAATCAGAGGGCTACTGCGTTGATTGGTGGGAAAGAATGCGCCTGTGTCATCTACATAAATCTCAGAAGGAACGTCCATGGGTAGTGGACCTAAAAAGGCGTGAGGTTCATCATCTAACCAGAAAGGAATGAGTACCTGTGATTGCCAAATCTTGGCTTTTTCTTCAGAGAACGGTGGCTCCGGGACATAGGGTTTGCCATCAACGTGGCGGAGTTGAAGAGTTGCGGCGGGAGCTGTTGAAATGTTCTTGTTTGCCATTGTTAAAGATGAAGATGGTGAAAGTAGAAGGGTTTTGAATATTTTTGGGTTTGAACTAAGAGAAGAGATGAAAACCGTAAAGATCGTTGTTTCCTGGGTTGAGATGAAAGTTTCAAAAACGTTGAAAACCTTTGATAGTTAGAGATAAAGGAAATAAGCGGTTAGGGTTTTTGAAGTTGTTCCTGGTTTTTGATCAGAAGATTGAGAGTGTAGAGGATGAATATTTTTTTGGGTTCTTTTGTTTAAGGAATGAGAGCGTAGAGAAAAAGAAAGAAAATAGGAAAAGTGTTTATTTATAGGCGTAAGGATGAGGAGAATGAAGAGGCGAAGGGAATCGTGGCGTTTTCCGAAGCTCGAGATCGTGTTCGTTAAGGGACACGTGTGGGCAGATAAGGTAGCTAGCATGGTGGGCCATACCAACTACCTAAGTCATGATGTTCAAGCATTAAATGCTCCCACGTCTCGAGATAAAGTGATATACATTTCCATGATTGTTTGACGTCACGAAAAGACTGGAACAGTGAGCTACTTTCAAGGGGGTAGTGGAAACGACCAAATCGACAGAAGGCGCAACTTCATAGATACCATTGTCTCATGTTTGACAGTATCAAGAATTCAAAAATGGTATCTCTGGGGGGCATTTTGTTAGCTGAAAATTTGTAAAGTGTTCTTTAGGGCATTGCTTAAAGGCAAAGGTCCCTACAGGTTAAGGACTAGTCTTAAATGAAGTTAGTTTCTGGGACACTTTACAAAGCCAAGTTAGAAGTACCAGAAAGATACATGTCGGTTGAGAAGCTGGCTCAGAAGGCCTAACCAAATCGACCAAACACCTAGAGTGAAACAGTGTTGAAAATAAGACTAAGTCGACAAATTGCATGTTGGTCGATTCGATATGAGTTTTGGGTCGAATGAAGGCATCAGTCGAAGTGCTCTTGCTGTCGAAGATGCAGGCCAGAGGACTTAGGAAATTTTGTTATGCCTCAAGAAGATGGATCGAAACCAAAAGCAGTTTCCTTCTGAAGTCATGAGGCGGGAAGAAGTCAGAACGAGGAGATCGTGGGTGGTTGCCTCAGAAGATCGTGGGTTAGAAGCTTTAAACGGATGGCGAAATCGTGTGCGGAAGTTGTTTTTAAGTTTAAATCTCGTCCGTTGATTAGTTTTAGCAGTTACTTTGTAAATACTATAAATAAGTTAGAATGTTAAGGATTCTGTGTGTTCATTTCTACTCTCAAACTGCTTGCTAAAACTCTGTCCAATTCCGCGCTAAAGGAAGAAAGAGTCACTCAAGCCTTTGATGTACGTGATTTTTAAGTTTATCTTTACTTTTCTTGTTTACTTTCGTCTCCTTTATCAAAATTATTTCAACGTAAACTGTTGGTCACGAGTCACCAATAGTCAGAATTCTGTATGTGTGGAAAGCCATTGTGTTGTTTCCCTTAGGCTTTGGAAACCGTTTCTGGGCCAAGGTCTTTTTTCGCTTGCAGAAGCAGTACAACTTACAAAAATCTTAGTACGTGTCTTGAGATCAACTGGTCGATCTCGCGAGTAACCCTTAATTTTAGGACTTAGGGAGAACCAGCGGTTGTTTACTATTTTTCACAGTAAACAGTTGTCTTTTCTGGTCAACTTATTCTGCTTAAGTTAACATCAAGTTATTGTTCTTGTGGGAAGTACATAAAGGTAAAGGTAGAGCTTTAGTTCTTATTTCTGTCATGCTTTTCTGTTCTTTTAAATTCCGCATGTTCACTAAATTGTGTCCAAAACATCTTAAGACCAATTTGTGCTAACTTCTGGTTTATAATTATGAGACCTTCTTAACTAATATAAGTATTTGGTAGATGAGAAAGAATATGAAAAAGAAAAGCTAAGATGCAGAATCGAATTTCAACTAACAGGGGAGCTATCATTCAAAAAACACTAATAAACTGTAAAATCATTTCAACTTATCTTTTTCTATATCAATTTGAAAACTAGTAGTAATCATCAAACAGCCGCTACTGTTCATTAATAGTTTTCTAGTTTTTCATACAATTTCTCTTCTTGGTGTGAAATGCATTTGGTCCTTTATTCTGGAAGTGGGATATCAGCTAAGTCTTCTCTATAGGGAACATGGCTCAATTCTATCTGATCTTGATCCAAAATTCCCTTTTCGACCTGGTTTTGCATTGCTGTATCATTCTTCGTCTCCATAACTATCTGAACGGTGTCTTTTCTGAAGGTAAGGTAGATAACTGAGACAATATAGATTGCCATTAGAGGAAACACTATAATGCCGATGAATACATTTGCCACCTTTGGTAGATTACTATGGATTAGCCACTTCACAAAGGCGGTGCTGAGGTAGTATACATTGATTCCAATGATCCCAGCGCCTAATATCCATGAAATAGTTATGATCTGCATATAGATTGTATCATAATTTGTCAATCTTTAACTAAGAACATCTCAAATATTATCTTAGAACACATAAAGAGGATGGAAAAGGACAACTCACAATCCTTGAATTCTTGTGAATTCCCATCTTGGTAGTGCTACTGCTAAATTTAATGAGTGGAATTAAAGCAAATGGAAGCTCAAAGGAAAGTATCATCTGCAAAACAATTTTAGTTAGTGTGTTTGTACTTAAATTGAATGCATAAATATATTAGTGAAGCAAAGAATGACAAAATTTAGAGTTTACAAACCGATGCGATGATGATAAGTCGACTAGAGCCAGAAGAACCGCCAACAATGGCAACAACAAGACTAGGTCCTATGGCAATGCACCTAGTCATCAAATTCCTTTTCCACCTTTTCATCTTTATGTTCAAGAAACCCTATAAAACCAACCAAACAACAATCTAAATTCAGTAAACCCTTCCTCAAAACACCTTTTATGAAATATTTTTATGTTGCTTCTAAATGACCTGCATAATGTACTGTCCTGCATAGGTTCCTGTGATAGTAGAACTTTGACCCGAGGCAAGCAATGCTATGGCATAAATGGTTGAACTCGATTTTCCCAACACATTCTACGTACAAGTTTAATCGACATCAAAATTAGTTCATGTGATATATAACTTAGTGGGTAATTAGGATTAAACCAAAATGTCATGCTTTGACTATAGCAACTTATTATACACTAGTAGTGAATTAAATTAGGAACCTTGAGAAGAAAAGAAGCGGAATTAAGAGTAAGATCATTGCAGTGTTCAACATTGTCTTTAGAAAGGTCATTGGCGGAGCAAACTGTGCCCGACACAGAAATCATTGCAACGTTGATTAGAAACGCAACGAACAAAGCGAATCCACTCTCATAGAGAAAGTATCTACATGCATCCTGCACAATCAAGCATGTAGGTTTCGACGTATAATGTCAATTATACTAAGCAAAGCTAGCCCCAAGATCTACTAATGCCAACATACACAACATTTTATAGCCATGTCTAGATTACTTAATTTACTGAGTGGCTTACATTGATGCCTCTCCCAGAATTAGGTACTTTTCTAGATAGCACGAGAGCTGAGTGGAGGAAAAGATTGTGCCTGCATTTTGTCCAAAGCAGAATTTTAGATCCATAAACATTTAAGAGATTATTGTATAATTTTTATAAACTTTTGGTACAACATGTTAACACACTGCTTAACCATATATATTTAAGGGATGAGAAAGATTACGGCATAATAAGGGCACCCAAAAGGGCAATAGCATCGCCTACAGCTCCTTCACCGGAAAGTTTAGGCACAAACATTCCTTTAAGTACACCAGAAGCTGGGGGATTTACATAGCTCATTTCAGCAAAGAAACATGCCGCCATTACAAATACTAGGAGTGTTATCAGTAGTTCCAACTTCCTCACCTGTTCAAAAAAAGTACATATATAATCTTTAAGGGTGAAGAGAATACATTTAAACTGAATTTGCACTCTCTTGAATCAACTACAACACAATTGAGAAAATTAAAATATCATTGTTTGATTTTAATATCTTATTCGAAGACATTTTATAATTGTTCATATTTCATAATTACTGCAAAGGGCTAAATTACCCCAAACCTCTGCAGACTCAAAAGCAAGAGAGTGCTGCAGCCAGTCAACAGAACTCCTGCCCACAATGGTATGCTGAATAGTATATTAAGTGCAAAAGCTGTCCCAATCACTGCCATAATCAAGTTCAGATAAAATTAGTAACAATACTACAAAGTCTATCATTTTGTCAATTTTTAAATTGAATGACTTTGATTGAAAATGACAAAAAAAGACGGTCGAATAACAGAATAAACAAATTGGTACCTTCAGGTATGTCAGCAGCTATGACAGCAACTTCTGCTAATAACCATAAGCAATACTTCACAAATGATGGATATTCAATTTTACATACTTCTGAAAGGTGTTTCCCTGTCAAATTTATATAACAATGATTAAAAAAAACATAAGTACATAGATGATGCCATTAAGGTGCCTAGGACTAAGTCTTAGCTTGTCTCTTATCAGACATAAACTATTACAACAAATAAATTACACAGGCATGCATAGGACTAATAAGTTGATGATTGACTTAGCCAGTGAGATTTGAATTTTTGTAAGTACTCACCGGTGGTTACGCCAAGATTTGCAGCCAATGACTGAATTATAAGGGCAAATATGAGTCCAATAAGAACCAACCACAGCAGCTGAATACACAATCAATGAAATATCATCAATTTCAAAGCTTATCTAGTTTCTATAGGCAAATGTTGGAGGTAAGTTCGATAGAAGGAGGAATTTGTTAGCGGTGTGATCGTGATTGAACCCTAAACCTCCTTCTTCTTAATACCCTTTATACTCTTTAAGACTTGTAAATTTAGTTGAGATTGTTTTACCTCATATCCATGGTTAGCTCCGGCTTGCAAATCAGTTTCCACTGAATTGCGAAAAATAACAAACAAAAACCAATGAGCACAAACACAAGAGAATCAGAGAGAGATTAAAAAATAAGCTACTTACTGTTTCCAGGATCAAGGTAAGCCAAGGAAACAAGAAAACCAGGACCAACATATGGCAAGAACTTCTTCCATCCAGAATTCTGTGTCTATGCAGGCATCAAACAAGCAAGGAATTAATCCATGAATCAATGTAATGTACTAATGCTAAAACAAAATATGTTTTGAAAAATGAAAACAACAAAGCTAGTTACTACTTGCAACTGTTCTATACAAATGAACCAAAGAATTAAGAACTTGAACGAAAAAATTTATTAAAAAAACGTTACCTCGTGATTTGAAGATGTTTCCATGACTTGATGTTGTGAATACTCTTTGTGTGATCTGCTAGTCACATTCGGTGTATGTGACTTTTGTTTTTGTTCAAGAGTGAAGAGAGACTCAATTGGATTCAGTAATGAATAAACAAAGAAATGAATAGAATAAAAAGTGTTTGTATTTTTTTATTAACGTAAGCACTATAGAAAAGTGAATAATTTCATTAGTTTATAGTAGTGTATATATACAGGTTTGATAAATCTAATTTGGAACAAGTCAAGTTAACAAATTTCCTATTGATTTTCCACTAATGTAGCTATTAACTATTGACTACAAACTAGGTAAATAACAGATTTGTAAATTGGCATAATTAAAGGAATTTTAAATCTAATTATTATTATTGATAAGCACAACTTGTTAGTTGTTATGCATTGTGTTAGGTTTGGTTAGAGACCGGTAGGATTGACTTTACATTTAATAAAGAATTTTTACAAGAATTCAAGCACTTGATATTTTTTCCTTTTTAAAGATAATGTTGATTATAATAATAAATTAAGATTTTTTACTAAAATACTCATATTAATGATATTTATTAGAGTTATTAGTTAAATTGAAATACAATAAATAAATAAAAGTATTAAAACATATATAAGATCAGTTTATTTTAACTTTTTAAAACGTTTGCTTTAGAAACACTTTTTAAGATTCTATATACAAAAAAAATTCTTAAATAAATTCATCATTTCTATTTTTAATTTATTGAATATAAATATTTTCAAGAACATACATATTTATATTCTTTAGAACAATCAATTATTTCAATATTTAACGCATTAAATACAAATATTTTTAAAACTCTTAAATGAGACATTCGTTAATATTTTCTTTTTTTAAATGATTTTATGCTATAATATATTTTTGAATAAAAAATTAATAAAAAAAAATCTTTATAAAAATTTCAAATAAATTTTAATTTGAATAGTTTACTTAAAATGTTATTTAGATATTTTATTATTTTATTAAAAATAATATATTATAAAAATATTTTAATTTTATATTTATTTCAAATAAATTTGTACAAAAATAATTTTTGAAATATGATTTTTCAAAAAAATTATGATTTTGATTATGTTTTAATTTTTACAAATATATATTTATATTATAAAATATAAAAAATTAATATTTTAATGGTTTAATTACACTTTTGGTCCCCCTATTTTCCTCAACTCACGATATCAGTCTCTCTATTTTGTTTTTAAACAGTTTTGATCCCGCATGGCCATTTTCTACCAGAAAGCACTGAGATGTGTCAGTTTTAATTATAATTTTGGTCCCCCTATTTTTTTTATTTTAAACAGTTTTGGTCCCCTTATTTTTTCCAACTCAACGCTTTCTGGCAGAAAAATGGGCATAAGGGATCAAAACTGTTTAAAAACAAAATATGGAGACCGATATCGTGAGTTGGAGAAAATAGAGGACCAAAACTATAATTAAACCTATTTGAACTTATATTAAATTTATAAATTCTTGAAAATATTAAATTTATTTTAAAAATACACAATAAATATTTTTTTAAGTTAAAACAAACTGATTAATAGTTATTTAAAGTATCAATACAAGGTTTTTTTTACTAAACTTGTCATATTAATGATATTTATTAGAGTTATTAGTTAAATTAAAATACAATAAATAATAAAAGTATTAAAATATATATAACATCAGTTTATTTTAACTTTTTAAAACGTTTGCTTTGATAACACTTTCTAAATATTCTATATAAATAAAAATTTCTTAAATAAATTCATTATTTCTTGTTTTAATGTATTGAATATACATCCTTCTTCCATGTTGCAGTTCAGGCCAAGCAGAACTCTGGGTCTCTGAATTGACTGCTTAAGGATAATGGTTCCATTGTGTCTTCCCAGACTGATATAGAGAAAGAGGTGTTGGACTTCTATGGGAGTTTGATGAGGAAAAAAGATGGGAACCACGTGGGCATCGATGTGGCTGCTATGAGGCGTGGTCCCCAGCTAAGTCCCTCATCTGGTAACATTCTAACCCATCCAATTAAGGAAGAAGAGATTTGGTCTGCCCTCTATGAGATCGACAACAATACTGCGCCTGACATAGATGGGTTTAATGCCAAAAAATTTAAACATTGCTGGTGTATCATCAAAAAGGATCTCATTGATGCAGTGCTTGAATTCTTTGATAAGGGATACTTATACAAGGCCTTTAATTGTACTCTTGTCTCCCTCATTCCCAAGAGCAAATCTACTAGAAGTGTTAGAGATTATCGCCTTATATCTGTCTGTACTATGTACTACAAAATTATTTCTAGAATCCTAACTGCGAGACTTGGCTTGGTCATCAGTGAGATTGTGGGCCCTAACCAAGCGGCATTCATCCCCGTGCAGCAAATTTAAAGCCATATCCTTATGGGTTATGAATTGATAAAAGGTTATAATAGGAATAGCGGTCCTCCCAGATGTATGTTCTAGGTTGATATGCAAAAGGCCTACGACATGATCTCGTGGTAGGCTATTGAAAACATTATGCAGGAGTGAGGTTTGCCTCGTAAGTTCATCCATTGGATCATGACTGTCACGTCCTCCGTCTCCTACATGTTCAACATTAATGGCTCCTTGTCCTCTTTGATGCTGGCCAACCGTGGTATTAGACAAGGGGACTCCATCCCCCTTTCCTCTTTACCATTGTGATGGAATACCTTCAAAGATGCCTGCACCAATTACAGCTGAACCCAAATTTCAATCACCACTAAATATGTGAGAAAATTTGTCTGACAAACATAATGTTTGCTGACGATGTTCTCATGTTCTCACGAGGAGACACCTTCTCCATGGAACTTATGCTCAAGACCTTCTTTGCATTCGCCAACTCCACATGCATGCGTATCAACCCCTCTAAAAGTAGGTTATTTTTTTGGTAATGTGGTTGATTCGAATAAAACCCAGATTCTTAATTCGTCTGGATTCAAAGAAGGTTGTCTTCTATTCAAGTATCTTGGGGTGCCTCTTTCCGCCAAAAAGCTTTCTATTAGCCACTATCTCCCGCTTATTGAGAAGATTGCCAGTAGAATTAAGCATTGGTCTTCCAAGCTTCTTAGTTATGCTGGTCGTCTTCAGTTGATCCGTAGCATCATTTTTTCCATAGCCAACTATTGGCTTATGATTTTTCCTCTTCCCAAGTTTGTTATTAGAAGAATTGATTCCATTTGCAAATCCTTCTTGTGGACCAGCAGAGAGTCAATTAGCAGGAAATGCACAATTTCTTGGACCGATGTTCATAAACCTTCTAGGAAAGGTGGTCTTGGTCTCATTAATATATCGGTCTGGAACCATTGTTGCCTCCTGAAGCTCTTATGGAATATATGCAGTAAAAGAGACAACTTGTGGATAAAATGGGTGAATGCTTATTATATCAAAGGTATCAACATCGAAGTTGTGAAAATCAAGTCCACAAGTACTTGGATTATGAAAACGATCCTCGGGAAACGAGACTTCATTGACACAAACTGCACCTTTTGGAATGACATGATCCAAATGCAGAAGTTCAGTATGAGTGAGGTGTACCATGTGACCGGTAACTGAAAGGATATGAGTTGGTCAAAGGTTCTTTTGTCCAACCCTGCTAGACCAAGAGCTCTTTTCACTTTCTAGCTAGCGTGTCATCAAAGACTTGTTACTAAAACCCGCTTGTTCGGGTTAGGGACACATCCCCAATAAAGAGTGTGTTGTTTGTAAGCAAGAGGAAACCATGGGTCATCTATTCTATGGCTGTTAGGATTTGTGTCATATGGATTGATATTCTGGCTTGGATTCAACAAGCCCACGTTCCTATGGACTGGGACAGTGAGCTCACTTGGCCCACTGTGCATGACAGGGGTAAAGGCTGGCGTGCAACATTACTTAAACTTGCTTTTGTGGAAACTGTATACGGTATTTGGTTGATCGGTAAAATAGCAAGTGTACTATTTTATCGATGTAGTAATAATGAAAAAAACCCCAAAGTCGATCTCTTGAGGACTGCACAGTGAATTAAGTTTGTTCGAATGAATATCAATTGAACAAAAGCAATGGTTGATTGTTTGTTTCGAGCTACAATAATACGAAAACTAAATTTGCGAGAAGAATATATATGACAATGAGAATAATGCTCGGGCGGTGTATGAATCGCGATACAATGACCAATTTGTTTCGTTATTTCAAAAACTATGTTTCACCTTTTCTTTCCCTATGCCTAAAGTTATTTTTCCGCAATTCCTTTTAAGAAAATCCTTGGTATTCTCTCTTGCCCTAATTCCTCGATGCCAAGAGAGAATATCAAGCACTAGTTCTGACATAAAAACAGGTATTCAGAGGGTATTCTAATTCCTTAGGAATATCGACTATGATAAAAGTGATGCAATAGGATTAGGATTGCTGATCAGGCCAACCCTAATTACTATCAATAATCATTTCTTCCAAGCAGATTAAGCATTAAGAACGTTGCACACAATAAAGAATAAGGTTTAAACATAAAACTCATATTACGAAACATCAATTAGTCATTACAAAGCAATCGTGGACACCTCCCCGAAATTGGGAGGTTTAGCTACTCATGTTCATAATACTAATGAAAATGTAATCAAGAAGAAAAGTCATTACAATAGGATTTGGATAGGTTGGATCGTCGATTGCTTCCGCTCTTGATCGATCCTTCTTCTCCTTGAATCACCACTCTAAGCTCTCTCTAATACGTTAATTCTCCAATCCAAAAAGTATCCAAGTCCTCTAACCCTAGCCTATAATATAATAGTATTCTAAAATATTAAAAGAAATGTCCAAACTACCCTCAAACTTGTCTCAGTCAGCATGTCGAAAATAGAGATTTTTGCCTCCGGATACCCTGACACGGGCCGTGTTGTGTGACACGGGTGGCCGTGTCAGGTCGCTGCTTCACAAAATAAAATCTCCACCTTCAGGGGACACAACACGGTCCGTGTTGTACAACACGGGTGGCCGTGTTGTGTTGCTGGTTTATCATATTTTCCCATCTCCTGCAGGTGCCACGACACGGGCCGTGTTGCACGACACGGCACCGTGTCACACTCAAATCTTCGCTTCATGCGTTTCTCTGTATTTGGATCATTTTCGCATTGGTGTCGGATAGCCAACTAGACAGAAACCTGAAACATCTTGAAACAGCAACCAAATTACACGCACCAACGTTAAAAATGATGAAAACATGGACACATGACTTGCTTATCCTAATCCGAAAATACTGATGAAACATAATTAAAAGACTAAAAGAAAACTCATGAAAACATAAGAAACGACACTAAAACCTGCTTGGAAAGTACGACAAAAGATCACTGATCAAACTCCCCCGAACTTGAACTTTTGCTTGACCTCAAGCAATAAGCTTGCATAGCACCTTAATAACCCAATCAATAGCTTAAAACTTGGATGAAACGATGATACCAGACGTGAGTTTTCGCTCTAAGTCACCGGATGAATACTTTCCGTACTTCTCTCTCAATCAAGGTATCGCACGAACACTAAACCGCAGCACCACGGACCTCAATCTCCTTTGTGGTAACTCTCTAACTATGCTTTGGGCTTAGGTCTTATTTTTCGATTTTCTACTCTTTTCATTAGGACAATCATTTTTAAGGCTTTTTATGATTTTTCGTTGTATGCACAAGATTGATCAAATGTATTTTCTTTACACCTTTTTTCTTGTCCCTTTAGGGACGACCTTTAGGTTCAACCGTTAGGTCAATAACCGGTGAGGGTTACCCAACTTAGAAGGATCGATTGTCTAATTGTCTTTATTCATTTTTTTCGGTGCCTTTTTTTTTTATTCAAAAATTTTTCTCGATCAACCTTGCACACACACTTAGTATAGATTAAGCCTGACTGTCAGTAGAAACTATTCAGAGCATACTTCTCAGATCAAAGTACTATGGCACAAATCTACACGTTAGACTCGTTCCTTACTCAGAAGACTCAGTGTGTTCGTGTTATACCTCAACATCAAGATTTTTCTAATTTCCCCAACCGGTTTCTTTTCACTCAACTCTATATACTTTCTCCTCACTTCACTCGCAAAAACCAAAAAAATTACGCAGCACTAAATAATTTTTTTCCGTTCAAGTCGGGGGTGTTTTCACAACGGATTTCCAACATATTTCCAAACAAGCAACTTAAAACAACTACTGACTCAAAAGAAAACTGACACAGATGAAAGAAAACAAGAATAACAAAGCAAAACACATAAATAAACAAATAAATACCCCCACACCGAACTCAACAAAGGTCCTCACGGTTGAAGAACGAGTGCGAGGGACTCACCGAGATCACCGAGGTGGTTGTTGGTCGGCAACCTCATCTGCATCCACTCATGCATTTCTCCAATGAGCTTCCTTGGCGGAGCTGCTCCTCCCTCCTCTTTTCTCGCTCATTGCCTTGCCTTGTCGCTCACTACGGATATAGCACATTTGATCGTGCATCCAGTCCCATTCGCTTTTGGTCATGCTCCACGAACCGTCGACGAGTCACCGTGATTCGCATAGGAGTCTCTTCCGGATAGGGTCCTCACCAGTTGATTATCCGCTTCACCTTCCGAACTCGCATAAGCATCAAAATTTTCTTCGCTGCCTTGCATAGAACTTCACGACAACCGCTAGCTTGTTTGTCAATAGAAATAAAATCGGGAGGTAAAGCTAACAAATGGTGATTACGGGTAACTGTGGAATAATAATCATTAAAACTTTGATCATACCTTGGGTGGTGAGTGTAGCTAAGTCAATCTTAGTCTTACCTCCCACTGTGGGTTCCTCCATCAATTGTGGACCGTAGCCGAGGTAGTCAGCTATCTGAGTGATCATCCCTCCAATAGAAATGTCACCAGTAGCGGCATTGGCTACCCGCCTGTGATCGGCAGCAAAAGTAGCGATATTGATAAGTTCCTTGTTAGCCATGCCATAGAGCAAGTATAGCTCTTTGTGTGGCCACCCCGTACTATCCTTTAAGGGTGTAGGCCAACCCCTTTTGGGCATATCGGAAACAAGGGTTGTGAATGCATGAAGCCTTGGCCCCTTAGCGACATATTCGTAGTTCCTCAGAATTGCTTTCCAAAAGTCGCTTGCAACAAAAGTGGTTGGAGGTGCCCTGCCAAAGCTCGGAGCTTAAGAACGCCCAATTCGCAAACTGCTAGAGAATGGTCATTATCAAACAAACGAAACTTGAGAGTGCCAAAATACTCCTCATCGAGCCTCGCCCACCTATGGCGGCCGAAAATCCAAAGAACTCAAAATTCAAGGTTATGCGCTCAAATGTCGGCGCTTCAAATTGCATAAATTCAAGCATGCCTAAAGTATGAAACATCCTATGTACCTCCATTCGCAGCCCTAAGTTATCTAAAGTTTCATTACAAATGTACCTGGCCGGAATCAACTTACGTTTCACCAATCGTACATACTTGCGTTGATGGTCCGTATCCTCAAATAGAATATCATGAGCATTCGCCATGCGATGAGCTCGTTTCTTAGGGCGGGAGGATTCAACGACAGCCTTTCCAGTATCTCTGCGTGGAGGCATGGTGAGAACCTGCAATAACACAAATCAACAAAATTCGACAGAGAGATTAGAAAAAATGGAGACCGTAGGAATAACAATGGAGATGAGATGATCAACTTTCTCAACAGGGATAAGGAGTTTTAGTGAGTGGGTAATGCCAAAAGTGAAGCTTAAGTGAAGAGTAACAATGGAGGCTAGGGCTTGGAGAGTGAGAGAGAGGTAGAAGAAGAAGGGTTTATGAGAATAATAAAATAATATGTGGTAAATGATAGAGTTAAAAGTGGGTAAAGGGATAAAAATTCGTGGGCCCAAGTCATAAAAGTGGGTGGTTTGCTGAAAAATAACAATTCAACCAAAAAAATATATAAATTTCGCCTGCTAACACGGGCCGTGTTGCACGACACGGGCACCCGTGTCAGACCCCTGGTACGATGCTGTGAAAAATAAACAAAGAAAATAGCTTCAGTAGCCACAACACGGGCCGTGTTGCACGACACGGGCACCCGTGTTGCATCCCTGTTCTACCACGAAATCAACTTTCAAACCATGATCTTCAGTAGTCACAACACGGGCCGTGTTGCACGACACGGGCACCCGTGTTGCATCCCTGTTCTGCCACGAAATTAACTTCCAAAACCATTCCCTGACACGGGCCGTGTCAAGCAACACGGGTGGCCGTGTCAGGGCTCTGAAATCACACCAAATCATGAATTTTGCTGCTTGTTCAAACCCGTTTTTTTGACATCTCTCTTTCCAGCTTGATCAGGGAGACACATCAACTACAAACCTACAAAATGAACAAACAAAAATTAAATAAAATCGTGGGTTGCCTCCCACGTAGCGATGCGTTTATCGTCGCATGGCTCGACGGTCCGTCGTCCTATTGAGTAAGACGAATGACCTCAACCTGTCCAACCTTTTGACCTTGAAAATAAGGCTTAAGTCTCTGCCCATTAACTTTGAAGATGTCTCCATTGGCTTGATTCTTAATCTCAACCGCTCCATACGGAAACACCTTATGAACCACAAAGGGTCCGGACCATTTGGACCGCAATTTTCCTGGGAATAGCTTCAAGCGGGAATTGTACAGAAGGACCAGCTGTCCTTCGCAAAACTCTTTTTGCTGGATTCTCCTATCGTGCCACTTCTTAGTTTGTTCCTTGTAAACCTTGGCATTCTCATACGCATAATTCCGAAACTCTTCTAATTCATGCAGTTGCAGAATCCTAGAACTTCCTGCTAGAGATACGTCCATGTTCAAGAATTTGGTTGCCCAAAAGGCCTTGTGTTCTAGTTCTAGAGGCAGATGACAGGCTTTGCCATAGACGAGTTGGTACGGTGACATTCCGATAGGTGTTTTGAAAGCAGTTCGGTAAGCCCATAATGCATCATCTAACTTTGTCGCCCAGTCTTTTCGTGACGAACTCACCGTCTTCTCCAGAATCTGCTTGAACTGTCTATTAGACACTTCTACCTGACCACTCGTTTGAGGGTGGTAAGGAGTGGCTATTCGGTGCTTCACATTGTACTTTTGAAGGAGTTTCTCCATGAGGTGATTTTGGAAGTGAGCTTCTTCATCACTTATCAATGCTCGCGGTACTCCGAACCTGGAAAATATGTTCTCTCGCAAGAACTTGACTACTACCTTAGCATCATTGGTTGGTAAGGCTACCGCTTCCACCCATTTCGATACATAATCCACTGCAACAAGGATGTAGTTCTTCCCGAATGACGGTGGAAATGGACCCATGAAGTCAATCCCCCAAACATCGAATAACTCGACCTCTGGCATGAAATTCTGGGGCATTTGATTTCTCTTTGATATGTTCCCGGTCCGCTGACACTTATCACACTCCTTCACCATCTCCTGGGCATCCTTGAACAATGTCGGCCAGTACAATCCTGATTGCAAAACTTTAGACGCAATGCGGTCACCGCTAAAATGTCCACCGATTCGAATCATGACATGCTCAACACATCCCTTTGTTCTTCCTCAGGCACACATCATCGTATCAACCCGTCCACTCCTCTCTTGTACAGGTAAGGGTCGTCCCATAAATAGAACCTACAATCATGAACAAACTTTTTCTTACGGTTAGAATCAAAATCATTTGCTATTATACCGCCAACAAGGTAGTTGGCATAATCCGCAAACCAAGGCACTCCAATAACAGCTAGGATATGTTCATCAACAAACTCATCCTTTATTGGACGCCGATCTTCAGTCTCCTCAATAGGTGACATTCGAGAGAGGTGATCAGCTACGGTGTTCTCACACCCTTTCTTGTCACGAATCTCTACATCGAACTCTTGGAGGAGTAAAATCCACCTCAGGAGTCTCGACTTCGATTCCTGCTTAGCAAAAAGATATTTCAAAGCAGCATGGTCAGTGTACACAATTACTTTGGAACCCAACAGATATTGCCTGAATTTATCAAAGGCATAAACTGTGACACCCCAAAATAATTCGGTAATTAAATAATTATGATTTTTAATTATTAAATTAATTGAGAACATAATTTATTTAATATATTGGATTATTAAGATTAATGATGGAATTAATTGGAAATTGGGAAATAATCCTTATTTATTTATGTTAAAAGGAATAAAAGGAATAAAATAAGGAAAGAAGGAAAATAGAGTCATTTTGGAGAAAACAAGATACGTGAAGTAAGAAGAGGAGAAAAGAAGGAAGAAAACCTAGAAGTGTCAGATTCGAAGAACCCACAAGGTAAGGGGTGATTTCGATTGATTATTGTTTATTATAGGTTTTGATTTTGATATTATAGATCATGGCATGTTAGGAAATCTAAGTTTAGGAATTTCTAGGTTTCCATGGATGTAGACATAATTGTGTCAGATGGTGTCAGATTGTGTCAGATGGTAGGTTTAAAATGATTAGAGTGTCAGATACCAATTATGATTGATAGGAAGATGATAATTGATGTGATAAATGATGCAAATTGATGTATTTTGGTGTTTCCAATGATGGGATTCGTATGGGTAAAATTGGATTGATTGAGGATGAAAGGAATACTGTCAAAAACTGAATTTTTGGGTCTGATGGTCGTGGGAACCGGTTCCCCAGTGGGAGAACCCGGGTTCCAGCTTTTAAAACAGTGAAAAATAACATTTTTGAACTCAGGAACCGGTTCCTGTGTGGAAGGAACCGGGTTCCACGTGAATTTTCCAAAATGGATTTTATTTCGGGAACCGTTCCCTATCCGAGGAACCGGTTCCCATACATTTTCCAGGGCTTTCGATCAGGGAACCGTTACTCCTGTGGAGGAACCGGTTCCACCGAAATATTTTAAAATTTTCAAAACTTCAAAATTCATAACTTTCAAACCGTAAGTCCGTTTTGAGCGCCTGCTTTGGACGTTATTTCCAAATTTTATGCTCTACCTTATAAAATGAAAATATTTTAGAAAACCTGAAATTATTTTGGAAAGGGTTGAATTTTGAATTAAATGATTATTAACCGACACATAATGATGTATGTGTAGTAGAGGACTTTGGTGATGAGAATACCGTAATGTGTAGATGTAATAGCATGTTTATGCTGATGTTAGATGTATGCATGATTGGTTGATATATCATGTTGATTGGTTTGCATGTTTATGCCGATGTTAGATGTATGCATGATTGGTTGATATATCATGTTGATTGTTGTGATTCGCTTATGTTAAATGAATGTATACATAGACCGATTGATGTTGCATGCTAGTGATGTGCGGCATTTGCATTGTTTGGTGAAGTTAATTCCCATTGTGCGGAATTTGACTTGGATTGCCGATAACCGATACCCGAGTGAGGATGGGTGGTTAGCGGATTCGTGTCCGAGTGGTTATGGACGAATCGATGGTACCGTATCCGTTGATGATGGATCGTTGGGTGACTTGGTCACGAGTCGGTACCGCATGCATTGAGTCGCATTGTATTTGTATGAAGTGGTAACATGTTAGGATGTCTTCCGGTTACTCTTCTTGGATTGTTATGATTATGCATGATGAATATGGTTGTATGTGTGAATCAATTTATGTTAAGTGGGTGAAATAATATGCTTGTGATATATTATTGATTGAAAGACTTATAATATGCTTTAATTATGAGAAGTCTCACCCTTACTTTACCATTTCGATTAAGGTTAGCATCAAGAGTCGGTGAGGATGGCTCTAGAGCTTATCGCTTAGTCTGCGTGTCAGTGTCATGCTCTGATTAGATTGTTACACTGGGGAACGTTAGATGAGGAATTAGACATTGGTTTATTGTTTAATTAAAATTTTGTTGGGAATAATAATGATTGAATTATTCCGTGTTTGGTTACGATATTTTCCGCTGTGTAAGACATGGTCTTAACTTGACTGATTTATTCGAAAATGTTGATCCTCAGTGTAGCATGGCTACTGTTTGAATGAAGGTTTATTCTATTTATTAATTGTGACATCCCGTGATTACCGTGTTAAACTCTGATTAAAGATTATTTAAATGTTAATTTAATTAATATATTCGGGGTATTTAGATGGGGTGTTACAATAGTGGTATCAGAGCATAGTCGGTCTTGTCCTGTGTCGTTACCCCTTTAGTATGCGACTAGTGTGAAGTGACACTGTCGATACTTGTGTGTTGATGTAGATTGTTTTGTCTTGTTACAGAACAATGGCCGGAAGAGGTAACGGAAGGAATGATGATGCCATTGCTGAGGCTTTGGGAATGTTGGCTGGAGTGCTCGGAGGGAACCAGCAGGGAGTTGCGATTGGTGCTGACCGACAATTGGGGAATTTTCAGAGGAATAATCCTCCATTGTTCAAGGGTGCACATGATCCCGAAGGTGCTCAGAAGTGGTTGAAGGAGATCGAAAGGATCTTCAGAGTGATTGACTGTACAGAGGGGCTGAAGGTGAGATATGGAACTCACATGTTAGCTAAGGAAGTCGATGATGGGTTGCTACCGTAATCGAATCGAAGAAGATGGTGTTGCATCGACTCCGTGTTCGTAAGAGTTTTTCCGAGGAGGTATTTTCCGAGGACGCCGAGGTAAGAAGGAGATAGTTTTTGAGCTCAAGCAGGTAACAAGACCGCTGAGTATGCTTGAAGTTTTGAAGTTAGAAGTATTATGCTCATTACCCTAACGATGCGATGGAGAATTTTCCAAATGTATCAAGTTTGAGAATGGTCTCGCTGATGAGATTAAGCAGGTATTCGTATCGCAGATCCAAGATTTTCCGATCCGTTGATTGTAGTAGGATTCTAGAGGAGGATCTTGCTAACACTAAGTCGAATGCTCGAGGGTATGTTGACAGAAAGGTAAGCAATGATGGATCGTGGTAAGCCTTATGATAGGAATAATCGAGATCCAGGTTGGAAGAAGTCCGTGGAGGAGATTCTAGTTCTTCCGCTAAGTGCTACAAGTGTGGTGAGACAGACATCGCATGGTGGACTGTAAGAGCAATGATAAGAAGTGTTTCAAGTGTGGAAAGTTCGCCATGTGGCCAATGACTGCAGAGTGAAAGTGGTGACTTACTACAACTGTGGGGAAGAGGGTCATACTCATCCTCAGTGAACAAAACCCAAGAAAGAGCAAGCTGGTGGTAAAGTGTTTGCATTGATCGATCGAGACTAAACCGATGATCGCCGATTAAAGGTACATGTTTTATTAATGGCATACCTTTGATTGCGATTATTGATACCGAGCTACGATTCTTTTATTGCGTTAGATTGTGCTAAGAGATTGAATTTGGAAATTTCTAATATGGATGGAAGTATGGTTATTGATACTCCTGCGTCGGGTTCAGTGACTACTTCATATGTTTGTAGGAATTGTCCTGTTGTGATTTTTGATAGGGGTTTCAATATGGATTTAGTGTGCCTACCACTAGAACAACTTGATATCATCCTTGGAATGAACTGGTTGGAATTCAACCAGGTTCATATCAACTGTTTTGAGAAGACAGTCATTTTCCCTGAAGAGGTTAAGATCGAAAATGAGATTATGTCAGTTAAGCAGATGAACCTAGCTGTGAAAGATGGTGTTGTGGTGTTTATGTTGTATTCCGCGATAGAAGCAAAGGGAAAGGCAAAGAGTGACAGATTGCCAGTGGTGAATGAATTTCCAGAGGTGTTTCCGGAAGACGTTAGTGAATTGCCACCTGAGAGAGAGGTAGAATTTACTATAGATCTGATTCCTGGAACTAGTCCGGTGTCGATGGCGCCTTATCGCATGTCGGCATCTAAATTAGATGAATTGAAGAAGCAGTTAGAGGAATTGCTTGAGAAGAAGTTCATTCGTCCGAGTGTTTCTCCGTGGGGTGCTCCGGTGTTATTGGTTAAGAAGAAGGAAGGTTCAATGAGGTTATGTGTTGACTACCGACAGTTGAATAAAGTTACAATCAAGAATCGGTATCCTTTGCCGAGGATTGATGATTTGATGGACCAGCTCGTTGGAGCGTGTGTGTTTAGTAAGATTGATCTGAGATCTGGATATCATCAGATTCGTGTGAAGTCAGAGGATATTCAGAAAACTGCATTTAGAACGAGGTATGGACATTATGAATATTCCGTTATGCCGTTTGGAGTTACTAATGCACCTGGTGTTTTCATGGAGTATATGAACAGGATATTTCATCCATATCTTGACAAGTTCGTAGTAGTGTTCATTGATGATATTCTGATTTATTCGAAAAGCGATGAGGAGCATGCAGAACATCTCAGAGTTGTGTTGGAATTGTTGAAAGAAAAGAAGCTTTATGCGGTTGTCCAAGTGTGAATTCGTTAGAGGAGGTGAGTTTTCTTGGTCGTGATTTCCAAGAATGGAATTGCTGTTGATCCTACGAAGGTAGAGGCGGTATCTCAGTGGGAAGCGCCGAAGAATGCTTCTGAGATCCGTAGTTTTCGGGTCTTGCAGTTATTACCTAAGTTTATTGAGGGTTTTCCAAACTGGCATTGCCATTGACTAAGTTGACCAGGAAGGGTCAGATATTTTTTTGGGATGTTGAATGTGAGAAAGGATTTCAAGAGCTAAAGAGGAGGTTGACAAGTGCTCCGATCTTGATTTTGCCAGATCCGACTAAGTCTTTTGTGGTGTATTGTGACGCATCATTAATGGGATTAGGTGGTGTGTTGATGCAAGATAAGCAGTTTGTGGCTTATGCTTCGCGACAGTTGAAAGTGCATGAAAGGAATTATCCGACTCATGATTTGGAGTTGGAAGCTGTTGTATTTGTTTTGAAACTATGGAGACATTATTTATATGGTTCTAGGTTTGAAGTATTCAGTGATCACAAGAGTCTGAAGTATCTCTTCGATCAGAAAGAGCTGAACATGAGGCAGAGAAGATGGTTAGAATTCTTAAAGGATTATGATTTCGGTTTGAATTACCATCCTGGTAAGGCAAACGTTGTTGCGGATGCTTTAAGTAGAAAGTCCTTGCATATGTCGATGTTGATGGTCCGTGAGTTAGAATTGGTTGAGCAGTTCAGAGATTTGAGTTTGGTTTGTGAAACTACTCCGGATAGTGTGAAATTGGGTATGTTGAAGCTGACTAGTGGTATTCTGGAAGAGATTAGAAATGGACAGAAATCTGATGTTGGTTTAGTTGATAAGTTGACGTTGATCAACCAAGGTCAAGGAGGCGAGTTCGAATCGATTTAGAATGGTGTTATGAGATTTGGTGATCGGGTGTGTGTTCGGATGTTGCCGAGATTCGAAGAGTATTTTAGAAGAAGGACATCGTGAAGGGTCGAGTATTCATCCCGTGCTACTAAAATGTACCATGATTTGAATAAGTTGTTTTGGTGGCCTGGAATGAAGAAGGAAATTGCTGAGTTTGTGTATGCTTGTTTGGTTTGTCAGAAGTCGAAAATAGAGCATCGGCCGATTGATGGAGCCATTATTTGTTCCGAATGGAAGTGGATGGAATCTCTATGGATTTTGTGTCCGTTTGCCAACAACTAAGAATTGTGATTCTATCTGGGTGATTGTGGATAGGTTGACGAAATCTGCCCATTTTATTCCGATAAGAATGGATTACCCGATGGAGAGATTAGCATAAGCGTATGTCGAAAAGGTTGTGAGTTTGCATGGTATTCCGTCTAGTATTGTGTCGGATCGGGATCCGAGGTTTATATCTAAGTTCTGGACGGGATTGCAAGAAGCCTTGGGTACCAAGTTGCGTTTGAGTTCCGCTTATCATCCACGCATGTATGGTCGACGGAAAGAACGATTCAGTCGTTGGAAGACTTGCTGAGAGCTTGTGCGTTAGAGAATGGTGGAGCTTGGGATAGTTATCTGCCGTTGATTGAGTTTACCTACAACAATAGCTTTCACTCGAGTATTGGTATGGCTCTGTTTGAGGCATTGTATAGTAGAAGGTGTCGGACACCATTGTGTTGGTATGAAACTGGAGAGAGTGCCGTGATTGGACCAGAAATTGTTCAACAAACTTCGGAAAAGATTAAGATGATTCAGGAGAAGATGAGGACTTCTCAGAGTCGTCAGAAAAGTTATCATGATAAGAGGAGGAAAGATCTTGAGTTTAGTGAAGGAGAACATGTGTTTATGCGAGTTACTCCGATGACTGGTATTGGTCGAGCTTTGAAGTCAAAGAAGTTGACATTCGAGAGAGGTGATCAGCTACGGTGTTCTCACACCCTTTCTTGTCACGAATCTCTACATCGAACTCTTGGAGGAGTAAAATCCACCTCAGGAGTCTCGACTTCGATTCCTGCTTAGCAAAAAGATATTTCAAAGCAGCATGATCAGTGTACACAATTACTTTGGAACCCAACAGATATTGCCTGAATTTATCAAAGGCATAAACTGTGACACCCCAAAATAATTCGGTAATTAAATAATTATGATTTTTAATTATTAAATTAATTGAGAACATAATTTATTTAATATATTGGATTATTAAGATTAATGATGGAATTAATTGGAAATTGGGAAATAATCCTTATTTATTTATGTTAAAAGGAATAAAAAGGAATAAAATAAGGAAAGAAGGAAAATAGAGTCATTTTGGAGAAAACAAGATACGTGAAGTAAGAAGAGGAGAAAAGAAGGAAGAAAACCTAGAAGTGTCAGATTCGAAGAACCCACAAGGTAAGGGGTGATTTCGATTGATTATTGTTTATTATAGGTTTTGATTTTGATATTATAGATCATGGCATGTTAGGAAATCTAAGTTTAGGAATTTCTAGGTTTCCATGGATGTAGACATAATTGTGTCAGATGGTGTCAGATTGTGTCAGATGGTAGGTTTAAAATGATTAGAGTGTCAGATACCAATTATGATTGATAGGAAGATGATAATTGATGTGATAAATGATGCAAATTGATGTATTTTGGTGTTTCCAATGATGGGATTCGTATGGGTAAAATTGGATTGATTGAGGATGAAAGGAATACTGTCAAAAACTGAATTTTTGGGTCTGATGGTCGTGGGAACCGGTTCCCCAGTGGGAGAACCCGGGTTCCAGCTTTTAAAACAGTGAAAAATAACATTTTTGAACTCAGGAACCGGTTCCTGTGTGGAAGGAACCGGGTTCCACGTGAACTTTTCCAGAAAATGGGATTTTTATTTCTGGGAACCGGTTCCCTATCTGTAGGAACCGGGTTCCCCATACATTTTTCCAGGGGCGCTGTTTTTCGATCAGGAACCGGTTACTCCCAGGGAGGAACCGGGTTCCACTGAAATATTTTTAAAATTTTCAAAACTTCAAAATTCATAACTTTCAAACCGTAAGTCCGCTTTTGAGCGCTGCTTTGGACGTTATTTCCTAAATTTTATGCTCTACCTTATAAAATGAAAATATTTTAGAAAACCTGAAATTATTTTGGAAAGGGGTTGAATTTTGAATTAAATGATTATTAACTGACACATAATGATGTATGTGTAGTAAAGGACTTTTGGTGATGAGAATACTGGTAATGTGTAGATGTAATAGCATGTTTATGCTGATGTTAGATGTATGCATGATTGGTTGATATATCATGTTGATTGGTTTGCATGTTTATGCTGATGTTAGATGTATGCATGATTGGTTGATATATCATGTTGATTGTTGTGATTCAGTTATGTTAAATGAATGTATACATAGACTGATTGATGTTGCATGCTAGTGATGTGCGTGCATTTGCATTGTTTGGTGAAGTTAATTCCCATTGTGCGGAATTTGACTTGGATTGCCGATAACCGATACCCGAGTGAGGATGGGTGGTTAGCGGATTCGTGTCCGAGTGGTTATGGACGAATCGATGGTACCGTATCCGTTGATGATGGATCGTTGGGTGACTTGGTCACGAGTCGGTACCGCATGCATTGAGTCTCGATTGTATTTGTATGAAGTGGTAACATGTTAGGATGTCTTCCAGGTTACTCTTCTTGGATTGTTATGATTATGCATGATGAATATGGTTGTATGTGTGAATCTGAATTTATGTTAAGTGGGTGAAATAATATGCTTGTGATATATTATTGATTGAAAGACTTATAATATGCTTTAATTATGAGAAGTCTCACCCTTACTTTACCATTTCATTAAGGTTAGCAAATCAAGAGTCGGTGAGGATGGCTCTAGAGCTTATCGCTTAGTCCGCGGTCGTTGTCATGCTCTGATTAGATTGTTACACTGGGGAACGTTAGATGAGGAATTAGACATTGGTTTATTGTTTAATTAAAATTTTGTTGGGAATAATAATGATTGAATTATTCCGTGTTTGGTTACGATATTTTCCGCTGTGTAAGACATGGTCTTAACTTGACTGATTTATTCGAAAATGTTGATCCTCAGTGTAGCATGGCTACTGTTTGAATGAAGGTTTATTCTATTTATTAATTGTGACATCCCGTGATTACCGTGTTAAACTCTGATTAAAGATTATTTAAATGTTAATTTAATTAATATATTCGGGGTATTTAGATGGGGTGTTACATAAACAACCACTAACAACTCCTTCTCGGTAGTTGCATAATTCATCTGTGCAGGGTTCAACACGTGACTAGCATAATAAATAACATGTAGCAGCCTTTCTCTCCGTTGTCCAAGAACAGCCCCTACCGCAATGTCGCTCGCATCGCACATGATCTCGAAGGGAAAAGACCAATCTGGCGCTATCACAATGGGTGCCGACACCAGTTTATTTTTTAGTGTCTCAAAAGCATCGACACAATCTTTGTTGAATACAAAATGCTGGTCTTTAACTAACAAGGTAGTCAATGGCTTGGCTATTTTCGAAAAATCTCTTATGAACCTATGGTAGAACCCCGCATGGCCTAAGAAACTCCGAATACCTTTCTCGTTCACAGGCGGTGGTAATTTTGAGATAACCTCCACTTTGGCTTGATCGACTTCGATCTCTTTGTGAGAAATCTTGTGACCAAGAACAATGCCTTCTCGTACCATAAAATGGCACTTTTCCCAGTGTAGGATCAGATTGCTTTCTTGACATCGCTGCAAAACAAGTGAAAGGTTAGCGAGACAGTTATCAAATGAGGATCCAAAAACAGAGAAATCGTCCATGAAGACTTCCATATGCTTCTCAAGCATATCAGCAAAAATAGAAGTCATGCATCTTTGAAATGTTGCTGGGGCGTTGCACAACCCGAATGGTATTCTTCGATAAGCAAAGACACCGTAAGGGCAAGTAAAGGCCGCTTTCTGATCCTCCGTGCAACCGCAATTTGGTTGTACCCGAGTATCCATCCAAACAATAGTAGTCATGCCCACTAACCTTTCTAACATCCGTCAATGAATGGTAGCGAAAATGATCTTTTCTTGTGGCTAAATTTAGTCTCCGTAGTCAATGCACCCGCCACCCAAAGGACCGCTCTAGTTGGGATCAACTCATTCTTTTCATTCACGACTCACCGTAGTACCTCCTTTCTTGGGCACCACATGAACGGACTCACCCATGAACTGTCCGAGATAGGGTAAATAAGTCCCGATCTAACAAATTTTACAACTTCTTTTCACCACCTCCTTCATAACCGGGTTCAATCTCCTCTGGCTGTACTATCGGGTTTGCGATCTTCTTCCATGAGAATTTTATGCATGCAAACCGTAGGACTAATACCTTTGAGGTCTTCGATTTTCCAACCAATGGCACCTTTGAAATTTTTAAGAACTTCAATTAACTTGTCTTCCCGCACACTTTGCAAATTAGAGCTAATGATCGGGACATTTTCATCGTTGTCAAGGAAAACGATTTGATTCTCGTGAAGTCGCTTCAACTCGAACTTTTGGCTTGTCTTCATTACTGCTCAACTCTATAGGTTGCCTTAGGTCTTCCCACCTATGTGTCCGGGATCTTTTTAGAACAGGTTGAATATTCAACATTTCCACCACTTCCATTTCACTACTATCAAATTCTTCATTTTCCTTAAAAATTGACATACTCAAGACTCTTTCGAGAGGCAATTTGGATACACTCTCCACATGATCCCTTTCTCCTACTTGCTCAAACACTTGAATGTTGCTACTTGTGCCAAAGTCCTCTTTATGTCTCATGGTATTACGAACATCTATTTTCAACTCTTCATCATAAACCTTCAAAGTAAGTGTACCCCCTTCCATATCGATCATAACTCTCTCGGTTTCCAAGAATGGGCGGCCCAAAATTAGCGGAATCTCTTCATCTTCCGGCATTTCAAGGATCACGAAATCCACCGGAAATACAAACTTATCCACTTTCACAAGAACATCTTGAACAACTCCATAAGGCCGCTTAACAGAATGATCCGCAAATTGGAGAGTCATCCGAGTGTCTTGGACAGCACCAATACCTAACTTTTTGTAGATGGATAGAGGCATGAGACTGATACTAGCACCCAGATCGATTAATGCTCTCTTGAAATATCTATCACCAATAGTGCAAGGTATGGTAACTACTCCTCTGTCTTTCTTCTTCACTGGAATCTTTAGGCCCTGCAAAATAGCACTACAAGTTTCGGTTAGAATAATAGGTTCATCTGCAATGGTTCGCTTCTTAGCAATGATGTCCTTCATGAATTTAGCATATGTAGGCATCTGCTCAAGTGCCTCCAATAACGGAATATTCAGCTCCAGCTTTTTGAACAACTCAAGAAACTTCTCAAAATTCTTCTCTTGCTGCCCCTTTTTCTTATTTCTTTGGGGGTAAGGGAGTTTGATCACTGGTTTCGGTTCTCCCATTTTTTCTTTAGTAACTGGGGCTGGTATTACCAATTCTTCCTCAACTCTCTCATTCTCTTTTATGTCTAACTCCACTTCCAACAGTTTATCTTCATTTACCGATTTCTTTTCCACTTCTTCACTTGGTTTCCCTCTCCGTGTAGTGACAGCATTGACTTTATGATTGTCCTTTGGATTAGGCACAGTTGCACTTGGGAGTGCTCCCGGTGTTTGAGGAATTGCAAGATGTTAGGCGATTTGACTCATTTGCACTTCAAGATTCTTTATTGAGGCTCCGGTATTCCTGAAATTGCTTCTTGTTTCTTCTTGGAATTGAGAGCTGTGAGCGGCCATCTTCTCAATGGCAATTTCCAAATCTGCCTTTCTTGGACCCTGTGGTTGGTATTGCTGTTGAGACTGTTGGTAAGGTTGTTGTTGCGGACGGTATTGTTGTTGTTGAGGTTGGTAAGGTTGTTGCTGTTGATATGGTTGCTGGCCTTGGACCGGTTTTTGAATGTTTCCCTGTTGGTCCTTCCATGAGAAATTTGGGTGATTTTTCCAACCCGGATTATATGTGTTGGCATACGGATTGTTCTTCCTTAGCATTTGAATCTGCTCAACCTGCTCTTGAGTTGCTACACAATGCATAGCAAAGTGTGGTCCACCACATATTTCACAAAGGACCGCTTGAACTGGTTCCACCTTTGCCACTGTCTGAGTTCCAATATTCATCTTTTTCAACCTTCGCTTCTACTCGCACGATTTGATCCTCCATTTTCACAACTCGCCTCCGCCTTCAAATCTATCTTGCCATCCGTTGGTTCACGACGATCATACAACTCAAGATGCTCGCGATAGCCTCTATAATTCTTCCGATACCGAGTTGTTGAGAAATTTGTAGATCCACGCAGCAGATCTATAAGTCGCTTTTGTCTTTAATCGTAAGCCATTCACGAAGTTTTGCATCCGCTCGCCCCATGTTGTGAGTAGGACAGCGCTAGACATCTCTTGAACCTCTTGTATGCATCCCAAGTGATTCCCCTTCTTTTGTTTGAAATTGACAATATCGTATCTTTTTGGATGAACATCAAGTAGGGAAATACTGCTGAGGAATGTTGTTTCCATCTCTTGCCATGTTGTGATACTCCCACGGGAGTGAGTAGAACCACTCTTCCGCATCATCGGAAGTGTAAAGGAAACATAACAAGTCTCTTTGCCTCCTCGGAATGACCTCGATCTTCAACGACGGTGGTAGTAAGAAATCAAGATGCTTATTTGCATCCTCGTTGATTCTTCCGGCGAAAGGCTTGCTCTCCAACTGGTGGATGGTAGATGGATGTAGCTGGAAGTGTGCTACATTCACTGGTTGATTGACAATGGCCATCCGGTTTGGTTGAGCGTTTGCCCCTCCGTAGTCCCCTAGCAATCTCTCTGCTGGGGGTTGACCTCCTGCTACGTCACCACGATTCTGATCCATCTCTCATTCAAAATCTGAGTCGATGTGCTTGATGCTGTCAGTCTTTCAACTCTTAATTGACGGCGTCTCTCGTGCAATGCTCTTTCTGGTTCTGTGTCAAAGGAAAATTTAGCTGAGGTCTGACCTCACATAAACAAGTCAGACAAAAGTTAGAACAGATAGCAGAATTGCGATAAAATAAAATAGTAAAAGAATAAAATTTTAGTCGCAGAGCAACAAAATTTCAATTGAAATAGTTCAACTAAACTTAATTATTTGGCAGTCCCCGGCAACGGCGCCAAAAACTTGATCGGTAAAATAGCAAGTGTACTATTTTATCGATGTAGTAATAATGGGAAAAACCCCAAAGTCGGTCTCTTGAGGACTGCATAGTGAATTAAGTTTGTTCGAATGAATATCAATTGAACAAAAGCAATGGTTGATTGTTTGTTTCGAGCTACAATAATACGAAAACTAAATTTGCGAGAAGAATATATATGACAATGAGAATAATGCCCGGGCGGTGTATGAATCGTGATACAATGACCAATTTGTTTCGTTATTTCAAAACTATGTTTCACCTTTTCTTTCCCTATGCCTAAAGTTATTTTTCCGCAATTCCTTTTAAGAAAACTTGGTATTCTCTTTGCCCTAATTCCTCGATGCCAAGAGAGAATATCAAGCACTAGTTCGACATAAAAACAGTATTCGAGGGTATTCTAATTCCTTAGAATATTGACTATGATAAAAGTGATGCAACAGATTAGGATTGCTGATCGTGCCAACCCTAATTACTATCAATAATCATTTCTTCCAAGCATTAAGCATTAAGAACGTTGCACACAATAAAGAATAAGGTTTAAACATAAAACTCATATTACGAAACATCAATTAGTCATTACAAAGCAATCGTGGACACCTCCCGACATTGGGAGGTTTAGCTACTCATGTTCATAATACTAATGAAAAGTAATCAAGAAGAAAAGTCATTACAATAGGATTTGGATAGGTTGGATCATCGATTGCTTCCGCTCTTGATCGATCCTTCTTCTCCTTGAATCACCACTCTAAGCTCTCTCCAATACGTTAATTCTCCAATCCAAAAAGTATCCAAGTCCTCTAACCCTAGCCTCTAATATAACAGTATTCTAAAATATTAAAAGAAATGTCCATATTGCCCTCAAACTTGTCCCAGTCAGCATGTCGAAAATAGAGATTTTTGCCTCCGGATGCCCTGACACGGGCCGTGTTGTGTGACACGGGTGGCCGTGTCAGGTCGCTGCTTCACAAAATAAAATCTCCACCTTCAGGAGACACAACACGGTCCGTGTTGTACAACACGGGTGGCCGTGTTGTGTTGCTGGTTTATCATATTTTCCCATCTCCTGCAGGTGCCACGACACGGGCCGTGTTGCACGACACGGGCACCCGTGTCACACTTCTGAAATCTTCGTTTTCATGTGTTTCTCTGTATTTGGATCATTTTCGCATTGGTGTCGGATAGCCAACTAGACAAAAACCTAAAACATCTTGAAACAACAACCAAATTACACGCACCAACGGTAAAAATGATGAAAATATGGACACATGACTTGCTTATCCTAATCCGAAAATACTGATGAAACATAATTAAAAGACTAAAAGAAAACTCATAAAAACATAAGAAACGACATTAAAACCTGCTTGGCGTGCAACATTACTTAAACTTGCTTTTGTGGAAACTGTATATGGTATTTGGTCCTACAAGAATTATGTAGCTTTTGGAGCTAGAAGAAATATGCAAGACGTCCTTTATGAGATAAAGAATAACATTATAATGAGAGGGTGGTTTTGTAATAGAATTAAGCTTAAGGTTGTGGACTTGATGCTTGTATAGGGCCTTTGTTTTTTTGATTAGCTGCATCTTTCGGTTGCTTTGGGTTTGTATTGTTCTTTTTGGCAATAAAGTTTCTCTTTTTTCCAACAAAAAAAAAAGTGTTGAATATAAATATTTTTAGGAATATTTTTATCCTTTAAAAAATCAATTATTTCAAAAACCAACGCATTAAATATAAAAATTTTAAAATAGTTATATTTTTAAAACTCTTAAATGAGACATTTGTTAACATGTTTCTTTTTTTAAAATGATTTTATACTATTATATATTTTTGAATAAAAAATCTATAAAACAATTCTTCAAAAAAATTTCAAATAAAATTTGAATTTGAATAGTTTTCTTAAAATTTTATTTAGATATTTTATTATTTTATTAAAAATTTAATATTAAAAATCATTTAATTAAGATTTATTTCAAATAAATTTTTACAAATATAATTTTTCAAAGAATTTTGATTTTGATTATGTTTTAATTTTAAAAAATATATATTTATATTATAAAATATAAAATTAATATTTGAGTTCAAGAGGGACATGTTGAGAACACTCCCTGTATGGGTGAAATTCCCAAACCTCCCCCTGTATTTGTGGAGCCCTAAGAGCCTTGGTAATATTGGTAGTGTCCTTGGAAACCCCGTGTCCGCAGATGAGTGTACTTCCCAGAAACTTCGAGTTTCCTATGTGCGTATTTTAGTTGAAGTGGATATCACGACAAAGATGAAGGAGTTCATCATGATTAGGGATGATGAAAACCAAATGATCAAACAACCGATTGAATGGGAATGGAGACCTAAATCCTGTGAATCATGTAAGAAGATTGGGCATCAGTGCTCTGAGAAAGAACCTGCTAAGAAATGGCAACCAAAACAGGTTAATGAATCTCAGCCTGTAGACACTAGTGACAAACCTGTTTCTCTGGAAAAAGCAAACAACACCCAGGAGGTCGTGGTGTCAACACAACCCTGGATCAGTGCAGCAAAGAAGAGTAATGGAAAAAACGTTAGCCCAAAGAAAGATGAGGGAGTTTGTTGTAGCAATGTATTTGCATCACTTTGGATTTGGGATGATGCTGAATTGATTCACGATCCGCCAATATGATTGTTTCTTGGAATGTTAGGGAAATCAATAAAACTGGTAAGTGCAGAGAGGTTAATTCCGCGTCTCTCTAATATGCACCCAGTTATTGTTGTTTTGATTGAAACTCGAGTTAAGTTGAATAAAGCCTCCAACATTAGAGACAAATTATGGTTTGGATGGTCATTCTTAGAAAATTAATCCCATCACCCTAATGGCAGATTGTGGATTATATATGGTGACAATAAGGTGAAGGTCAAAATTGTCTGCAGCTCTGCCCAAATGATCCACACAGAGGTATATGACCATAGTGGTAATTTTCTTTATATGTGTACTGGGATTTATGCCATGAACACTCTGGTTGATAGAAAGAAATTATGGAAAGAGATTGCTGAGATCCACCTTAACCCTAATCTCCCCTGGCTTGTTATTGGTGACTTTAATAATGTGTTGAAGGCCAATGACAGGATAGGAGGCAAGCGGGTGGTGGAAGCTTAATACATTGATTTGGAGCACATGATGGAATCTGTGGGCTTATTTGAGAAGGACAATGTTGGTGACCACTTCACATGGTCTAACAAACACCGCAACGACACAATTTACTCTAGAATCGATAGAGTGATTGGTAACATAGTTTGGCACCAGCAGAACCTGGATACTTCCCTTCACCATCTTGCTCCTGGGATATCGGACCACTCTTTGTTATGCTTGAAGGAGACTGACTCCATTGTTGTTAGACGCGGATAATTCAAATTTTTGAATATCCTCACCCAAATGGACTTTTTCTGGCTGTTGTGAAGGATAGCTGGGATATTCCCATCGAGGGCAGAAGTATGTATAAAATGTGAAGGAAACTGCAAAGACTCCAACCTGCTATCAAATCTCTTAGTAAAACCCTTAAAGTCCTGAATGATTAAATTGCCAAAGCCCGTGAATCTCTCTTGTTGGCTCATGAAGAGCTTCTGTCAGACAGAATGAATGTTGCCCTCATTACCAAAGTGAAATATTGCACCGATAATGTCATTAATCTGAATTATATGGAGGAATAAATGTTGTACCAAAGAACTAAGCTTGATTGGATTAGATTGGGGGATGGAAACGATACTTTTTTCCATGCCACTTTGAAGGTGAAATATAAACAAATTCAAATCCCAATGCTTATGAAAGAAGACGGCACCACTGTGAGTTCTCAGACAGATATCAAAGAGGAAATCTTTCAGTTTTACAAGAAGTTGGTGGGTCAGACTGTTGTGTCGTTACAGGGAATTGACCTTGTGGCCATGAGGCGTGGGCCTCAGCTGAATGAGTACTAGAGAGCTAGCCTTACTGGTCTTGTTACAAAATTTGAGGTGTTGCAAAGCTTAAAGAGTATCAATGACAGAATAACCCCTGGTTGTGATGGCTATAGTGCGCGATTTTACAAAGCTTCCTGGGAAATTATCAAGACAGACCGCACCAATACGGTCCAAGAGTTCTTTGAGAAGGAGGTGATATACAAAGCTATCAGTAACTCCATTGTTACCCTTATTCTGAAATCCTTAGAGGCAAATATGGTTAAGAATTTCCGACCCATCTCTTGTTTCACTATAATATAAAAAATCATCTATAAGGTGTTAGCGTGTAGACTTGGTAAAATCATTGGCCATGTGGTAAACAACAACCACACTGCTTTTATTCCGGGCAAGCTGTCATACCCCAATTTTTGACCTAATATACCACCTCACATTTGCATCACTGCATCACTAACAGTTCAAAAACAGAATAAATCGGGTGTGGCTTCTACAAATCAAAATCAGGGTTTCATCAAAATTTCATCTATTCAAGATGTGATCAATTAGGATTTGAGTTTCAACTCACCTCAATTGATCTATCTTAATCAATCATCAACAGTTGATCTTCAGATTCCCAATTTTTTCTCATGATCTATCAAGGATCGACCAATTAGGGTTTTCATCGAGGATAGGGATTCACTGACTTTCTGATCAATGAATGACTTTTTTGCTTGGAGATTGATCTTTATATCTTCAATGCAATATCTTGACCTAATTTCTTGATCCAAAACATCACAGAAGTTCACATTTTCCATCACTCAATTTCTGGATCATTTGATGAAATTTCATCTGCATTGAAAAGTCAAACTTTGACTTTTGGTCAACTTTTTCAAAACAAAACTTTTTCAATCATCAAAATACTTCAAATGATCCATCATGATCATAAAAAATCAAGAAATATGGAAAAGTCAACAAAAAGTCAAAATTTTCAACACTTAGAAAATTTTTAAGTGTTAGAAATTTCATGTTTTTTCCTACTTTCATGGAAATTTTTCACATAGTTCCATTTGGAATTAGAAAAAACTCAAAACATGAAAGTTGTAGCCCTTGTTACAAGCTTTCCAAAATGTCCAAGAACTTACAAAACCATCTTGTCTAGCTATACTTTTGATTTTGAAACATAGAGCTCCAAAAGCCATGGATTTCAAGTTCATACTTCAAAGTTATAAGTCATTTTTGTAAAAATCTCCTTCTAGAAGCCTTTTCACCAATTTGAGATAGGCTAGAGCTGATAAAAATCAGATGAGAATTAATTATGATGGAGATAAGATCAAGTAAGATTTTAACCATGGTTAAAAGAATATTCCATTTGCATTTATGGCAAAAATGACTTTCTTGCCCTTTAAGGCAAGTTGCTCAAGTTCAAGCCAATCTTCTTCACTTACCATTCAGAGTTCTTGACCTATAAATAGAGGTCATGTTTTCAAATTGAAACCACACCAAAGCTATGCAAAACAAGCTTTCACTCTTCTTTCTTGAATTTCCAAATTTCATAGTTCAAAAGTGAAGGTTTTGCATTTTTCAAATCTTGTGAAAAACTGTGAGAAACTAGGTGTCTAACATGTTCTAAACATCAAATATAACTTGTTTGAAACTTAAAATTAACTTAAGAATAGCTCAAATTCAGAATCCATGTTTAAAACCAAAAGCTTGCAAAACTTGCCTTAACTTTCAAACTGTTAATTTGCTCGAGCAAGTTGTGATCTTATCATTCAAACATCATCCACATACTTCATATAAGTGATCCAAACCATCATCCTTGATCTGTAACACCTCTAACCACGAATTCGAAGTTTACATCAAGCATATGCAGTTGGACTTGGGTAGAGAGTTCCAGACCATTTCAGAATGAGCATAGTGATCAAACACCTTCCATAAGGTTCAGTGGTGCTCTAGCCATCATCAAACATCAACTGGAAACACTCTTTCAAGGAATTCGATCTCAGCTTCAAGAGGTAAGAACTCGAACTTTGAACTTCATGATTTCTAACTTCCAGTTCAAAAATGGCTTGGCCGTTTTGTTTCTGCACCTTCACTGAATGTTAACCCTCAATCAATTGCCTGTTTCCATGATCATACACAATTTCATCTTATTTTTAGGAATTAGGGGTTCTTCGTGTTTCTGGAAAATTTAATCATCTAAAACTAAAAATAAATGAAATTAACCACCACTATCATATTCCTGGTTAAATTTCGTGCAAGTTTGATGTTTACATCATTCATTTTCATTAAGAAACAAAGAATCTGGGATTGATGAGGATTGAGGAAGAAGAAGAACATGTTCGCGCGTGTTTTTGGATTTCCAGAAATTTAAAATTTCATTTTATAATATAATTAAATGGAGTAAGATAAATGAACGGATGTATTGCCGCACCAGCGATTTCCAGCTCACTCTTAGTCTCTTGCCTTGCCTTGCCCAATGGTCCTGGGGTCGAATCCCCTTGGGACCATTTTGTCACTTTTTTTTGCTTTCTTCACATTTTTTTATCAAACTTCAATGCTTTCAAAACCCAATCAAAACTCCTCATTTTTAGGTGATTTTTTGCACACTTGTCATTTAACATGTCTATTTTATGATGATGTCAAAAAAATCCAAAAATATTTTCTTTTGATGATATTTTCATTAAGCCGAAAACGAGACATTTTAAGTACTTTTCAAGTACTTTTCAAAGACATTCTTTCAAACTTTTGAAACTCGAATCTTTTCCAAACTTCTTGTGGATATATTTCATCTTTCAAAAACACTTTCAAGATCTTTTCAAAAATTTTCAACATACTTACACACTCATTTTTCCATGATCGACTCGATTTGAAGATAAAACCGAACCCGTTTTTCCTTGAATTTCTTAATCGATCGTGGGCCTCCCTCACGGTGTAAGTCCCAGTTCTTTTTATGTACATAGTTATTTCCTTGTACATATCCAATTCTTTTATGTACATATCAATTTTACTTGTACATAATACAAACATCTTTGTAAATATTCAAGTATAGTAAACTTTCGTTCGTTTATTCGCTTGTTTAAACACCAATTCCATTGGTATCAAAAGGGGAATTATTCCCGGTGAAACTTCTCTTAAACCAATGGGCGTCCCTTACGGTGTAAGTCCCAACCCTCCTATGTACATACATATTTCCTTGTACATAAATACCCATCCGTGTACATATTCATTCCTTTGTACAGAATCAAATAATCAAGTTACGCTCGTTTTTAACGCACATTTTATACACTTGTTTATATTTCCTTCATAAACTCCTATGAATAAACTTCATACACTTGTTTATATAGCTGTTTAGTTATAACATAACAACTAGTCTAACAACTAGGTCCCCTGCAGAGCTAGCCTCCTCTTGGGCTTTGTGCAAGATAACTCATTCATCTGAGTTCAGCCTCCTCTTAGGCTTCATATAAGAAAACTCATTTACTGAGTTTAGCCTCCGCTTAGGCTTCATATAAGACAACACTCCCCTATTGAGTCAGCCTCCTCTTGGGCTTCGTTCAAAAGAACTCCTCAATGAGTTTAGCCTTCTCTTGGGCATCAAACAAGAAAGAGACCAGGAAATCTCTTAACAGCCTCCTATTGGGCTTCCAATACAAAGAATCACCCGCGCTAGGATAGAACCCTGAGAGTATGATTTCCCGGTGAAATCGCTCTTGAAATCCTAAGAGGATGGTTTCCCGGTGAAACCACTCTTAAAGTCAAAACCAGCCATACCCTATAGCTTCCTCTTGAGCTTCATACAAGGACCCTCGATGACCCTCGGAATGCCTCCTCTTGGGCTTACAATACAAGGACCCATGGGCTTCTTAAAAGCATCCCCCTAATCCAATCAATTTCTCCTCGAGATTTAGACGTTTATCATCTCTATGGAAGAAGTATCTCATCTATCACATCACATACAATCAATTTTTTTTCAAACTCTTTTCAAACAAAAAAATCTCTTAATCGTAAGTGGTAACGCTTGTACACTCAAGCAAAACACTCAATGCTTACAATTAAAAGATTCAATCATTTTTCAAACATCTTTCTTAACTCGTAAGTGGTAACGCTTGTACACTCAAGCAAAAGACCTATAACTTACGATGAAATATTTAATCAATCAACCTTTCAAAATGTATGTGACGAAATAGATTAGATACATTTTTCATTAAGATGACATTTGTCTGTGTCTCTTAATAACATCCCGTTGCTTCCACTAGCATAAGTGGGAACTACGATTGCTCTGACTTTCTCAACATCCCTTTGAGAATACGTAGGCACAAGGTCTCATCCTTGCCGAGCAAATTTCTTTCTCCCTCAAACCAAACAAACCATAGCTCCCTTTAGATCCGAGCTACAAATGCTCTGATTCTCATTAAGGGATATGTATGCAGAAGATCCCAATGATCTTTGCGAGCACAATAATAACAAAACCTAGGATCCCACATAATCTATCCTTCTTAAAATCCAAAGGAGAAACTTTCCCAATCATAGAAATAACAATTTAAAACACACAAACATATCAAACATATTCATATATAAAGCTATAGATAACTATATATATTTAGGGTGCTCCATCTATTCCCTTTATATAACAAACCCCCTTGCCCGGAATCTCCCCAATGCGTTACGTCTAGTTCACGCTAGTCGTAATGCATATCATATCAATTGAGGGTATTGCAGCTTTCCCCTTTTTCATAATCATTTTTCTTGTGTTGGAAATAATAAAGCTTGATGCTCGCGGCATCTTTATAAACAAATCAAAAGAGTAAATCGTTTCGAGCTAGAGAATCCGAATTCAGATTTAATTCCCTCGCGCGTCACTTTTTAACACGAACACAAGCGTATGCAAGACCATGTGCTGCTTGGCTATGAGCTTATTCGTGGTTATAGTCGTAAGAGCGGTCCTTCTAGATGCATGCTCCAAATGGATTTGCAAAAGGCGTATGACTCCGTGGAGTGGGGGGCTGTGGAGGTTATTATGCGAGAGATGAATTTTCCGCTTCGGTTCATTCGCGGGATAATGTTGTCCATAAAAACACAGTATCTTACAGGTACAAAGTCAATGGTGAATATACTAATTACTTGGATGCTAAGAGAGGTCTCAGGCTGGGAGACCCTCTCTCCCCTCTAATATTTGTGCTTGTTATGGACTATCTCCATTGTATCCTCTGAAAGTTGAAGGAGAACCCCAACTTCAATTTTCATGCCAAATGTGCCAAATTGGACATCACCAATTTAAGCTTTACCGACGATTTGCTATTATTCTCCAGAGGAGATCCTATTTCTATGAAGTTATTGATGCAAGCCTTCCACAACTTTGGTTCCTCCACCGGTCTATGGGCTAATCCGGCGAAGTGCAAAATTTTCTATGGCAACATTCCTCTTCTTCATAAACAGGAAATTCAAAAGATCACAAATTTCCAAGAAGGTGAGTTGTCGTTTCGTTACCTGGGCATTCCACTGTCGAGCAAAATGCCTCATTTATCGCACTGCCTCATTCTGGTTGATAAGCTTGTTAGCAGAATCAGGAACTTGAGCTCTAAGCTTCTCAGCTATGCGAGCAGGCTGCAACTAGTGAAGAGTATCATGTTTCCTATCTCTAATTCCTAGCTTCAAAGCATTCTGCTGCCAAAGTAGGTGATTAAGATAGTTGAAGCGATATGTCATTCCTTTCTTTGGGCTGGTGGGGATCAAGTTTCGCGGAAAACTCCGGTTTCCTGGGACAACACCTGTAAGCCTAAGAACCAAGGGAGCTTGAACATTATTTACTTAAAGACTTGGAGAGTTCTTAATATCATTAAGCTGCTTTGGAACCTCTGTTGTAAGAAGGATAGTCTTTGGGTGAAATGGATTAACAACTATTATACGAAATCCAAGCCAATTATGCAAGTTACGGTGAATCCCAATTGGTCTTGGATTTTCAAAACCATTTTGCAGTGCAGACAGGTTGTTAACAACCTTTAAAACTGGGACAATATGGTGCAGCAGGACAAGTTTGTTACCCGCAAGATTTACCTGGAATTGAAAACCAAAATCTGGAGGTTAACTAGAAATATGTGTTCTTCAACAACTTTGCTCGTCTGCGTGCTAAATTCATATTATAGATGGCATGTCATAATAGCCTTTCTACCAAATAGAGGCTCCATCGTTTCTCTATGATTGATAACAATAGGTGTTGTTTTTGCCATAAACCGGAATCTTTAAATCATCTGCTCATCGAGTGTAGTCATATGGTTGTGATATGGCGTCAGGTTCTGCAGTGGATTCAATTTGATCATCAATTCTTGGGATGGTTTAAGGAGCTTGCCTGGGTTAGTAGATGTAGTAGAAGCAAGGGCCATAAAGCGGTTATTCTTAAGGTGGCTTTTACGGAAACTGTGTATGAGTTATGGAAGTATAGGAACAAAATCTACTTTGGTAAAATGGGGGATCCCTCTATTGTTGGGAATGAAATTATAGAGTATATCTTTTATAGGTGTTGGATGAAATCTAATTTGAGACCTTGTATAACTAGGCTTATGTTGTCTTAGGTATTGGTTTGTGACTGGATCGTTTGATTGTCTTTGTTCATACATAAATTCCCCAGCCGAGATGTAAGGCCGGATGGGGGTTTGCAGGCATCCGGGATGAATCTCGGATGAGATATGAGACGTTTATCCGGCATGGTTCCCGGAACTGGGATAGGAGACCGGGTCAGCCCCGGGATATGACCCGGACGTCTACCCGGGCTAGGAGGGTTGGATTGGTCTCCACTACGTTACTTATGGATCGGTTACGAACGTTACGAATCATTAAGTAGCGGTTTCAAGTATTAAATGGACGGTTACATCATTATGATCATTAGTGATGGCTATGCTATAAAAAGAGGCCTCAGGGCCATGAGAAGAGGATCATTCTCTCATTACCTCTCTTATCCATACACTCAAGAGGGATCAAATACTTTATCTCTAAGGGCTCCCAACTGCGGGGTAAGCTAGACCCATAGTTTGGAGGCCATTCATCCTTGTATGAGCCTCCGAATTCCTTAAGATCTTACATGAGGTTTTTCCTGCAAGAACAGTCTTGCTTGTATTATTTTTTTGGTTCTGAATAAAGTTTTCTTTTCCAAAAGACAAAATATTTAAATAAATAAAAGTATTAAAATATATATATAAGATCAGTTTAATTTATCTTTTAAAAACGTTTGCTTTGAAAACACTTTCTAAATATTTATATAAATAAAATTTTCTAAAATAAATTCATTATTTCTTGTTTAATTGTATTGAATATAAATATTTTTAAAAATGTATACATTTTTATCCATTAGAAAAATCAATTATTTCAAAAACCAACGCATTAAATATAAATGTTTTAAAAATAATTATATTTTTTAAAACTCTTAAATGAGACATTCATTAACATTTTCCTTTTTTTAAATGATTTTATACTATTATGTATTTTTGAATAAAAAATCTATAAAACAATTCTTCAAAAAAATTTCAAATAAAATTTGAATTTGAATAGTTTTCTTAAAATTTTATTTAGATATTTTATTATTTTATTAAAAATTTAATATTAAAAATCATTTAATTAAGATTTATTTCAAATAAATTTTTACAAATATAATTTTTCAAAGAATTTTGATTTTGATTATGTTTTAATTTTAAAAAATATATATTTATATTATAAAATATAAAATTAATATTTGAGTTCAAGAGGGACATGTTGAGAACACTCCCTGTATGGGTGAAATTCCCAAACCTCCCCCTGTATTTGTGGAGCCCTAAGAGCCTTGGTAATATTGGTAGTGTCCTTGGAAACCCCGTGTCCGCAGATGAGTGTACTTCCCAGAAACTTCGAGTTTCCTATGTGCGTATTTTAGTTGAAGTGGATATCACGACAAAGATGAAGGAGTTCATCATGATTAGGGATGATGAAAACCAAATGATCAAACAACCGATTGAATGGGAATGGAGACCTAAATACTGTGAATCATGTAAGAAGATTGGGCATCAGTGCTCTGAGAAAGAACCTGCTAAGAAATGGCAACCAAAACAGGTTAATGAATCTCAGCCTGTAGACACTAGTGACAAACCTGTTTCTCTGGAAAAAGCAAACAACACCCAGGAGGTCGTGGTGTCAACACAACCCTGGATCAGTGCAGCAAAGAAGAGTAATGGAAAAAACGTTAGCCCAAAGAAAGATGAGGGAGTTTGTTGTAGCAATGTATTTGCATCACTTTGGATTTGGGATGATGCTGAATTGATTCACGATCCGCCAATATGATTGTTTCTTGGAATGTTAGGGAAATCAATAAAACTGGTAAGTGCAGAGAGGTTAATTCCCGTCTCTCTAATATGCACTCAGTTATTGTTGTTTTGATTGAAACTCGAGTTAAGTTGAATAAAGCCTCCAACATTAGAGACAAATTATGGTTTGGATGGTCATTCTTAGAAAATTAATCCCATCACCCTAATGGCAGATTGTGGATTATATATGGTGACAATAAGGTGAAGGTCAAAATTGTCTGCAGCTCTGCCCAAATGATCCACACAGAGGTATATGACCATAGTGGTAATTTTCTTTATATGTGTACTGGGATTTATGCCATGAACACTCTGGTTGATAGAAAGAAATTATGGAAAGAGATTGCTGAGATCCACCTTAACCCTAATCTCCCCTGGCTTGTTATTGGTGACTTTAATAATGTGTTGAAGGCCAATGACAGGATAGGAGGCAAGCGGGTGGTGGAAGCTTAATACATTGATTTGGAGCACATGATGGAATCTGTGGGCTTATTTGAGAAGGACAATGTTGGTGACCACTTCACATGGTCTAACAAACACCGCAACGACACAATTTACTCTAGAATCGATAGAGTGATTGGTAACATAGTTTGGCACCAGCAGAACCTGGATACTTCCCTTCACCATCTTGCTCCTGGGATATCGGACCACTCTTTGTTATGCTTGAAGGAGACTGACTCCATTGTTGTTAGACGCGGATAATTCAAATTTTTGAATATCCTCACCCAAATGGACTCTTTTCTGGCTGTTGTGAAGGATAGCTGGGATATTCCCATCGAGGGCAGAAGTATGTATAAAATGTGAAGGAAACTGCAAAGACTCCAACCTGCTATCAAATCTCTTAGTAAAACCCTTAAAGTCCTGAATGATTAAATTGCCAAAGCCCGTGAATCTCTCTTGTTGGCTCATGAAGAGCTTCTGTCAGACAGAATGAATGTTGCCCTCATTACCAAAGTGAAATATTGCACCGATAATGTCATTAATCTGAATTATATGGAGGAATAAATGTTGTACCAAAGAACTAAGCTTGATTGGATTAGATTGGGGGATGGAAACGATACTTTTTTCCATGCCACTTTGAAGGTGAAATATAAACAAATTCAAATCCCAATGCTTATGAAAGAAGACGGCACCACTGTGAGTTCTCAGACAGATATCAAAGAGGAAATCTTTCAGTTTTACAAGAAGTTGGTGGGTCAGACTGTTGTGTCGTTACAGGGAATTGACCTTGTGGCCATGAGGCGTGGGCCTCAGCTGAATGAGTACTAGAGAGCTAGCCTTACTGGTCTTGTTACAAAATTTGAGGTGTTGCAAAGCTTAAAGAGTATCAATGACAGAATAACCCCTGGTTGTGATGGCTATAGTGCGCGATTTTACAAAGCTTCCTGGGAAATTATCAAGACAGACCGCACCAATACGGTCCAAGAGTTCTTTGAGAAGGAGGTGATATACAAAGCTATCAGTAACTCCATTGTTACCCTTATTCTGAAATCCTTAGAGGCAAATATGGTTAAGAATTTCCGACCCATCTCTTGTTTCACTATAATATAAAAAATCATCTATAAGGTGTTAGCGTGTAGACTTGGTAAAATCATTGGCCATGTGGTAAACAACAACCACACTGCTTTTATTCCGGGCAAGCTGTCATACCCCAATTTTTGACCTAATATACCACCTCACATTTGCATCACTGCATCACTAACAGTTCAAAAACAGAATAAATCGGGTGTGGCTTCTACAAATCAAAATCAGGGTTTCATCAAAATTTCATCTATTCAAGATGTGATCAATTAGGATTTGAGTTTCAACTCACCTCAATTGATCTATCTTAATCAATCATCAACAGTTGATCTTCAGATTCCCAATTTTTTCTCATGATCTATCAAGGATCGACCAATTAGGGTTTTCATCGAGGATAGGGATTCACTGACTTTCTGATCAATGAATGACTTTTTTGCTTGGAGATTGATCTTTATATCTTCAATGCAATATCTTGACCTAATTTCTTGATCCAAAACATCACAGAAGTTCACATTTTCCATCAGTCAATTTCTGGATCATTTGATGAAATTTCATCTGCATTGAAAAGTCAAACTTTGACTTTTGGTCAACTTTTTCAAAACAAAACTTTTTCAATCATCAAAATACTTCAAATGATCCATCATGATCATAAAAAATCAAGAAATATGGAAAAGTCAACAAAAAGTCAAAATTTTCAACACTTAGAAAATTTTTAAGTGTTAGAAATTTCATGTTTTTTCCTACTTTCATGGAAATTTTTCACATAGTTCCATTTGGAATTAGAAAAAACTCAAAACATGAAAGTTGTAGCCCTTGTTACAAGCTTTCCAAAATGTCCAAGAACTTACAAAACCATCTTGTCTAGCTATACTTTTGATTTTGAAACATAGAGCTCCAAAAGCCATGGATTTCAAGTTCATACTTCAAAGTTATAAGTCATTTTTGTAAAAATCTCCTTCTAGAAGCCTTTTCACCAATTTGAGATAGGCTAGAGCTGATAAAAATCAGATGAGAATTAATTATGATGGAGATAAGATCAAGTAAGATTTTAACCATGGTTAAAAGAATATTCCATTTGCATTTATGGCAAAAATGACTTTCTTGCCCTTTAAGGCAAGTTGCTCAAGTTCAAGCCAATCTTCTTCACTTACCATTCAGAGTTCTTGACCTATAAATAGAGGTCATGTTTTCAAATTGAAACCACACCAAAGCTATGCAAAACAAGCTTTCACTCTTCTTTCTTGAATTTCCAAATTTCATAGTTCAAAAGTGAAGGTTTTGCATTTTTCAAATCTTGTGAAAAACTGTGAGAAACTAGGTGTCTAACATGTTCTAAACATCAAATATAACTTGTTTGAAACTTAAAATTAACTTAAGAATAGCTCAAATTCAGAATCCATGTTTAAAACCAAAAGCTTGCAAAACTTGCCTTAACTTTCAAACTGTTAATTTGCTCGAGCAAGTTGTGATCTTATCATTCAAACATCATCCACATACTTCATATAAGTGATCCAAACCATCATCCTTGATCTGTAACACCTCTAACCACGAATTCGAAGTTTACATCAAGCATATGCAGTTGGACTTGGGTAGAGAGTTCCAGACCATTTCAGAATGAGCATAGTGATCAAACACCTTCCATAAGGTTCAGTGGTGCTCTAGCCATCATCAAACATCAACTGGAAACACTCTTTCAAGGAATTCGATCTCAGCTTCAAGAGGTAAGAACTCGAACTTTGAACTTCATGATTTCTAACTTCCAGTTCAAAAATGGCTTGGCCGTTTTGTTTCTGCACCTTCACTGAATGTTAACCCTCAATCAATTGCCTGTTTCCATGATCATACACAATTTCATCTTATTTTTAGGAATTAGGGTTCTTCGTGTTTCTGGAAAATTTAATCATCTAAAACTAAAAATAAATGAAATTAACCACCACTATCATATTCCTGGTTAAATTTCGTGCAAGTTTGATGTTTACATCATTCATTTTCATTAAGAAACAAAGAATCTGGGATTGATGAGGATTGAGGAAGAAGAAGAACATGTTCGCGCGTGTTTTTGGATTTCCAGAAATTTAAAATTTCATTTTATAATATAATTAAATGGAGTAAGATAAATGAACGGATGTATTGCCGCACCAGCGATTTCCAGCTCACTCTTAGTCTCTTGCCTTGCCTTGCCCAATGGTCCTGGGGTCGAATCCCCTTGGGACCATTTTGTCACTTTTTTTTGCTTTCTTCACATTTTTTTATCAAACTTCAATGCTTTCAAAACCCAATCAAAACTCCTCATTTTTAGGTGATTTTTTGCACACTTGTCATTTAACATGTCTATTTTATGATGATGTCAAAAAAATCCAAAAATATTTTCTTTTGATGATATTTTCATTAAGCCGAAAACGAGACATTTTAAGTACTTTTCAAGTACTTTTCAAAGACATTCTTTCAAACTTTTGAAACTCGAATCTTTTCCAAACTTCTTGTGGATATATTTCATCTTTCAAAAACACTTTCAAGATCTTTTCAAAAATTTTCAACATACTTACACACTCATTTTTCCATGATCGACTCGATTTGAAGATAAAACCGAACCCGTTTTTCCTTGAATTTCTTAATCGATCGTGGGCCTCCCTCACGGTGTAAGTCCCAGTTCTTTTTATGTACATAGTTATTTCCTTGTACATATCCAATTCTTTTATGTACATATCAATTTTACTTGTACATAATACAAACATCTTTGTAAATATTCAAGTATAGTAAACTTTTCGTTCGTTTATTCGCTTGTTTAAACACCAATTCCATTGGTATCAAAAGGGGAATTATTCCCGGTGAAACTTCTCTTAAACCAATGGGCGTCCCTTACGGTGTAAGTCCCAACCCTCCTATGTACATACATATTTCCTTGTACATAAATACCCATCCGTGTACATATTCATTCCTTTGTACAGAATCAAATAATCAAGTTACGCTCGTTTTTAACGCACATTTTATACACTTGTTTATATTTCCTTCATAAACTCCTATGAATAAACTTCATACACTTGTTTATATAGCTGTTTAGTTATAACATAACAACTAGTCTAACAACTAGGTCCCCTGCAGAGCTAGCCTCCTCTTGGGCTTTGTGCAAGATAACTCATTCATCTGAGTTCAGCCTCCTCTTAGGCTTCATATAAGAAAACTCATTTACTGAGTTTAGCCTCCGCTTAGGCTTCATATAAGACAACACTCCCCTATTGAGTCAGCCTCCTCTTGGGCTTCGTTCAAAAGAACTCCTCAATGAGTTTAGCCTTCTCTTGGGCATCAAACAAGAAAGAGACCAGGAAATCTCTTAACAGCCTCCTATTGGGCTTCCAATACAAAGAATCACCCGCGCTAGGATAGAACCCTGAGAGTATGATTTCCCGGTGAAATCGCTCTTGAAATCCTAAGAGGATGGTTTCCCGGTGAAACCACTCTTAAAGTCAAAACCAGCCATACCCTATAGCTTCCTCTTGAGCTTCATACAAGGACCCTCGATGACCCTCGGAATGCCTCCTCTTGGGCTTACAATACAAGGACCCATGGGCTTCTTAAAAGCATCCCCCTAATCCAATCAATTTCTCCTCGAGATTTAGACGTTTATCATCTCTATGGAAGAAGTATCTCATCTATCACATCACATACAATCAATTTTTTTTCAAACTCTTTTCAAACAAAAAAATCTCTTAATCGTAAGTGGTAACGCTTGTACACTCAAGCAAAACACTCAATGCTTACAATTAAAAGATTCAATCATTTTTCAAACATCTTTCTTAACTCGTAAGTGGTAACGCTTGTACACTCAAGCAAAAGACCTATAACTTACGATGAAATATTTAATCAATCAACCTTTCAAAATGTATGTGACGAAATAGATTAGATACATTTTTCATTAAGATGACATTTGTCTGTGTCTCTTAATAACATCCCGTTGCTTCCACTAGCATAAGTGGGAACTACGATTGCTCTGACTTTCTCAACATCCCTTTGAGAATACGTAGGCACAAGGTCTCATCCTTGCCGAGCAAATTTCTTTCTCCCTCAAACCAAACAAACCATAGCTCCCTTTAGATCCGAGCTACAAATGCTCTGATTCTCATTAAGGGATATGTATGCAGAAGATCCCAATGATCTTTGCGAGCACAATAATAACAAAACCTAGGATCCCACATAATCTATCCTTCTTAAAATCCAAAGGAGAAACTTTCCCAATCATAGAAATAACAATTTAAAACACACAAACATATCAAACATATTCATATATAAAGCTATAGATAACTATATATATTTAGGGTGCTCCATCTATTCCCTTTATATAACAAACCCCCTTGCCCGGAATCTCCCCAATGCGTTACGTCTAGTTCACGCTAGTCGTAATGCATATCATATCAATTGAGGGTATTGCAGCTTTCCCCTTTTTCATAATCATTTTTCTTGTGTTGGAAATAATAAAGCTTGATGCTCGCGGCATCTTTATAAACAAATCAAAAGAGTAAATCGTTTCGAGCTAGAGAATCCGAATTCAGATTTAATTCCCTCGCGCGTCACTTTTTAACACGAACACAAGCGTATGCAAGACCATGTGCTGCTTGGCTATGAGCTTATTCGTGGTTATAGTCGTAAGAGCGGTCCTTCTAGATGCATGCTCCAAATGGATTTGCAAAAGGCGTATGACTCCGTGGAGTGGGGGGCTGTGGAGGTTATTATGCGAGAGATGAATTTTCCGCTTCGGTTCATTCGCGGGATAATGTTGTCCATAAAAACACAGTATCTTACAGGTACAAAGTCAATGGTGAATATACTAATTACTTGGATGCTAAGAGAGGTCTCAGGCTGGGAGACCCTCTCTCCCCTCTAATATTTGTGCTTGTTATGGACTATCTCCATTGTATCCTCTGAAAGTTGAAGGAGAACCCCAACTTCAATTTTCATGCCAAATGTGCCAAATTGGACATCACCAATTTAAGCTTTACCGACGATTTGCTATTATTCTCCAGAGGAGATCCTATTTCTATGAAGTTATTGATGCAAGCCTTCCACAACTTTGGTTCCTCCACCGGTCTATGGGCTAATCCGGCGAAGTGCAAAATTTTCTATGGCAACATTCCTCTTCTTCATAAACAGGAAATTCAAAAGATCACAAATTTCCAAGAAGGTGAGTTGTCGTTTCGTTACCTGGGCATTCCACTGTCGAGCAAAATGCCTCATTTATCGCACTGCCTCATTCTGGTTGATAAGCTTGTTAGCAGAATCAGGAACTTGAGCTCTAAGCTTCTCAGCTATGCGAGCAGGCTGCAACTAGTGAAGAGTATCATGTTTCCTATCTCTAATTCCTAGCTTCAAAGCATTCTGCTGCCAAAGTAGGTGATTAAGATAGTTGAAGCGATATGTCATTCCTTTCTTTGGGCTGGTGGGGATCAAGTTTCGCGGAAAACTCCGGTTTCCTGGGACAACACCTGTAAGCCTAAGAACCAAGGGAGCTTGAACATTATTTACTTAAAGACTTGGAGAGTTCTTAATATCATTAAGCTGCTTTGGAACCTCTGTTGTAAGAAGGATAGTCTTTGGGTGAAATGGATTAACAACTATTATACGAAATCCAAGCCAATTATGCAAGTTACGGTGAATCCCAATTGGTCTTGGATTTTCAAAACCATTTTGCAGTGCAGACAGGTTGTTAACAACCTTTAAAACTGGGACAATATGGTGCAGCAGGACAAGTTTGTTACCCGCAAGATTTACCTGGAATTGAAAACCAAAATCTGGAGGTTAACTAGAAATATGTGTTCTTCAACAACTTTGCTCGTCTGCGTGCTAAATTCATATTATAGATGGCATGTCATAATAGCCTTTCTACCAAATAGAGGCTCCATCGTTTCTCTATGATTGATAACAATAGGTGTTGTTTTTGCCATAAACCGGAATCTTTAAATCATCTGCTCATCGAGTGTAGTCATATGGTTGTGATATGGCGTCAGGTTCTGCAGTGGATTCAATTTGATCATCAATTCTTGGGATGGTTTAAGGAGCTTGCCTGGGTTAGTAGATGTAGTAGAAGCAAGGGCCATAAAGCGGTTATTCTTAAGGTGGCTTTTACGGAAACTGTGTATGAGTTATGGAAGTATAGGAACAAAATCTACTTTGGTAAAATGGGGGATCCCTCTATTGTTGGGAATGAAATTATAGAGTATATCTTTTATAGGTGTTGGATGAAATCTAATTTGAGACCTTGTATAACTAGGCTTATGTTGTCTTAGGTATTGGTTTGTGACTGGATCGTTTGATTGTCTTTGTTCATACATAAATTCCCCAGCCGAGATGTAAGGCCGGATGGGGGTTTGCAGGCATCCGGGATGAATCTCGGATGAGATATGAGACGTTTATCCGGCATGGTTCCCGGAACTGGGATAGGAGACCGGGTCAGCCCCGGGATATGACCCGGACGTCTACCCGGGCTAGGAGGGTTGGATTGGTCTCCACTACGTTACTTATGGATCGGTTACGAACGTTACGAATCATTAAGTAGCGGTTTCAAGTATTAAATGGACGGTTACATCATTATGATCATTAGTGATGGCTATGCTATAAAAAGAGGCCTCAGGGCCATGAGAAGAGGATCATTCTCTCATTACCTCTCTTATCCATACACTCAAGAGGGATCAAATACTTTATCTCTAAGGGCTCCCAACTGCGGGGTAAGCTAGACCCATAGTTTGGAGGCCATTCATCCTTGTATGAGCCTCCGAATTCCTTAAGATCTTACATGAGGTTTTTCCTGCAAGAACAGTCTTGCTTGTATTATTTTTTTGGTTCTGAATAAAGTTTTCTTTTCCAAAAGACAAAATATTTAAATAAATAAAAGTATTAAAATATATATATAAGATCAGTTTAATTTATCTTTTAAAAACGTTTGCTTTGAAAACACTTTCTAAATATTTATATAAATAAAATTTTCTAAAATAAATTCATTATTTCTTGTTTAATTGTATTGAATATAAATATTTTTAAAAATGTATACATTTTTATCCATTAGAAAAATCAATTATTTCAAAAACCAACGCATTAAATATAAATGTTTTAAAAATAATTATATTTTTTAAAACTCTTAAATGAGACATTCATTAACATTTTCCTTTTTTTAAATGATTTTATACTATTATGTATTTTTGAATAAAAAATCTATAAAACAATTCTTCAAAAAAATTTCAAATAAAATTTGAATTTGAATAGTTTTCTTAAAATTTTATTTAGATATTTTATTATTTTATTAAAAATTTAATATTAAAAATCATTTAATTAAGATTTATTTCAAATAAATTTTTACAAATATAATTTTTCAAAGAATTTTGATTTTGATTATGTTTTAATTTTAAAAAATATATATTTATATTATAAAATATAAAATTAATATTTGAGTTCAAGAGGGACATGTTGAGAACACTCCCTGTATGGGTGAAATTCCCAAACCTCCCCCTGTATTTGTGGAGCCCTAAGAGCCTTGGTAATATTGGTAGTGTCCTTGGAAACCCCGTGTCCGCAGATGAGTGTACTTCCCAGAAACTTCGAGTTTCCTATGTGCGTATTTTAGTTGAAGTGGATATCACGACAAAGATGAAGGAGTTCATCATGATTAGGGATGATGAAAACCAAATGATCAAACAACCGATTGAATGGGAATGGAGACCTAAATACTGTGAATCATGTAAGAAGATTGGGCATCAGTGCTCTGAGAAAGAACCTGCTAAGAAATGGCAACCAAAACAGGTTAATGAATCTCAGCCTGTAGACACTAGTGACAAACCTGTTTCTCTGGAAAAAGCAAACAACACCCAGGAGGTCGTGGTGTCAACACAACCCTGGATCAGTGCAGCAAAGAAGAGTAATGGAAAAAACGTTAGCCCAAAGAAAGATGAGGGAGTTTGTTGTAGCAATGTATTTGCATCACTTTGGATTTGGGATGATGCTGAATTGATTCACGATCCGCCAATATGATTGTTTCTTGGAATGTTAGGGAAATCAATAAAACTGGTAAGTGCAGAGAGGTTAATTCCCGTCTCTCTAATATGCACTCAGTTATTGTTGTTTTGATTGAAACTCGAGTTAAGTTGAATAAAGCCTCCAACATTAGAGACAAATTATGGTTTGGATGGTCATTCTTAGAAAATTAATCCCATCACCCTAATGGCAGATTGTGGATTATATATGGTGACAATAAGGTGAAGGTCAAAATTGTCTGCAGCTCTGCCCAAATGATCCACACAGAGGTATATGACCATAGTGGTAATTTTCTTTATATGTGTACTGGGATTTATGCCATGAACACTCTGGTTGATAGAAAGAAATTATGGAAAGAGATTGCTGAGATCCACCTTAACCCTAATCTCCCCTGGCTTGTTATTGGTGACTTTAATAATGTGTTGAAGGCCAATGACAGGATAGGAGGCAAGCGGGTGGTGGAAGCTTAATACATTGATTTGGAGCACATGATGGAATCTGTGGGCTTATTTGAGAAGGACAATGTTGGTGACCACTTCACATGGTCTAACAAACACCGCAACGACACAATTTACTCTAGAATCGATAGAGTGATTGGTAACATAGTTTGGCACCAGCAGAACCTGGATACTTCCCTTCACCATCTTGCTCCTGGGATATCGGACCACTCTTTGTTATGCTTGAAGGAGACTGACTCCATTGTTGTTAGACGCGGATAATTCAAATTTTTGAATATCCTCACCCAAATGGACTCTTTTCTGGCTGTTGTGAAGGATAGCTGGGATATTCCCATCGAGGGCAGAAGTATGTATAAAATGTGAAGGAAACTGCAAAGACTCCAACCTGCTATCAAATCTCTTAGTAAAACCCTTAAAGTCCTGAATGATTAAATTGCCAAAGCCCGTGAATCTCTCTTGTTGGCTCATGAAGAGCTTCTGTCAGACAGAATGAATGTTGCCCTCATTACCAAAGTGAAATATTGCACCGATAATGTCATTAATCTGAATTATATGGAGGAATAAATGTTGTACCAAAGAACTAAGCTTGATTGGATTAGATTGGGGGATGGAAACGATACTTTTTTCCATGCCACTTTGAAGGTGAAATATAAACAAATTCAAATCCCAATGCTTATGAAAGAAGACGGCACCACTGTGAGTTCTCAGACAGATATCAAAGAGGAAATCTTTCAGTTTTACAAGAAGTTGGTGGGTCAGACTGTTGTGTCGTTACAGGGAATTGACCTTGTGGCCATGAGGCGTGGGCCTCAGCTGAATGAGTACTAGAGAGCTAGCCTTACTGGTCTTGTTACAAAATTTGAGGTGTTGCAAAGCTTAAAGAGTATCAATGACAGAATAACCCCTGGTTGTGATGGCTATAGTGCGCGATTTTACAAAGCTTCCTGGGAAATTATCAAGACAGACCGCACCAATACGGTCCAAGAGTTCTTTGAGAAGGAGGTGATATACAAAGCTATCAGTAACTCCATTGTTACCCTTATTCTGAAATCCTTAGAGGCAAATATGGTTAAGAATTTCCGACCCATCTCTTGTTTCACTATAATATAAAAAATCATCTATAAGGTGTTAGCGTGTAGACTTGGTAAAATCATTGGCCATGTGGTAAACAACAACCACACTGCTTTTATTCCGGGCAAGCTGTCATACCCCAATTTTTGACCTAATATACCACCTCACATTTGCATCACTGCATCACTAACAGTTCAAAAACAGAATAAATCGGGTGTGGCTTCTACAAATCAAAATCAGGGTTTCATCAAAATTTCATCTATTCAAGATGTGATCAATTAGGATTTGAGTTTCAACTCACCTCAATTGATCTATCTTAATCAATCATCAACAGTTGATCTTCAGATTCCCAATTTTTTCTCATGATCTATCAAGGATCGACCAATTAGGGTTTTCATCGAGGATAGGGATTCACTGACTTTCTGATCAATGAATGACTTTTTTGCTTGGAGATTGATCTTTATATCTTCAATGCAATATCTTGACCTAATTTCTTGATCCAAAACATCACAGAAGTTCACATTTTCCATCAGTCAATTTCTGGATCATTTGATGAAATTTCATCTGCATTGAAAAGTCAAACTTTGACTTTTGGTCAACTTTTTCAAAACAAAACTTTTTCAATCATCAAAATACTTCAAATGATCCATCATGATCATAAAAAATCAAGAAATATGGAAAAGTCAACAAAAAGTCAAAATTTTCAACACTTAGAAAATTTTTAAGTGTTAGAAATTTCATGTTTTTTCCTACTTTCATGGAAATTTTTCACATAGTTCCATTTGGAATTAGAAAAAACTCAAAACATGAAAGTTGTAGCCCTTGTTACAAGCTTTCCAAAATGTCCAAGAACTTACAAAACCATCTTGTCTAGCTATACTTTTGATTTTGAAACATAGAGCTCCAAAAGCCATGGATTTCAAGTTCATACTTCAAAGTTATAAGTCATTTTTGTAAAAATCTCCTTCTAGAAGCCTTTTCACCAATTTGAGATAGGCTAGAGCTGATAAAAATCAGATGAGAATTAATTATGATGGAGATAAGATCAAGTAAGATTTTAACCATGGTTAAAAGAATATTCCATTTGCATTTATGGCAAAAATGACTTTCTTGCCCTTTAAGGCAAGTTGCTCAAGTTCAAGCCAATCTTCTTCACTTACCATTCAGAGTTCTTGACCTATAAATAGAGGTCATGTTTTCAAATTGAAACCACACCAAAGCTATGCAAAACAAGCTTTCACTCTTCTTTCTTGAATTTCCAAATTTCATAGTTCAAAAGTGAAGGTTTTGCATTTTTCAAATCTTGTGAAAAACTGTGAGAAACTAGGTGTCTAACATGTTCTAAACATCAAATATAACTTGTTTGAAACTTAAAATTAACTTAAGAATAGCTCAAATTCAGAATCCATGTTTAAAACCAAAAGCTTGCAAAACTTGCCTTAACTTTCAAACTGTTAATTTGCTCGAGCAAGTTGTGATCTTATCATTCAAACATCATCCACATACTTCATATAAGTGATCCAAACCATCATCCTTGATCTGTAACACCTCTAACCACGAATTCGAAGTTTACATCAAGCATATGCAGTTGGACTTGGGTAGAGAGTTCCAGACCATTTCAGAATGAGCATAGTGATCAAACACCTTCCATAAGGTTCAGTGGTGCTCTAGCCATCATCAAACATCAACTGGAAACACTCTTTCAAGGAATTCGATCTCAGCTTCAAGAGGTAAGAACTCGAACTTTGAACTTCATGATTTCTAACTTCCAGTTCAAAAATGGCTTGGCCGTTTTGTTTCTGCACCTTCACTGAATGTTAACCCTCAATCAATTGCCTGTTTCCATGATCATACACAATTTCATCTTATTTTTAGGAATTAGGGTTCTTCGTGTTTCTGGAAAATTTAATCATCTAAAACTAAAAATAAATGAAATTAACCACCACTATCATATTCCTGGTTAAATTTCGTGCAAGTTTGATGTTTACATCATTCATTTTCATTAAGAAACAAAGAATCTGGGATTGATGAGGATTGAGGAAGAAGAAGAACATGTTCGCGCGTGTTTTTGGATTTCCAGAAATTTAAAATTTCATTTTATAATATAATTAAATGGAGTAAGATAAATGAACGGATGTATTGCCGCACCAGCGATTTCCAGCTCACTCTTAGTCTCTTGCCTTGCCTTGCCCAATGGTCCTGGGGTCGAATCCCCTTGGGACCATTTTGTCACTTTTTTTTGCTTTCTTCACATTTTTTTATCAAACTTCAATGCTTTCAAAACCCAATCAAAACTCCTCATTTTTAGGTGATTTTTTGCACACTTGTCATTTAACATGTCTATTTTATGATGATGTCAAAAAAATCCAAAAATATTTTCTTTTGATGATATTTTCATTAAGCCGAAAACGAGACATTTTAAGTACTTTTCAAGTACTTTTCAAAGACATTCTTTCAAACTTTTGAAACTCGAATCTTTTCCAAACTTCTTGTGGATATATTTCATCTTTCAAAAACACTTTCAAGATCTTTTCAAAAATTTTCAACATACTTACACACTCATTTTTCCATGATCGACTCGATTTGAAGATAAAACCGAACCCGTTTTTCCTTGAATTTCTTAATCGATCGTGGGCCTCCCTCACGGTGTAAGTCCCAGTTCTTTTTATGTACATAGTTATTTCCTTGTACATATCCAATTCTTTTATGTACATATCAATTTTACTTGTACATAATACAAACATCTTTGTAAATATTCAAGTATAGTAAACTTTCGTTCGTTTATTCGCTTGTTTAAACACCAATTCCATTGGTATCAAAAGGGGAATTATTCCCGGTGAAACTTCTCTTAAACCAATGGGCGTCCCTTACGGTGTAAGTCCCAACCCTCCTATGTACATACATATTTCCTTGTACATAAATACCCATCCGTGTACATATTCATTCCTTTGTACAGAATCAAATAATCAAGTTACGCTCGTTTTTAACGCACATTTTATACACTTGTTTATATTTCCTTCATAAACTCCTATGAATAAACTTCATACACTTGTTTATATAGCTGTTTAGTTATAACATAACAACTAGTCTAACAACTAGGTCCCCTGCAGAGCTAGCCTCCTCTTGGGCTTTGTGCAAGATAACTCATTCATCTGAGTTCAGCCTCCTCTTAGGCTTCATATAAGAAAACTCATTTACTGAGTTTAGCCTCCGCTTAGGCTTCATATAAGACAACACTCCCCTATTGAGTCAGCCTCCTCTTGGGCTTCGTTCAAAAGAACTCCTCAATGAGTTTAGCCTTCTCTTGGGCATCAAACAAGAAAGAGACCAGGAAATCTCTTAACAGCCTCCTATTGGGCTTCCAATACAAAGAATCACCCGCGCTAGGATAGAACCCTGAGAGTATGATTTCCCGGTGAAATCGCTCTTGAAATCCTAAGAGGATGGTTTCCCGGTGAAACCACTCTTAAAGTCAAAACCAGCCATACCCTATAGCTTCCTCTTGAGCTTCATACAAGGACCCTCGATGACCCTCGGAATGCCTCCTCTTGGGCTTACAATACAAGGACCCATGGGCTTCTTAAAAGCATCCCCCTAATCCAATCAATTTCTCCTCGAGATTTAGACGTTTATCATCTCTATGGAAGAAGTATCTCATCTATCACATCACATACAATCAATTTTTTTTCAAACTCTTTTCAAACAAAAAAATCTCTTAATCGTAAGTGGTAACGCTTGTACACTCAAGCAAAACACTCAATGCTTACAATTAAAAGATTCAATCATTTTTCAAACATCTTTCTTAACTCGTAAGTGGTAACGCTTGTACACTCAAGCAAAAGACCTATAACTTACGATGAAATATTTAATCAATCAACCTTTCAAAATGTATGTGACGAAATAGATTAGATACATTTTTCATTAAGATGACATTTGTCTGTGTCTCTTAATAACATCCCGTTGCTTCCACTAGCATAAGTGGGAACTACGATTGCTCTGACTTTCTCAACATCCCTTTGAGAATACGTAGGCACAAGGTCTCATCCTTGCCGAGCAAATTTCTTTCTCCCTCAAACCAAACAAACCATAGCTCCCTTTAGATCCGAGCTACAAATGCTCTGATTCTCATTAAGGGATATGTATGCAGAAGATCCCAATGATCTTTGCGAGCACAATAATAACAAAACCTAGGATCCCACATAATCTATCCTTCTTAAAATCCAAAGGAGAAACTTTCCCAATCATAGAAATAACAATTTAAAACACACAAACATATCAAACATATTCATATATAAAGCTATAGATAACTATATATATTTAGGGTGCTCCATCTATTCCCTTTATATAACAAACCCCCTTGCCCGGAATCTCCCCAATGCGTTACGTCTAGTTCACGCTAGTCGTAATGCATATCATATCAATTGAGGGTATTGCAGCTTTCCCCTTTTTCATAATCATTTTTCTTGTGTTGAAAATAATAAAGCTTGATGCTCGCGGCATCTTTATAAACAAATCAAAAGAGTAAATCGTTTCGAGCTAGAGAATCCGAATTCAGATTTAATTCCCTCGCGCGTCACTTTTTAACACGAACACAAGCGTATGCAAGACCATGTGCTGCTTGGCTATGAGCTTATTCGTGGTTATAGTCGTAAGAGCGGTCCTTCTAGATGCATGCTCCAAATGGATTTGCAAAAGGCGTATGACTCCGTGGAGTGGGGGGCTGTGGAGGTTATTATGCGAGAGATGAATTTTCCGCTTCGGTTCATTCGCGGGATAATGTTGTCCATAAAAACACAGTATCTTACAGGTACAAAGTCAATGGTGAATATACTAATTACTTGGATGCTAAGAGAGGTCTCAGGCTGGGAGACCCTCTCTCCCCTCTAATATTTGTGCTTGTTATGGACTATCTCCATTGTATCCTCTGAAAGTTGAAGGAGAACCCCAACTTCAATTTTCATGCCAAATGTGCCAAATTGGACATCACCAATTTAAGCTTTACCGACGATTTGCTATTATTCTCCAGAGGAGATCCTATTTCTATGAAGTTATTGATGCAAGCCTTCCACAACTTTGGTTCCTCCACCGGTCTATGGGCTAATCCGGCGAAGTGCAAAATTTTCTATGGCAACATTCCTCTTCTTCATAAACAGGAAATTCAAAAGATCACAAATTTCCAAGAAGGTGAGTTGTCGTTTCGTTACCTGGGCATTCCACTGTCGAGCAAAATGCCTCATTTATCGCACTGCCTCATTCTGGTTGATAAGCTTGTTAGCAGAATCAGGAACTTGAGCTCTAAGCTTCTCAGCTATGCGAGCAGGCTGCAACTAGTGAAGAGTATCATGTTTCCTATCTCTAATTCCTAGCTTCAAAGCATTCTGCTGCCAAAGTAGGTGATTAAGATAGTTGAAGCGATATGTCATTCCTTTCTTTGGGCTGGTGGGGATCAAGTTTCGCGGAAAACTCCGGTTTCCTGGGACAACACCTGTAAGCCTAAGAACCAAGGGAGCTTGAACATTATTTACTTAAAGACTTGGAGAGTTCTTAATATCATTAAGCTGCTTTGGAACCTCTGTTGTAAGAAGGATAGTCTTTGGGTGAAATGGATTAACAACTATTATACGAAATCCAAGCCAATTATGCAAGTTACGGTGAATCCCAATTGGTCTTGGATTTTCAAAACCATTTTGCAGTGCAGACAGGTTGTTAACAACCTTTAAAACTGGGACAATATGGTGCAGCAGGACAAGTTTGTTACCCGCAAGATTTACCTGGAATTGAAAACCAAAATCTGGAGGTTAACTAGAAATATGTGTTCTTCAACAACTTTGCTCGTCTGCGTGCTAAATTCATATTATAGATGGCATGTCATAATAGCCTTTCTACCAAATAGAGGCTCCATCGTTTCTCTATGATTGATAACAATAGGTGTTGTTTTTGCCATAAACCGGAATCTTTAAATCATCTGCTCATCGAGTGTAGTCATATGGTTGTGATATGGCGTCAGGTTCTGCAGTGGATTCAATTTGATCATCAATTCTTGGGATGGTTTAAGGAGCTTGCCTGGGTTAGTAGATGTAGTAGAAGCAAGGGCCATAAAGCGGTTATTCTTAAGGTGGCTTTTACGGAAACTGTGTATGAGTTATGGAAGTATAGGAACAAAATCTACTTTGGTAAAATGGGGGATCCCTCTATTGTTGGGAATGAAATTATAGAGTATATCTTTTATAGGTGTTGGATGAAATCTAATTTGAGACCTTGTATAACTAGGCTTATGTTGTCTTAGGTATTGGTTTGTGACTGGATCGTTTGATTGTCTTTGTTCATACATAAATTCCCCAGCCGAGATGTAAGGCCGGATGGGGGTTTGCAGGCATCCGGGATGAATCTCGGATGAGATATGAGACGTTTATCCGGCATGGTTCCCGGAACTGGGATAGGAGACCGGGTCAGCCCCGGGATATGACCCGGACGTCTACCCGGGCTAGGAGGGTTGGATTGGTCTCCACTACGTTACTTATGGATCGGTTACGAACGTTACGAATCATTAAGTAGCGGTTTCAAGTATTAAATGGACGGTTACATCATTATGATCATTAGTGATGGCTATGCTATAAAAAGAGGCCTCAGGGCCATGAGAAGAGGATCATTCTCTCATTACCTCTCTTATCCATACACTCAAGAGGGATCAAATACTTTATCTCTAAGGGCTCCCAACTGCGGGGTAAGCTAGACCCATAGTTTGGAGGCCATTCATCCTTGTATGAGCCTCCGAATTCCTTAAGATCTTACATGAGGTTTTTCCTGCAAGAACAGTCTTGCTTGTATTATTTTTTTGGTTCTGAATAAAGTTTTCTTTTCCAAAAGACAAAATATTTAAATAAATAAAAGTATTAAAATATATATATAAGATCAGTTTAATTTATCTTTTAAAAACGTTTGCTTTGAAAACACTTTCTAAATATTTATATAAATAAAATTTTCTAAAATAAATTCATTATTTCTTGTTTAATTGTATTGAATATAAATATTTTTAAAAATGTATACATTTTTATCCATTAGAAAAATCAATTATTTCAAAAACCAACGCATTAAATATAAATGTTTTAAAAATAATTATATTTTTTAAAACTCTTAAATGAGACATTCATTAACATTTTCCTTTTTTTAAATGATTTTATACTATTATGTATTTTTGAATAAAAAATCTATAAAACAATTCTTCAAAAAAATTTCAAATAAAATTTGAATTTGAATAGTTTTCTTAAAATTTTATTTAGATATTTTATTATTTTATTAAAAATTTAATATTAAAAATCATTTAATTAAGATTTATTTCAAATAAATTTTTACAAATATAATTTTTCAAAGAATTTTGATTTTGATTATGTTTTAATTTTAAAAAATATATATTTATATTATAAAATATAAAATTAATATTTGAGTTCAAGAGGGACATGTTGAGAACACTCCCTGTATGGGTGAAATTCCCAAACCTCCCCCTGTATTTGTGGAGCCCTAAGAGCCTTGGTAATATTGGTAGTGTCCTTGGAAACCCCGTGTCCGCAGATGAGTGTACTTCCCAGAAACTTCGAGTTTCCTATGTGCGTATTTTAGTTGAAGTGGATATCACGACAAAGATGAAGGAGTTCATCATGATTAGGGATGATGAAAACCAAATGATCAAACAACCGATTGAATGGGAATGGAGACCTAAATACTGTGAATCATGTAAGAAGATTGGGCATCAGTGCTCTGAGAAAGAACCTGCTAAGAAATGGCAACCAAAACAGGTTAATGAATCTCAGCCTGTAGACACTAGTGACAAACCTGTTTCTCTGGAAAAAGCAAACAACACCCAGGAGGTCGTGGTGTCAACACAACCCTGGATCAGTGCAGCAAAGAAGAGTAATGGAAAAAACGTTAGCCCAAAGAAAGATGAGGGAGTTTGTTGTAGCAATGTATTTGCATCACTTTGGATTTGGGATGATGCTGAATTGATTCACGATCCGCCAATATGATTGTTTCTTGGAATGTTAGGGAAATCAATAAAACTGGTAAGTGCAGAGAGGTTAATTCCCGTCTCTCTAATATGCACTCAGTTATTGTTGTTTTGATTGAAACTCGAGTTAAGTTGAATAAAGCCTCCAACATTAGAGACAAATTATGGTTTGGATGGTCATTCTTAGAAAATTAATCCCATCACCCTAATGGCAGATTGTGGATTATATATGGTGACAATAAGGTGAAGGTCAAAATTGTCTGCAGCTCTGCCCAAATGATCCACACAGAGGTATATGACCATAGTGGTAATTTTCTTTATATGTGTACTGGGATTTATGCCATGAACACTCTGGTTGATAGAAAGAAATTATGGAAAGAGATTGCTGAGATCCACCTTAACCCTAATCTCCCCTGGCTTGTTATTGGTGACTTTAATAATGTGTTGAAGGCCAATGACAGGATAGGAGGCAAGCGGGTGGTGGAAGCTTAATACATTGATTTGGAGCACATGATGGAATCTGTGGGCTTATTTGAGAAGGACAATGTTGGTGACCACTTCACATGGTCTAACAAACACCGCAACGACACAATTTACTCTAGAATCGATAGAGTGATTGGTAACATAGTTTGGCACCAGCAGAACCTGGATACTTCCCTTCACCATCTTGCTCCTGGGATATCGGACCACTCTTTGTTATGCTTGAAGGAGACTGACTCCATTGTTGTTAGACGCGGATAATTCAAATTTTTGAATATCCTCACCCAAATGGACTCTTTTCTGGCTGTTGTGAAGGATAGCTGGGATATTCCCATCGAGGGCAGAAGTATGTATAAAATGTGAAGGAAACTGCAAAGACTCCAACCTGCTATCAAATCTCTTAGTAAAACCCTTAAAGTCCTGAATGATTAAATTGCCAAAGCCCGTGAATCTCTCTTGTTGGCTCATGAAGAGCTTCTGTCAGACAGAATGAATGTTGCCCTCATTACCAAAGTGAAATATTGCACCGATAATGTCATTAATCTGAATTATATGGAGGAATAAATGTTGTACCAAAGAACTAAGCTTGATTGGATTAGATTGGGGGATGGAAACGATACTTTTTTCCATGCCACTTTGAAGGTGAAATATAAACAAATTCAAATCCCAATGCTTATGAAAGAAGACGGCACCACTGTGAGTTCTCAGACAGATATCAAAGAGGAAATCTTTCAGTTTTACAAGAAGTTGGTGGGTCAGACTGTTGTGTCGTTACAGGGAATTGACCTTGTGGCCATGAGGCGTGGGCCTCAGCTGAATGAGTACTAGAGAGCTAGCCTTACTGGTCTTGTTACAAAATTTGAGGTGTTGCAAAGCTTAAAGAGTATCAATGACAGAATAACCCCTGGTTGTGATGGCTATAGTGCGCGATTTTACAAAGCTTCCTGGGAAATTATCAAGACAGACCGCACCAATACGGTCCAAGAGTTCTTTGAGAAGGAGGTGATATACAAAGCTATCAGTAACTCCATTGTTACCCTTATTCTGAAATCCTTAGAGGCAAATATGGTTAAGAATTTCCGACCCATCTCTTGTTTCACTATAATATAAAAAATCATCTATAAGGTGTTAGCGTGTAGACTTGGTAAAATCATTGGCCATGTGGTAAACAACAACCACACTGCTTTTATTCCGGGCAAGCTGTCATACCCCAATTTTTGACCTAATATACCACCTCACATTTGCATCACTGCATCACTAACAGTTCAAAAACAGAATAAATCGGGTGTGGCTTCTACAAATCAAAATCAGGGTTTCATCAAAATTTCATCTATTCAAGATGTGATCAATTAGGATTTGAGTTTCAACTCACCTCAATTGATCTATCTTAATCAATCATCAACAGTTGATCTTCAGATTCCCAATTTTTTCTCATGATCTATCAAGGATCGACCAATTAGGGTTTTCATCGAGGATAGGGATTCACTGACTTTCTGATCAATGAATGACTTTTTTGCTTGGAGATTGATCTTTATATCTTCAATGCAATATCTTGACCTAATTTCTTGATCCAAAACATCACAGAAGTTCACATTTTCCATCAGTCAATTTCTGGATCATTTGATGAAATTTCATCTGCATTGAAAAGTCAAACTTTGACTTTTGGTCAACTTTTTCAAAACAAAACTTTTTCAATCATCAAAATACTTCAAATGATCCATCATGATCATAAAAAATCAAGAAATATGGAAAAGTCAACAAAAAGTCAAAATTTTCAACACTTAGAAAATTTTTAAGTGTTAGAAATTTCATGTTTTTTCCTACTTTCATGGAAATTTTTCACATAGTTCCATTTGGAATTAGAAAAAACTCAAAACATGAAAGTTGTAGCCCTTGTTACAAGCTTTCCAAAATGTCCAAGAACTTACAAAACCATCTTGTCTAGCTATACTTTTGATTTTGAAACATAGAGCTCCAAAAGCCATGGATTTCAAGTTCATACTTCAAAGTTATAAGTCATTTTTGTAAAAATCTCCTTCTAGAAGCCTTTTCACCAATTTGAGATAGGCTAGAGCTGATAAAAATCAGATGAGAATTAATTATGATGGAGATAAGATCAAGTAAGATTTTAACCATGGTTAAAAGAATATTCCATTTGCATTTATGGCAAAAATGACTTTCTTGCCCTTTAAGGCAAGTTGCTCAAGTTCAAGCCAATCTTCTTCACTTACCATTCAGAGTTCTTGACCTATAAATAGAGGTCATGTTTTCAAATTGAAACCACACCAAAGCTATGCAAAACAAGCTTTCACTCTTCTTTCTTGAATTTCCAAATTTCATAGTTCAAAAGTGAAGGTTTTGCATTTTTCAAATCTTGTGAAAAACTGTGAGAAACTAGGTGTCTAACATGTTCTAAACATCAAATATAACTTGTTTGAAACTTAAAATTAACTTAAGAATAGCTCAAATTCAGAATCCATGTTTAAAACCAAAAGCTTGCAAAACTTGCCTTAACTTTCAAACTGTTAATTTGCTCGAGCAAGTTGTGATCTTATCATTCAAACATCATCCACATACTTCATATAAGTGATCCAAACCATCATCCTTGATCTGTAACACCTCTAACCACGAATTCGAAGTTTACATCAAGCATATGCAGTTGGACTTGGGTAGAGAGTTCCAGACCATTTCAGAATGAGCATAGTGATCAAACACCTTCCATAAGGTTCAGTGGTGCTCTAGCCATCATCAAACATCAACTGGAAACACTCTTTCAAGGAATTCGATCTCAGCTTCAAGAGGTAAGAACTCGAACTTTGAACTTCATGATTTCTAACTTCCAGTTCAAAAATGGCTTGGCCGTTTTGTTTCTGCACCTTCACTGAATGTTAACCCTCAATCAATTGCCTGTTTCCATGATCATACACAATTTCATCTTATTTTTAGGAATTAGGGTTCTTCGTGTTTCTGGAAAATTTAATCATCTAAAACTAAAAATAAATGAAATTAACCACCACTATCATATTCCTGGTTAAATTTCGTGCAAGTTTGATGTTTACATCATTCATTTTCATTAAGAAACAAAGAATCTGGGATTGATGAGGATTGAGGAAGAAGAAGAACATGTTCGCGCGTGTTTTTGGATTTCCAGAAATTTAAAATTTCATTTTATAATATAATTAAATGGAGTAAGATAAATGAACGGATGTATTGCCGCACCAGCGATTTCCAGCTCACTCTTAGTCTCTTGCCTTGCCTTGCCCAATGGTCCTGGGGTCGAATCCCCTTGGGACCATTTTGTCACTTTTTTTTGCTTTCTTCACATTTTTTTATCAAACTTCAATGCTTTCAAAACCCAATCAAAACTCCTCATTTTTAGGTGATTTTTTGCACACTTGTCATTTAACATGTCTATTTTATGATGATGTCAAAAAAATCCAAAAATATTTTCTTTTGATGATATTTTCATTAAGCCGAAAACGAGACATTTTAAGTACTTTTCAAGTACTTTTCAAAGACATTCTTTCAAACTTTTGAAACTCGAATCTTTTCCAAACTTCTTGTGGATATATTTCATCTTTCAAAAACACTTTCAAGATCTTTTCAAAAATTTTCAACATACTTACACACTCATTTTTCCATGATCGACTCGATTTGAAGATAAAACCGAACCCGTTTTTCCTTGAATTTCTTAATCGATCGTGGGCCTCCCTCACGGTGTAAGTCCCAGTTCTTTTTATGTACATAGTTATTTCCTTGTACATATCCAATTCTTTTATGTACATATCAATTTTACTTGTACATAATACAAACATCTTTGTAAATATTCAAGTATAGTAAACTTTCGTTCGTTTATTCGCTTGTTTAAACACCAATTCCATTGGTATCAAAAGGGGAATTATTCCCGGTGAAACTTCTCTTAAACCAATGGGCGTCCCTTACGGTGTAAGTCCCAACCCTCCTATGTACATACATATTTCCTTGTACATAAATACCCATCCGTGTACATATTCATTCCTTTGTACAGAATCAAATAATCAAGTTACGCTCGTTTTTAACGCACATTTTATACACTTGTTTATATTTCCTTCATAAACTCCTATGAATAAACTTCATACACTTGTTTATATAGCTGTTTAGTTATAACATAACAACTAGTCTAACAACTAGGTCCCCTGCAGAGCTAGCCTCCTCTTGGGCTTTGTGCAAGATAACTCATTCATCTGAGTTCAGCCTCCTCTTAGGCTTCATATAAGAAAACTCATTTACTGAGTTTAGCCTCCGCTTAGGCTTCATATAAGACAACACTCCCCTATTGAGTCAGCCTCCTCTTGGGCTTCGTTCAAAAGAACTCCTCAATGAGTTTAGCCTTCTCTTGGGCATCAAACAAGAAAGAGACCAGGAAATCTCTTAACAGCCTCCTATTGGGCTTCCAATACAAAGAATCACCCGCGCTAGGATAGAACCCTGAGAGTATGATTTCCCGGTGAAATCGCTCTTGAAATCCTAAGAGGATGGTTTCCCGGTGAAACCACTCTTAAAGTCAAAACCAGCCATACCCTATAGCTTCCTCTTGAGCTTCATACAAGGACCCTCGATGACCCTCGGAATGCCTCCTCTTGGGCTTACAATACAAGGACCCATGGGCTTCTTAAAAGCATCCCCCTAATCCAATCAATTTCTCCTCGAGATTTAGACGTTTATCATCTCTATGGAAGAAGTATCTCATCTATCACATCACATACAATCAATTTTTTTTCAAACTCTTTTCAAACAAAAAAATCTCTTAATCGTAAGTGGTAACGCTTGTACACTCAAGCAAAACACTCAATGCTTACAATTAAAAGATTCAATCATTTTTCAAACATCTTTCTTAACTCGTAAGTGGTAACGCTTGTACACTCAAGCAAAAGACCTATAACTTACGATGAAATATTTAATCAATCAACCTTTCAAAATGTATGTGACGAAATAGATTAGATACATTTTTCATTAAGATGACATTTGTCTGTGTCTCTTAATAACATCCCGTTGCTTCCACTAGCATAAGTGGGAACTACGATTGCTCTGACTTTCTCAACATCCCTTTGAGAATACGTAGGCACAAGGTCTCATCCTTGCCGAGCAAATTTCTTTCTCCCTCAAACCAAACAAACCATAGCTCCCTTTAGATCCGAGCTACAAATGCTCTGATTCTCATTAAGGGATATGTATGCAGAAGATCCCAATGATCTTTGCGAGCACAATAATAACAAAACCTAGGATCCCACATAATCTATCCTTCTTAAAATCCAAAGGAGAAACTTTCCCAATCATAGAAATAACAATTTAAAACACACAAACATATCAAACATATTCATATATAAAGCTATAGATAACTATATATATTTAGGGTGCTCCATCTATTCCCTTTATATAACAAACCCCCTTGCCCGGAATCTCCCCAATGCGTTACGTCTAGTTCACGCTAGTCGTAATGCATATCATATCAATTGAGGGTATTGCAGCTTTCCCCTTTTTCATAATCATTTTTCTTGTGTTGGAAATAATAAAGCTTGATGCTCGCGGCATCTTTATAAACAAATCAAAAGAGTAAATCGTTTCGAGCTAGAGAATCCGAATTCAGATTTAATTCCCTCGCGCGTCACTTTTTAACACGAACACAAGCGTATGCAAGACCATGTGCTGCTTGGCTATGAGCTTATTCGTGGTTATAGTCGTAAGAGCGGTCCTTCTAGATGCATGCTCCAAATGGATTTGCAAAAGGCGTATGACTCCGTGGAGTGGGGGGCTGTGGAGGTTATTATGCGAGAGATGAATTTTCCGCTTCGGTTCATTCGCGGGATAATGTTGTCCATAAAAACACAGTATCTTACAGGTACAAAGTCAATGGTGAATATACTAATTACTTGGATGCTAAGAGAGGTCTCAGGCTGGGAGACCCTCTCTCCCCTCTAATATTTGTGCTTGTTATGGACTATCTCCATTGTATCCTCTGAAAGTTGAAGGAGAACCCCAACTTCAATTTTCATGCCAAATGTGCCAAATTGGACATCACCAATTTAAGCTTTACCGACGATTTGCTATTATTCTCCAGAGGAGATCCTATTTCTATGAAGTTATTGATGCAAGCCTTCCACAACTTTGGTTCCTCCACCGGTCTATGGGCTAATCCGGCGAAGTGCAAAATTTTCTATGGCAACATTCCTCTTCTTCATAAACAGGAAATTCAAAAGATCACAAATTTCCAAGAAGGTGAGTTGTCGTTTCGTTACCTGGGCATTCCACTGTCGAGCAAAATGCCTCATTTATCGCACTGCCTCATTCTGGTTGATAAGCTTGTTAGCAGAATCAGGAACTTGAGCTCTAAGCTTCTCAGCTATGCGAGCAGGCTGCAACTAGTGAAGAGTATCATGTTTCCTATCTCTAATTCCTAGCTTCAAAGCATTCTGCTGCCAAAGTAGGTGATTAAGATAGTTGAAGCGATATGTCATTCCTTTCTTTGGGCTGGTGGGGATCAAGTTTCGCGGAAAACTCCGGTTTCCTGGGACAACACCTGTAAGCCTAAGAACCAAGGGAGCTTGAACATTATTTACTTAAAGACTTGGAGAGTTCTTAATATCATTAAGCTGCTTTGGAACCTCTGTTTGTAAGAAGGATAGTCTTTGGGTGAAATGGATTAACAACTATTATACGAAATCCAAGCCAATTATGCAAGTTACGGTGAATCCCAATTGGTCTTGGATTTTCAAAACCATTTTGCAGTGCAGACAGGTTGTTAACAACCTTTAAAACTGGGACAATATGGTGCAGCAGGACAAGTTTGTTACCCGCAAGATTTACCTGGAATTGAAAACCAAAATCTGGAGGTTAACTAGAAATATGTGTTCTTCAACAACTTTGCTCGTCTGCGTGCTAAATTCATATTATAGATGGCATGTCATAATAGCCTTTCTACCAAATAGAGGCTCCATCGTTTCTCTATGATTGATAACAATAGGTGTTGTTTTTGCCATAAACCGGAATCTTTAAATCATCTGCTCATCGAGTGTAGTCATATGGTTGTGATATGGCGTCAGGTTCTGCAGTGGATTCAATTTGATCATCAATTCTTGGGATGGTTTAAGGAGCTTGCCTGGGTTAGTAGATGTAGTAGAAGCAAGGGCCATAAAGCGGTTATTCTTAAGGTGGCTTTTACGGAAACTGTGTATGAGTTATGGAAGTATAGGAACAAAATCTACTTTGGTAAAATGGGGGATCCCTCTATTGTTGGGAATGAAATTATAGAGTATATCTTTTATAGGTGTTGGATGAAATCTAATTTGAGACCTTGTATAACTAGGCTTATGTTGTCTTAGGTATTGGTTTGTGACTGGATCGTTTGATTGTCTTTGTTCATACATAAATTCCCCAGCCGAGATGTAAGGCCGGATGGGGGTTTGCAGGCATCCGGGATGAATCTCGGATGAGATATGAGACGTTTATCCGACATGGTTCCTGGAACTGGGATAGGACACCGGGTCAGCCCCGGGATATGACCCGGACGTCTACCCGGGCTAGGAGGGTCGGATTGGTTTCCGCTACGTTACTTATGGATCGTTACGAATTAATCATTAAGTAGCGGTTTCAAGTATTAAATGGACGGTTACATCATTATGATCATTAGTGATGGCTATGCTATAAAAAGAGGCCTCAGGGCCATGGGAAGAGGATCATTCTCTCATTACCTCTCTTATCCATACGCTCAAGAGGGGTCAAATACTTTATCTCTAAGGGCTCCCAACTTCGGGGTAAGCTAGACTCATAGCTTGGAGGCCATTCATCCTTGTATGAGCCTCCGAATCCCTTAAGATCTTACATGAGGTTTTCCTGCAAGAACATTGGCGCCCACCATGGGGCCCTGGTAAAACTTTCCTGGGCCACACAAAACCTTACACAAACAATCATCTTTTACTAGGTGATACACGCCAAAATCATGATCTTACCATAATCCTTGTTTCCATTTATCTAAACGACACTTACATAAAAGATAAAGTTGTTGTTTGCTAAAGTAAGAAAAACTGAAGTGTTGTATGGTACGATTACACGCTGAACAAAAGTCAGCATTTACAAAATGTGCATGTTTGACCCGATCAAATCTGGATTCAATTGGTGATAGCTGGTCGGAGGAAGTAGTATCGGCGGGGTGATGCGTTTAAACATCACGCCATTCTCAGCCGGGTTATATTACCCTCCAGAATACAACAATCTATGGCTATAGAGCAAGGTCGGGGTGACCGATTTGATTATGTCAGAGATGAATTTGAACTCAAATCGCCGGAAGGTTCTAGGATCGTTATTTTACAACAAGTCTTGCGGCCAGGTGGATCCGTAACGCATGGCGAGATGGAATTGCATGTTGAAATCGATCAAGTCGTGATTCTTCTAGTGATGGCTGGTCAAAGAAGCGTGTACAATCCTCGGCGAAAAGATAAACTGTTGCATCAACTATTTCTGCCGCTATGGCTAGCGCTCGACGAATTGAGGAACTGCCATCTCAGATTGCTCAGGCAATGTTGCAAAAAGAGTGGGTCATCTAAGTCGAAACGCATGGTAGCATCGAGTCGACAATCAAAGATAATTGATTCTTACCCGCTCTTCTAATTAAGTCCAATTACCTTTAATTCACGGTTATAAATCATTGAAACAACAACTTGAATTTGGTGAAAGATTGGTAGCCGTTCATGGGAATTAATTTAATGTTTTATTGTAATGGCCCCTCCGCAGATTGGGGATACCCTCTGGTATCTAGGAGTGGGAAGATAGGGCGAGACGTCCTTCAGAAGAATGCTCAATTACCAAAGATACATGAAGATATCACCGATAATGCTTTGATGTCGAGATGGAAGGAGATCATTTCCAAGCAAACACATATTGATTGCTTGCAGACGGTGAGGAGTTGGTGACTCACGAAAAGGGATGCAGATTTCCCATGGTGATGAAATCAATGATGCCAAGCATTCGATATGAAGTTACCTAATGATGCCGAGCATCCCCGGTGGTTAATCCAGATGGGTCTGATATGCTGTCAGCATTATTGGCGTGCAACCGGAGTTGTCGGCGAGTTTATACTAGTACTAGTCTCGAAAAAGAATGCCATTGATTTCGTTGTGTCTCGGAAAGATAAGTTTCTAACTTTATATTGATATTGTTAAGGCCTGTTAGATCCCCGGTAAAGTTTAACGCTTTGCAAAGTATGCATGTTGTCAGTAGGATGGTTTGAATCAATGTCGATGAAGTGAAATGCATGGGCCAGAAACGTTTATTACAATTGGTATGCATGAAAATTAGTTAACGACTGTCGTGGCTGGAAAACTGTGGCCTTATGAATTGATATAACTATCTAAGTTAAGATTACGGCCACGGCGTTAAGGTTTTTATAGCTAGATGAGTAATGTACTACAAATTGCAAATATGACTGTTATGACAATGCTTTTGACATGTCACATACTTATAGGCCGAAGGGAGATGAACAAATGTTCCAGTTGACAATGGTTTCGATATTCCCTGTTGAAATTTCCCCAACTGTTAATACTTTGTTAATACTTTAGAGCTTGGCATGACACCCTTATTGTTGCCTCGGCGTAGAAGCAGTAGGTGGCCGGGTCTTGAATACGGACAGTAGCGAGTCAAAGATCGGTTTGAAGCCTAGAAAGTTAGGAGCAACATTACTATGAGACCGGGAGCATCTCATCACCGACACCAACATTGAAAGATAAGTTGCTCACATTCTCGGGTTATAAACTGTTGCTATCATACATTATTTATCTTCATTATATGTGTTGTACATTACACCATGAATGAGTTAAGTTCTCGGGACTAACGTTTACTCAGTGCATTGTTTCTTGTAGCTGACCATTGTCGGTTTTAATTAAATGTAACAATGCCAGTAGATGAGAGAAACATGTAGGCCTCTGATGGAATGTCGCTATGTTATGAAACGCGGCTGGCGCGGCCGAAATCGAATCGCCGCCACAGGGTGAACCGGTCCAACGCATCTGGATGACGCGGCGAGTTTTTCCGCGATAGCGGTTGTTGGAGCGGCGCGGGGGCGGCCCGGAAGCGGTCGTAGCGGCCGAGTTGGCCTTGACGCGGGTCGGGTCAGCCCAAACCCATTTTTTTTTCACAGTTTGGAGGGTTTGAATAATTAAAAAGAAAAACCCTATTTTTTATATTTTTTCTTTTGTACCGTTACTCCTTGCTTGCCCATCGCTTTCTTTTCTCCCGTGCCCACCCTTTCTCTTCTCTCATCATCGCCTTCTCAATCTCATCTCTCATCATCGCTTTCTCCTTGCTTGCCGTATCATCCATCGCTTTCTTCTGCTCCGTTTTGCTTCTGCTCCGGTCTGCTTATGTTTTCCAGGTATTGTTTCTTCTTCTTTGTTTCTGGAATCTGGAATCTACTTTCTTCCTACTCATGTCAATTTCTTCCTACTATTTCTACTTCCTATTTCTACTTTCTGTCTGCCATCCTATGAAGCCCATCCTATGAAGCTTTGTGTTGATTATATTCTCTGCCTACAGATAGTCAGATATGGCAAATACTCCTTCAAGTACTCATGATGTTCCATCTGTGGCTTCTTCTGCTCCTAAGGTCCACAAACCAATCGGTGACATAGGTTGGAAGTTTAACCATTTGAAAGACATGAATAATAAGAGGAAGGTTACATGTGACTTTTGTAACGAAACGTCGACCGGAGGTATTTCTAGGGCTAAACAACATCAATTAGGAATAAAAGGAAATGTGAAGGCTTGCACTAAAACACCGGAAGACGTTAAGTTGGTTTTACAAGAGCACGAAGATAAAAATGGCAAGAAAGAAATCTATGTCGTGAAGCCCATGAAAATGATGATGAGGCATCGCGATCCTAGAAATATCTAGGATTCGAGCTGAAAAAGACCACCAAGAGGGAAGTATGTCCGCCAAGAAGAATACAAAAGGTCCGTTGGATGTTATTTACTATAGAAAACCCAAGAAAGTTTGAAAAGGGAAAGCAAACAAGTTTGAATGATGCTTGTGATAAGAAAGCAAGAGAGGAATGTTGCAAATACATAGCTCGTTTCTTTTATCGGAATGGAATTGCTTTCAATGTTGCGAATTCTAAAAGTTTTAAGTTGATGGTTGAAGCAATTGGTATGTATGGTGCACATTTGAAGCCTCCAAGCTACCATGAGTCGAGAGTTCCTTTGCTTCAAGAAGAGTTGAAACTTACTCATGAGATGTTGAGTACTAACAAGAAAGAACAAGAAAAGTATGGTTGTTCTATAATGTCGATGGTTGGATGATACAAAGGGAAGAACTTTGATCAACTTTTGGTGAATTCTCCGGGCACAATGTTTGTTAAAAGTGTTGACGCTCGCTAACATGAAAACCGACAAAAGTTGTATGAACTTTGGATAGCTTTGTGGAAGAGATTGGTGAGAGCAATGTTGTGCAACTTGTTACCGATAATGGAAGCAACTATGTCTTGGCTGGTAAGCATCTTCAATATCGAGGCCAAAATATTTTGACTCCATGTGCTGCTCATTGTCTAGACTTGATGTGAAGATATCGGAAAAATTCCAAGAGTCAAGAAGGTTATAAAAATGGAATGACTCTCACCGGTTTCATTTACAACCATTCTTTGGTTTTAAACTTAATGAGGAGAAATTAGAAAGCTTAATTGGTTAGAAGTGGAGTCACAAGGTTTGCCACAAATTTTATTACTTTGCACAGGTTGCACACTCTAAAGTCAAAAATTAGACCCATGTTCACTTCTCAAGAATGGTTGAACTTGAATGCAAGTAAGGAGGTGAAAGGAAGGAAGGTAGCCGCTATTGTTCTTCAAGTCTCATTTTGGGAAGATATTGTGTTTACTCTTAAAGCAATGGGACCTTTAGTAAAAGTACTTAGGCTTGTTGATAATGAAAAGAAGTCGGCAATGGGTAGCATCTATCATGCAATGTTGGAAGCCAAGGAGTTAATTAAGAAAAACTTCAACAACAATGAAGACAAGTACAAACAAGTCATTGATATTGTTGATAGAAGATGGAGTATTCAACTTCATCATCCGTTGCACGCAGCTGGGTATTATCTTAATTCGAAGTACTTTTATAACAATCCTATGATCGAGAATGATGATAAGTTGTTGGATGGTCTTTATACGTGCATTAGTAAGCTAGCTGCAAGTACTGTTGTTGTTGATGCCATCCATGGAGAATTATCAAATTATAAGATGGGTGATGGCCATTTTGGATTGAATGAAGCGGTTAGGCAAAGAGCCGTTGTAGCTCCTGGTAAGTAACTATGCTTAATTCGCAATAATTTAATTACAATACATAATTTGTGTTTATATGCTAATGCAAATAATTGTTGCATTGCAGCTGAGTGGTGGAAGAGATATGGAGCAAAAACACCAAATTTGCAGCTCCTCGCTATTAAAATATTGAGTTTGACTTGTAGTTCATCGGGTTGTGAGCGAAATTGGAGTACTTTTGAGCATGTAAGTAGTTGCTATTAAGTTATAGATTCAAATTAATAGTTTTGCAATGAATATTTATTATTTAAACTAACATTAAAATTATAATATAGATTCACCCAAGAAGAGAAATAGACTTGAACATCAAATGTTGCAAGACTTGGTATTTATCAAGTACAATCAAAATTTGAAAGAGCGCTTTGATAGTGATGATTTGATTGATCCTGTGGTAATGGATGATGATTTTGATACCCATAACCTATGGTTATTGGGAGGTGAAGATGAAGTGAACTTGAACCGAAAATGATATGGTGTTTGATGGTGATGATTTGTCTTGGCTAGATGTTGAAGCTGTGGTGTCACGAACCACTTGTCAACACTAGAAGCCAAACAACATTGCAGAAGAAGGCGACTGCACCTCCACCACCTCCACCACCTTCTTCATCTAGATCTAAGGCAAAAGCAAAGGAAGTGGTAGTAATAGATGATGAATTTGGTGATCAAGAATATATTGGAGAGGATGAAGAGGATGAAGAGGATGGAGAGGATGAAGAGGATGCTAGTGTCGAAGGAAGTGATGATGAAGACTTGGATTTTAATGATTCTTGAACTTTTATTAGAGTTTTCATGTTTAGTTATTTTAAGATTTAAACTAGTGCATTTTGACTAGGATTTTATTTTGTTGCCTAAACTTGTGCATTTTGACTAGAAGTTATTTTGGACTCCATTTTGAGTTGAGTTTTTTTTTTTATCATACTACTATGTTTTTGGCATGTAAATGTCTATTTTTCTAGTGTCCGCGTTGCTAAAAAAGCGCCCGCGCCGCTCCCCCATCCGCGCCGCTCCCATTTTGGGGTTGACCGCGCCGCGCCGCTTTCCGATATTAATAACATAGGAATGTCGATGATACGAGCATTAGAGCATCCGAACTGACCGATCCAGGTGCTGCGGGAACCAAGCCATAACATTGGATCTCAGAACAACGAGAACAAATGTTGGTATAAAATGAGGCGCAAGTACACCGACAATGCACAGAGAATGGAAAATCTTAACAGCTGCGGTCGAATACTTTTTGATAAGTTATTCTCATATATTTTGTTAATTGACTACAAGGCAAATATTCAATTACAGGAATGCGTTGACTACTCTGTTATTCAATAGCTCATGCATGTTACCACCGCTATGTTAATATTCGGTAGCTTACGCATGTTAGTAATGTTATGTGAATAGCAAGTCAAATAATCAGGGCATGAAATATTAGTTGTGATAAAAGTTCATACAGTAAGATGTAGTAGCCCTTGAATGGTAAATAACACAACAATCGTTACTTTAAAAATAGTTGTTAGCTACTATATCATTAGCATACTAGTAACATTGGGGAGCTAGCTTTATTATATCATATCATTAGCATACTAGTAACATTGGGGAGCTAGCTTTATTATATCATTGTCGTCAGCATACTATATTTCAATGTTGGTGTTATGTATAAACAATTGACATGAGGTGCACAATTTGCTTTAATGCTTCGGTTACAGTGATAGTAAATGGTGATACAAGCGGTTACGAACTACACTTGCCCTCTCAGGACGGCTCATCCATGGGAAAAGGCGTGGAATTTCTTATACCACCGTTTACGTTCATTTATCTACAATTTTTATACACTTATTGCTACTAATGATTTAGTTTTATGACAAAAAATAGAGTTGTGTTTACAATGTCCGTAGAGTGGCGTATTCTGGACAGTGGCGTGACGACAATTTTGGATTCATTAGTCTAATTCAGTATCCAGTGGAATATATTTGACGAATGTCATATGTCGTTTCGGTGGCCATGGAGAAACCATTTTTCATGCGGGATTATCGATGGAAATTACTAGAATATAAAAAAGAGGCCAGTTGTACAAGCTTCACAGCATGGCTAAAAGACCCGATGCAAACTTACAGATCGACATCAACCGTTGACGACAATAAGGGTTTCATAAGCATCAATTCAGTGGTTTCTTAAACACAACTAGTATGCCGATGTTGCGACGAAAAAAACAGTGGCAAACCAACTTCTGTTTGGAGGAAGACGTCCATCGGGAAACAACGACCATTTGAATGGTTACGCGGAAAGGATAGCAGGCTGCGTTACCGACTTCAAAAGATAAGTGGTTCTTACTTACTCTTCTGATTGATCGCAATTAGCTAGCGTATATCTTTGATGCTTGAATTGATGTTTCGATATTTGTAAACCGACTATCGTTTCGTTTGTGGCCATTGTATGCATGATAAGAGATGAGTGGGTTTTGCTTGCTAACCACAACTTATTGTTTTCATCCGTTGTTAGTCTTGTGAATATCTATTAATCGGATACCATGAGAATATGTTGGGGGCTCTGGACACAATCGAATCTGAGCAAAATAATACATGATGCATTGCTCACGAGGTTGTTTTAATTACCGTGTTGATTTGATGTACAAATACTATTCATGTTTGTTGGTACTGTCAGGTTATAGGTTGCTTGCCGGCAACACTATGTGAAGGAAGGAGCATGAAACATTTCCACATAGTTGTGAAAACGAGATGACACCATGGGCGGGAGACATTTTATTTTTCTTAGTATCAAAATAAGGAAGGATCTGGATAATATGTAGAAATAAACAAATCAACCAGCGTAAGTACCCGAGAAGCAAACGAAGAGAGGAAACAGGAGTAGTCCTTGATCGGGATAGCTGTGCGTATAAAGCGCTTCACTGTGTTTCAACAAAACCTCACGCTTGGGGGGCTCATATAACAATCCCGATCAAAAATGATAGAAGAAAAGACAGCAGAAAGCCGGGTAGATTGAATTGTTGAAATTTTGTAAAAATTACAATATTGTTTAAAATACCATTATGTAAAGGTGTCGTCTTACTCTCCTGTGTGGGCGAAGAGGCATCTTGAAGTTAATCCTAGTTTGTAAAGGCCAAGTAGGATGTAACGGATGAGTACATTGCACCTCCAACTGAAGGCGGGAATCATTAGGTACGTACTGCTGAGCTCGGTCTCAGATCGTCTCTCAGTCACGGTAAAACCCTCTTCCGAAAGGCTCGCTCCTACGCGAACAACCTTCTCGTCAACCTCGGTAGAGGCTCAACCCTGGTCAACTCCGGGCTCAATCCGCTCTTGATCAACCCTATAGAGGCTCAACCTCAAAGGCTGCTCCTCACGCGGAACAACCTTCCCGTCAACCTCGTTGGGCTCTCGAATCCGCTCTGATCAACCCTATAGAGGCTCAACCCCTCAGTCAACCTCGGTTGGGCTCAATCTGCTCGGATCAACCCTATAGGCTCTCAACCTCAAAGGCTCGCTCCTACGCTGAACAACCTTCTCGTCAACCTCGGTTGGGCTCAATCCGCCTTGATCAACCCTATAGAGGCTCAACCTCGTGTCAACCTCGGTGGGCTCAACTGTCTCGGATCAACCCTATAAAGGCTCAACCTCAAAGGCTCTGCTCCTACGCGGAACAACCTTCTGGTCAACCTCGGTTGGGCTCTGAATCCGTCTCGGATCAATCCTATAGAGGCTCTGAACCTTAAAAGGCTCTGTTCCTACTCGGAACAACCTTCAAAGGCTCTGTTCCTACACGGAACAACCTTCAAAGCATATAAGGCGAAGAACCTTAATTGGATTCCGCCCAACATTTCGCCATAGCTCGACTTCAGGCCTTGGGGTCATTTTTTGAAAACTTGATAAGGTGTGACTTGGCAAAAACCTCGAAAAAACTACTCAGGGGCTGGTCTATTAATAAATCTAAGTCTTACTTCCAAATAGCCCGACAAAGTTTTGAGTCCAGCTCGGACTAGGAACGAGTGCTATGTTTGGGTTAAACTGGAGTATCGATTCAGCGACGAGGATAGGAATACATTGGCGTTGTGAACAAAATTGTTACGCACTCGTCCAAGCCGTCAGGGTTGTTGTTTGCTACACCCTATGGCTTGGGGGCTAGTAGCATAACATAAAATTGTTCACGAGCAACCTCAAAAGCTCTGTCTGTACCAAGCATACAAGGCAAAGGACCTTAATTGGATTCCGCCAAAACATTTCACCAAAGCCTTGACTCGAGATACTCGGGGGCTAGTCTGTCTATATATCCTACTACTCCAAGCCGAGATGTGAGGTCGAAAGGAATTTTTTATCCCGGCCATGCGTCCCGGATCCACCGCTAAAAACGCGCTACGGAGTGTCGATTCCAACACGCATGTTACATTAAAAAACAAACCTCAGAAGCGAAGAATGGTAAACCACTGTGTGCAAATTCGCACTAAGGCACAGGTTGGTATTGGAGGTCGACCGGGGTCAAAGTTTATGTTTCTATTTAATCGACCATAAGGTTTCAAGGTCTAGAAACCATATGCTCGGGGGGCTTATGTTCATACATAAATTCTCCAGCCGAGATGTAAGGCCGGAGGGGGGTTTGCAGGCATCCGGGATGAATCTCGGATGAGATATGAGACGTTTATCCCAAGCATGGTTCCTAATCGATAGAGACCGTCGCCCGGATATGACCCGGACGTCTACCCGGGCTAGGAGGGTTGGATTGGTCTCCACTACGTTACTTATGGATCGGTTACGAACGTTACGAATCATTAAGTAGCGGTTTCAAGTATTAAATGGACGGTTACATCATTATGATCATTAGTGATGGCTATGCTATAAAAAGAGGCCTGAGGGCCATGAGAAGAGGATCATTCTCTCATTACCTCTCTTATCCATACACTCAAGAGGGATCAAATACTTTATCTCTAAGGGCTCCCAACTGCGGGGTAAGCTAGACCCATAGTTTGGAGGCCATTCATCCTTGTATGAGCCTCCGAATTCCTTAAGATCTTACATGAGGTTTTTCCTGCAAGAAAAGTCTTGCTTGTATTATTTTTTTGGTTCTGAATAAAGTTTTCTTTTCCAAAAGACAAAATATTTAAATAAATAAAAGTATTAAAATATATATATAAGATCAGTTTAATTTATCTTTTAAAAACGTTTGCTTTGAAAACACTTTCTAAATATTTATATAAATAAAATTTTCTAAAATAAATTCATTATTTCTTGTTTAATTGTATTGAATATAAATATTTTTAAAAATGTATACATTTTTATCCATTAGAAAAATCAATTATTTCAAAAACCAACGCATTAAATATAAATGTTTTAAAAATAATTATATTTTTTAAAACTCTTAAATGAGACATTCATTAACATTTTCCTTTTTTTAAATGATTTTATACTATTATGTATTTTTGAATAAAAAATCTATAAAACAATTCTTCAAAAAAATTTCAAATAAAACTTTAATTTGAATAGTTATCTTAAAATTTTATTTACATATTTTATTATTTAATTAAAAAATTAATATTAAAAATCATTTAATTTTAGATTTATTTCAAATAAATTTTTACAAAAATAATTTTTAAATTATAATTTTTCAAAAAAAAATTGATTTTGATTATGTTTTAATTTTAAAATATATATATATTTGTATTATAAAATATAAAAATTAATATTTTAGTTTATAAAAAATTTATAATACTTTGAAAAAATTAAATCTATTTTTTTAAATACAAAAGACATATTTTTGAAGTTAAAACAAACGGATTAATAGTTATTGACAATATTAATACTAAAACTCAAAATAATCTGAACATATGTGTTGTTTCCATAAAATATATAATTTAGTTTTGAAATAAGAGTTCGAATTTTGAAAAGGATTTTTAAGTCCAGTCATATGAGCTGATTCATATTTAATTTTTTATTAAAAATAATAAATAAATTGTTTATTTAGGTTAAATAACCCACAATTTATCATACAAAAGTTTTTCTGTCCGATTTAAAAATGCTTGAAATCCGTTAGGACCGATTATATTAGGTTGGGTAGCCTCTTTTTCATAGCTCTAATCAATAGTATTGAAATTTGATATCAAAAGTCAGACACTTTAATTATATTATCCTATTTTAAAAAGTCAGACACTTTAATTATATTATCCTATTTTAATAAGATAAAGTTTGTAATAGAAAAGGAGTTTTATATTTTGTAGCCCCCTTAGTTCTCATAATACTACGTTGTTTATCTTTTAATCGTATATACCGGTTACCCATTACTCAATTTTTTTTTTTTTTTTTTTTTGGAATAAGGCTAAAACTATATAAATGAAAAGAGGATCACAAAAAGGAGGGGATTATATCGAAACCCTCTCAAAAATTAACAAATCTATAAAAATTTATTTTCAATTTATTTTTTACAAAATCACATCTAATAACTATGGGGGTAGAGTAAAAAAAGAGTAATGGAAGGAGCATTCCGCCCTAAGTTTGCAAAATAATCAGCGCATGAATTTCCTTCTCGAAAAATATGAGAGATAACAAAAGTCATATTTTCCAAGATAGATTTACATTCTAACCATTTATGCCTAAGTTGCCACGACACCAAATTCTCCTTAGAAAAAGCTTGGACAATAATAGAGGAATTTGTTTCAATCCACAGCTTAAACCATGCTCTGTCTCTAGCAATCTCAATAGCTCAAAAAATCACAAAGAATTTCACATGTAAGGAACTAGGCCTCGAAGTGGGCTCCGCAAAAGCTAAAAGAAAGTTTCCTATAGAATTTCTAAAATTTCCACCACAACCACTAACATTATCCGCAAAAGATCCATCACAATTACCTTTGATCCAATCCAAGATAAGAGGGTGCCAAAAGACCTAAATAATGTTTGGAGCTTTCGGAAAATTAAGATTTATCTTGAAAGCTTTAAGAATATGGAAATCAGCCATGGAAGAGGAGGCACGAAGATAGGTATTGTTACCAACTAAACGCACCTAAGCAATAGTGGAGGCGATAGAAGCGGACAGAGAGGGGAGCTTGTTGTCAAAGCGAGCATAATTTCTAGTATACCAAATAAGAGAGAAAGAGTAAAAAATGGCAGTCGTGATAGCAAGAATGGCTTGAGGCGAGTCCCCTTTACGACAAAAATCCAAACTGAATGAACCGAGGAAACCACATTAGAAGAATTGAGAGTACCACCAAGTCACCTCCATACACTTGCAGCAAAGGGGAAAGAGAAGAATATGTGTTCCATCGACTCACAAGCCGAATGACACACAATGCATCTTGAAACCAGGGACCAGCCACAAATTTGCAACGCCTCATCACTAGGAACCTTGTTATGAATTAGTCTCTAAAGAAAAAGAGCCCTTGATGGCGCAATATCATCATTCCAAATTTTCTTTGCCCAAGAAGCTTGAGAGGGATTTTGATCCTTGAAATTGTATGCCTCCTTGAGCGAAAGCGTCTCGTCCAATGCCGAGAACCAAACAAAAGAATCTGGACCCCTAAAATTTGGAGATGTAATTACAACGCCAATACCGTTGCCAAGTGCGTTAGAAGCTCCATCGAAAATCATGGTCCATCGAGATCCTGGCTCAGGTCCTTCGTCCGGTCCAGGCTCTTCGTAATCGGTGACTAACATAATATCCTCGTCTGGGAACTTGAAATGCATAGACTAGTAGTCATCTACGGCTTGATGAGCCAAATGATCGGCTACCACACTTCCTTTGATCACTTTCTGTGTAGTATACTGAATGTCGTATTCGATCAAGATCATTCGCCATCTTGCTATTCTTCCGGAGAGAGCAGGTTTCTCGAATATGTATTTTATTGGATCCATCTTAGAGATCAATAAGGTAGTGTGAGTCAACATATATTATCTCAGTCGACGAGCAACCTAAGCCAAAGCGCTACAAGTTTTCTCGAGCTGTGAGTATCTTGTTTTACAGTCGGTAAACTTTTTGCTAAGGTAGTATATTGCATACTCTTTTCAATCAGACTTGTCATGTTGCCCCAACACACACCCCATTGAATTATCTAATACTGTTAAGTACATGATGAGAGGTCTTCCTTTGACTGGTGGCATCAGGATAGGAGGTGTTTGTAGTTACTCCTTGATTTTTTCAAAAGTTGTCTGGCAATCATTGTTCCATTTTACTACTTGATATTTCTTTAGTAACTTGAAGATTGGCTCACAAGTAGCAGTTAGATGTGCAATGAATCTGGAAATGTAAATCAGTCATCCCAAGAAACCTATGACTTCTTTCTCGGTACGGGGAGCTGACATTTCTTGAATAGCTTTGACCTTGGCAGGGTAAACTTCGATACCTTTACCACTGATAATGAATCCCAGGAGCTTGTCGGATCTGACTCCAAAGGTGCATTTGCTCGGATTAAGTCTCAATTTGTATTTCTTCAATCTATTAAATAGCTTACGCAAATGATCAAGATGTTCTTCTTCGGTTTGTGATCGAGCTATCATGTCGTCGACGTAGACCTCTATCTCGTGATGGATCATATCATGGAATAAAGCCACCATAGCGCGTTGATATGTGGTGCCAACATTCTTCAACCCAAACGGCATGACCTTGTAACAGAAGGTGTCCCACTGCGTAACGAACATAGTCTTTTCCATATCTTTGGGAGCCATCTTGATTTGGTTATAACCGGAGAAACCATCCATGAAAGAGAAAAAATTTGTGTTGAGCGGTGTTGTCAACCAGAACATCAATATGTGGAAGCGGAAAATCATCTTTCGGGCTTGTAACGCCCGATTATTTAATTAATTAGTTAATTAAATATTTCGAATTACTTTATATTTAAGTTGTCGAATTTGTGAGTTAAATTAGTTGTTTAATTATTGAATAGTCGGTAGAATTAATATTACTAATAGTATTAGTTGGTTATTATTATTAATATTAATATTAGAGTAATTGTTGTTGGCTTGTGTTGGTGGTAGTACGCAGCAAAGTGGGAATGAGGGTAGTAGGCCCAATAAGAGAAATATAATTAATATTAAGTATTATATATAAATAAGAAATTAGGTTTGTGAGAGTTATTGGAAAAACAAAGAGAAAAGAAAAAAGAAAACAATATGTGAGAAGTTGGAAAAGAGGAATAAAGTTTTGGGAAAAATTGTCGTCAGGAGAAAATTGCAGACCGAAAGCCAAACCAAAGTTCGACCGGAACTCCTTAGAGCGACCTTCAATCCAAGGTAAGGGTGGAATTCTAATTTTTTAATGCGTTATATGATGAGTAGTATGCGGGAATTAGGGTAATGGGGAATTTACCATGCATTCGTAGTTGTTCTGTTTGTGAAAGTAGTGGTTTTTCCTGTGTTGAAATTGTGTTGAATTGATTGTTTAATTGACGTTGTGAAAGGAAATTATTGTTTTTGCCGATTCGGTGGAATTATAAAATTATTATGAGAAAAGTTACAGAAAATTACAGAAATAGAAGAAGAATGACACTAAACGGCATACCCAAGATAAGGGGAGTGTGCCGAATGACACACTTGGTGGAGGGACTATGCTGATCGGTATAGTGTGCCTAATGAAGGGTGTCGAACGCACCTCTGTAGCATGACACATAATTCTTATTTTTGCTTTGATAGATACTGTAGCAATAAGTTACAGATTCCATATTGCATGTTTCAAGTGATAATTAATTTTGAAGGTGTAGTAAGATGTATGTATATTACTAGTAGTAATTATTAGTTACTGTTTAATAATATATTAATTAAGAGTTTTAGAATTATATATATATATATATATATATATATATATATATATATATATATATATATATATATATATATATGAGGGATAGAGATGAGTTACACTCGTTAAAAAACGTCACTTCGGATTAATATTTTTTAAAATCAACCGTTGGATTGAAACATACGATCATATTAATCATACCTATAAAGTTTAAGATTAACCTGTAATGATTTACTATGTCATTGAACTACATCAAAATTAATGTTATATGAGAGTCCATTTTGACGTTAATCTTTGGATATCTTGATCGTATAGTAAATAATTATAGATTAAGCTCAAACTTTATATGCATGATCTATATGATGATATGTTTCAATCTAACGGTTGATTTTAAAAAATATTAATCCGAAGTGACGTTTTTGAGCGAGTGTAACTCATGGTGTAACTCTTCGGGTGTAATTTGATCCCTCATCATATATATATATATATATATATATATATATATATATATATATTTAAATTAATTAAATAAATTAGTAGATAATGCTTAATAATTAAATAGCAATAGCGGTAAATAGATTGTTTTAGGTGTAGAATCATAACGGTTAATTTGTGTAGTATTTGTTGTTGTTTGCTTGTGATGATGTTGTTAATGATTTGCGAAGTTGCAGGCTGTGATGAAATTGGTTGTGTTACTCTGTGTTGTTGTTTTCCTTGTGATATGTTGTGATATTATGATGATGTGATAAATTTTGTTGATAATGTGATGTTGCAGGGAAGGTTAAAGACGATGAGTTACCTCTATTTATGCCTTGCGACGTTAATTGCGATGTTAATTGTTGTTGTTGCGTATGTGATTGTTGCATTCATTGAGTCACATATATTTGCATCTTTGCGATGTCTTGGATTGGCACCACGTTGGCCTGGAATGGCAAAATTAGCGATGAAAGCTTATGCCTTGGCCTTGATGGCATACATGATGATGATGAAGGTTTATGCTTTGGCCTTGATGGCAAACACGATGGGGGTTCTGCTCTAATGGTACCACATGCATGTGCATTTGAATAAGTTGTTGCATCACATGTTGCATACTTGAGTTGTTATGACAGTTTTTTGTTGTTGTATTATGTTGATGAATATGTTGTGATAAATGTTGTTGTGTAAATAAATTGTTGTCGTTATATTACATTAATGATTATGTTGTGATTGTCTGTTGTGTGAATAATTTGTGAAACGGTGATTTAGATTTTATGATTCTAATATATTATTAATCATACGATTTATTGGATTGTTAGATATCTCACCCTCTTCTGTTATGATGTTGCCTCTACGTGGGTAACGTGAACGTAATGAAGAATGAAACGTTAATAGCTATTAGTTCGAGTCGGTGTTTGTCGCTTTGATACGTAGCACTCGGGGGGATAACACTTGTTTTGCTTATCGTTGTTTATTATTGCATTGTTGAAGTTTTAAGTTATTTATCGGAGTTTGATCATTTGTTTAAAGTTGTTCAAGTTTGACAAAGATGCTATATTTTATTCTCAAAAGTTTAATGTTGTGAATCCGCTGCGTAGTTATCATAAAAGTTGATTTATGCTTAAAGAATAAACAAGTTGTTAAGTTCATCTTTCTTATTAAAAGAATTATGTATCTAGTTTAAATGAAATTACAGGTTGTGTTTTAAGTTGAAAATGTGATATCATAACTGTTGTTTGGAATTTTGCACTCTGATTTATTTATAATTACCGGGGTAGAATTAGGGTGTTACAGGGCTTTCCTTATTCAGATCTTGGTAGTCTACACACATGCGTACCTTACCATCCTTCATAGGTACGGGTACCACGTTCGCAACCCGCTGTGGATAAGAAGTGACGGCTAAGAAACCGGCATTAAACTGCTTTATAACTTCGGCTTTAATTTTCCCGGACATCTCATGACGCATACGACGAACCTTTTGCTTCACAGGGAGAAAGCCTTCTTTCATCGGTAGTTGGTGTACCACAATGTCGATATCTAAACCTAGCATGTCTTCGTAGGACCAAGCGAAAATCTCGATGTAATCTCGCAGCATCTGGATCAATCTCTCTTTAACACTGTTCTCAAGACCTACTCCTATATTGATTTCCTTTATGTCTTTGTCGGTACCTAGATTCACAACTTCGACCGGCTCTTCGTGTGGCTATATATCCCTTTCCTCTTACTGTAGTAGTCTGGCAAGTTCTCCTGGCACTTCACAATCTTCCTCACCTTCGTCTTCGGCTTGGTAGATTGCATTATCAAATTCATATTTAGAAATAGCAGATTCGTTATCGACGAGATCCGAAGTGAATGTGGATCTGCAGTTTATTATGTGAATGTGTGTAAGAACACATAGCTTTTGAAAAGGTGATAAAGTAAAAAAGAAACACAGAGAGAAGAATATTTGAATGCAAAAGTCCAATGATTTATTGAATGAAAATATGCGAATGACATATAATAACCCTCACAAACGAGTTGTGTTACCCCGGGAAAGGCACTAGGCTTAAAGTTTTATTTTTCGAAACTATAAAGAACAAAAGCATAAAATAGAAGGAAAAAAACAATTACTTATGTCTAAAGAAGATTGGTATGACATCCTTAGTCGTCCAATTGTTGAGTCCATCGCAAGGAGTTGGGAAGATCCAATTGTTGATGTCAAAGTCACCATCATCGTCTTCTATAGCATGAACTCTATTCTTGTTGATGCGTAGGAGGCCCAAAGACGTCGTGACGTTTCATTTTCTGACCTTTGGAAGTGAAGCCTAAACCAATCTTGTCAGATTTGAACGAAAAATTGGGTAGCTGGCCCCAAACAGTACAACCTCCTTCTTCAACTACAGCTCTGGCATCTTTCAGCGAGGCCATCTTCGGTGGAACTCTAGTAACCTTGAGAGTGACTGGAGAGTCGGCAGGCATGACTCGTGGAACTACTTCGAAAACTTGACAAGGAGTCTCGATAAATTCGCCTTCCATTTCAATGTATCAGAATGACTGCATATGGTGTACCATATATTCTTCTTCTCTCGACATCAGAATGATCTTCCCTTCACCGGTATTTCAACTTTTGATGGTGGTGAGGTAATGTGTTCGCCCTGTATCCAAGGGCCCGAAAGCAGTAAGAATAAGCTGGACGAATGTCCATCACAAAGAAAGTAGAGTCAAAATTCTGTGAACCTACTTTGATTGGCAGGTTGAGTTCTCCAAGTATTGTTCTTTTCGAACCATCAAAAGCTCTTACGATTATGTCACTGGGTTTCATGACCACTTCTTCAGCATTAAGTCGATCGAGAGCACTCTTTGGCAGGAAATTCAGAGTAGAGCCAGTATCCACCAATACGCGAGTCAGCGTAGTTCCTTTACATTCTATAGAGATGTGCAAGGCTTTGTTGTGTTTTCTTCCGGCAGGAGTCAGATCAGCATCGGAAAATCCCAAACCATTGTCTATGGTCAGGCTAGCAATACAACTTTCAAATTAGTCAACAAAAGTGTCTTGTGGTATATGAGCATTCTTCAGAAATTTCACCAAGGCTTTAGCATGAGCCTCGGAGCACAATAACAGAGCTAAGATGGAAATCTTGGATGGGGTTTGTCCCAACTGCTCCACAATATTGTAGTCACTCTTCTTAATGATCTTTATAATTTCCTCCATCTCTTGCTTGGAGGTATCTTCAGCAACTTCCTTTGGTACTTCTGTCTGAGCAGGTTGAGTCACTTTCTCTTTTCCTCGAGCCTCGGGAGTTGGCTCAATAGCAGGAATGCAGACTGGTGCAGTAGTGTCCTTTGGAGGAGATATATCTGGATAAAACACTCTTCCGGTTCGTTACTTTGCTTGATCCGTGGTATTTTCAACATCAGGATTAGCAGCTTCAACTGTATTATCTTTGATGGTTAATGGATCTTGCTTGACGCCATAGTAGTAAACTTCGGCTCCATAATTCCAAGGTATAGCTTTGCCAGAGGAATATGGAATTGATCCGGGCGAGGTAATAATCAGAGGTGTCACCCTAGGTGTAGGATCGTCAGAGGTGATCCTTATTGTGTTCACATCAGTATATTCTTCGGGATAATCATCATCTCCCCATCTGGTTGCCTTGATGTCTTCAATTTCAACCTTGTAGCTTTTAGGAGCGGTATATTTCACCATAAAATCGAACCTCCCACTTGGCTTCCCCAAGGTATTCCAAACTTCTGGTACGACTTTTGTGACACCCCAAATAATTCAATTATTACATAATTGGAATTTTAATTATTAATTTAATTAAAAGTTTAATTATTAGTATTTTTAGATTATTGGATTTAATTAATTAATTAAATAAAATGAAGTATTGGGGTGTGAGGTTGAATTGAAGGGTGTGTGGAGTAAAACACTCTAATTATTCTAATTAATTTATTTCTATTATTTGGGATAATAAAAAGGAATAAATAAAGGAAAAAGGAAAAAGAGAAGAGAATTAGAGGTTTTTCATTCTACGTACATTAGAGAAGAGAAGAGAAAGAGGAGAAAAAGGCCAAGGCGTCGGAATTCGGAGAATCATCGCAAGGTAAGGGGTGATTTTGTCTGGTTAATATGCCTTATAGGTTTTGATAATCAATAGGATGATTTGATACGTTAGGAATCTCGAATTAGAATTTTCTAGGTTATGCCCTAATGATATAATCCGACGTAAAAACCCCAATTGGAATTCATAGGAATGATTATTATGTGTAGGTTGATTGTGGATTAATTAGGGAGTGTAATTCTGTTGTTGATTTGATGTGAAAATACATAAATTATGTTGTTTCAGTTGTACTATGGTTGTTGGTGATGAATGAGATCAATTGGAATTGCAAACAGTGAGAACAAAATTGATTTTTAGTGAAAAATGCAGTATGGATCGACACATGTTGTTATGTATCGATACAAGTAGCAAAACGTTTGAAAACCAGAAGCTGGAATAAGGCTTGTTTCGATACAAAATCATTTGTATCGACCCATAGGGCAATTTTGGAAGCTTTGCATCGACACAAGGATGTTATGTATTGACACAAGAGGGTTATGGATCGACTCATACTGAAGAAACTTTTAAAAATGGAAAAATTATTTGTGTATGAGTCGACATACGTATCTTGGTTGACACAAGCCATGTATGAGTTTACACATGGAGTTTTGATCGACTCATACCGTTTGAAAATGTAACATAACTTTTGAAAACTGCTTTGGTCATATCTTTGTGACCGTAATCGATTTAGTCGTAGTTGGTACCGTTGAAATGGAAGCACGTACTATCTATTAAAAACATTTTTAAAACCTAGTAACTGAATCTTGATGGATTGATATGGCTTTACGTATGAGGAATTCGTTGTAATTCGTGATTGTTCGTTGTTGACGTTGTATATTCTTGATAGATGTTAATACTATGTGTTGTGATTAACATTGTATATGCATGATTATGCTGTGCTGTTTGATGGTGTTAACCATGTATAGAATGGTGTTGTGATATCATGTTCCTTATTTGAATGTTGTATGTTTTATGTTGCGCATGCATATGCATTTTGGTTGTGGTTAATTCCCATTGTGTGGAATTGGACCTGCAGAGCCAATACCCGTACCCAGTGGTTTAGTGGTGGTGAGGCTGGATTCGTGTCCCAGTGGTGTATGGGCGAATCGTTGATTAACGTTGTTTCTGGGGCGTAAACGGAACTAGGTGTGAATTTAGTTCACGTTTGGTACCACATGCATAGAGTCTGCATTGCATATGGAATTATAACATGTTAGGATGGTTTCCAGTGTTATAATTGCGTTGATTGTTATTATATGCATAATAAATTGTGTGAAATGTATTTGTGAATTGTAACCTGAATATGCTAATGAGGGTGAAATAATGTATTGAACTGTTTTATTGTTTAAGAAACGTATAATGCATTTTAATTGTTGATGAAATCTCACCCTTACTTTGATGATTTCAGATTGAAGTGTTAGCCGCTTAGGAGCTGATGAGGATAGCTTTAAGCTGTGCTATTTATATTGTACGCATGTCACTGTCATGCTCTGATAGTTGTAACACTGGGGAACGATTGTTTTGGAATTATGGAATCAAACTTGTTTTCTTTTGGTTTATGTTGGAATACTTATGAATTGAAGTTTATTCCGTTTTGGTTGCTATTTTCCGCTGTGTAGAACATAATTATTGGTTTTTGATTACTTTAATAAAGTTCTTCAATGAAGCATGACAGTTTGAATGAGATTTTCTGATTTTCTATTTTTAAATAAATGTGATGCCCTTTCAATTATGCCAACTCTGATTTAATCATTAATTCGTGGGGTATTTTAAACGGGGTGTTACAGCTTTGCTTATATCTTTGATCTTCAAGCTTTTGGAAACATCTTCACACAAACTTTCTACAGAAGGAGTATTCAGAAATAGCACTTCTCGATTATCTATCAGACGTTGAACACCTCTCTTCAACCAGGCACATCCATTGGGTTCGGACGCGCAGTAACGACAACTTTCGAAACATCCTAGAAATAAACCAGCTTGTAGCAGATTCTTCTTAACAGTCATCAGGGGAGTAGTTAATTCGTCTACAACAAAGACATATGAGTCGTTATCAAGGGCATTGGCACTCTTGCAATGACCGGGCATAGGTGCGTTGATCATATTCGGGGTTTCCACAGGAGGGTCGAATTTAATTTCCCGAGCTTCAATCATGTCTTGGATCTTGTTCTTCAGGGCCCAACAATTGTTGGTGTCTTGCCCAGGGCTATTGGAGTCGTATGCACACCTTGCGTTAGAATTGTACTTCGGAGAGGAAATTTTGACATGTTAAGGAGGATCCCTCAAAGTAATCAGCTCTTCTTTCAACATGTGTTGCAATGCTTGAGACAATGGAATTTTGATCTTCGTGGCGCGTTCTTCTTACGCGTGTTTTCATGTTGAGGTTGCACCGGCGTGGGATTTGAGATCGGACTGCCCCCACAGATTGATTGCGATCAGTTTTGTCACGACTCTTCTGACCATACACAACATTGACTTCTTTCTTCCCATTGAAAGACCTCTTTCGGCTCTTGATTCCATCTTCAATATATTCGTCTGTCAATATCAGCTCGGTGAATCCGGATGAAGAGTTTCCAATCAGATGATTGAAGAATGAGAATGTCGCTCCCATGAACATGTCAACCAATGCCCTATTAGACAAGGGTGGTGGACTCGGCCTACTAGATCTCTCCATTTCGGGCGTACTTTTGAAATTCTCATCACGGTCCATAGACATGCTCTGTAGTTGCATACGAGTTGGTGCCAATTCAGCATTGTATTGATACTGTTTGTAGAAAGCATCTGCTAAATCATTCCAGGTATAAATGTGGGTATTCTCTAGTTGATAATACCACTCCAACTGTGTTCCAGACAAACTCTCTTGAAAGAAATGTATCCACAGCTTCTTGTCTTCAGTATAAGGATGAATCTTCTAAACATAGGACTTTAGATGCAGCTTCAGGAAAGAAATGTCATCATACTTAGCAAAGTTAGAACCTTGAACTTGTGGAATTACCACTCCAGAACCGACTCGATCATCAAAGTTCAACTCGACATTTTCGTGTTTTCCACAGCATTTAGACGGTCTTCGAGTTGCTTATACTTCTCGTTATCAGGATATTGTTCGCTCATATAGTCTTCCTCTTCGTTTTTAAACTCATGATGGCTTCCTTCATTATTTTTGATGCTTCCTTCGGCCACCACTTTTGTCTCGAGAATTCAAGGTGTCTTACTACCTTGACCGACCTCCGTGCTTTCTTCCTGTGTTGATAATTCCAACAATCTTTTTCTTTTGGTGATGAGCTTTTTCAAATATTTCGTCCTTGAACTAAGTGGTAAACATTTCGAACCGAGCATTCGATCTTGGAGATCTTTGACTTTGTTCGAGAGCCATTTCTTGAAATAAACAATGAGAATGAGAAAACCGGTCTTCGAGTGCTCATATGAAATGATATGCTATGATATGCAATGTTATACAATGTAGTGTTTTCAAGGACCTTAGGAATTTAAATTTGTTAAACAAACAAGAACAAACTTTTTATTAGTTGACTTAGCAAGTACAAATGAAAGTTCAAAAAATGAAATTCCTAGAGCTTAGGTCTCCCATGGAAGCTTCCTCTTTATGTTGAAGTAGGTGTTGATGCTTTGCTCCTCGTGAAGTAGCTTTGACAGCTCCTATACTCTTTTCTCGCTTGCATAGCATTGAGCTTCGAAGGTATCCCTTTCTTCTTTGAGTTGAATCCAGGATCTCTTCAATTCTTCGAAATTGGTAGGCATATCTGGATGAAGAATAGTGTAAGATTTATCGTCTTTGGCAACTGGTTCCATGATTACTGGTAAGATAGCAGCATATGGCATCATGAGGTTTTGAGCTCGAGCTCGCACCCATTTGAGGTAAGGTTCCCAAGGAATATAATTTTTGTGCCCCAAGGTCTTGGTATCAGTTTTCTTTACCATGCCCCAAGTGTGCACAAATCTTTGACGGTAACCTTGGAGATCGTTGTTGTGGTCAAATAAAATGTCTTGGATAAGTATATCATAAGGACCATCTCTTCGAGCATAACCAAATTGTCGTAGCGCTAGATAAGGGTTGTAGGTGATACCTCCCCTTATGCCAGGGAGTGGTACATTAGGGAATTCTCCATAACGCTCAATGAAACTGAAGTCCTTTTGAGAGTAGAGACACCAACGGATATCTGAATGAGAGACTGACATCAACCTTTAAGACTACTTTAGACCTTGTTCATTCTTCATCACTGATCGAGGAAGGAGCAAAAAAAACCACCTGGATAATAACGGTATGCAACACATGAGAGTTCCTTGTCTTTTCATAGTACGAGTGTGGAGAGAATGCAGAATATCTCCGAGTAAAGTAGGCACAGGGTTATGAGTATGGAATATCTTGACAGCGTTTACATCTATGAACTGATCTGGATTAGGAAATAGCACCAAGCCATGGATTAGCAAGGCCAAAATTTCTTTGAAAGTGTGGAAACCCATAGCCTTCAAGAATTCTTGAGCCTTATTTATCAGAACTTAGCAAGCAAACCCTTAACTCCACTTCTTGTTTCCCAATTAGCTTCAATGTCTGACCGCTTTAGGTGTAAGGCTGCTGCAATGTCTTTAAAACTCGGAACTTTTTCTGAACTGGTGAAAGGTTTCTGATCAAGAATGGGTATCCCAAGTAGCTTAGAGAACTCTTCTAATATAGGTACCAACTGATAGTCGGGGAATGTAAAATAGTGGTGTTTCGGATCGAAGAACTAGAATACGACGCTCATCATATCTTCTTCAAAACCGGAAGTAACCAAGTCGAGAAGATAACCATGCTTCTTGATGAACTGAGAGTGGTCGGGAACTTGTGAAACTAATTCCTTGAGTTGAGAAGGTGTCCTCACGAAGTTGATGCGGATAGTCTTCCCAGAAGCCATAACCCTACAACACAAAGCAAAAATAAATCCCTAGGTCCTTGAAATTATTAGAAGTGTTATGATGATATGATGTTATGATGTCATGATGTCATGTTTAATTAGCAAGCACAAATAATTCACACAATAGCCCTAGGTTTAAGGCTTGCATGAGGTATAGGTGTCTACCCTACCGGAGTTTTAGTTGGTTCAACTTATCCTATAATAGTAACCAGGTTCTTGGAATCTCATATCACGAATCTTTCTCGCAGGCTTTATTTCAGTACGACTACCAAATGGTCGATTGAAACATCCAGAAAGTCGAATCTTAATGAGCTTAGCATCGAGTATCAACCAACCTCAGTCTGCACCAAAGTCAGCTATCTCACTACCTTCTAATAGCCAATATGGGTCAATTAGGGTTCTAAAGTTGAGTTAGTGCTTCTGACACCACGCAGACACCAAATACTTCCTCAACTGAACATGAGGAGAATCAGGACATCCAAAGTGGCGCACTAACGTAGCCATCATTTTAACTGTTTCGGTCTATGCCTAACAGTCGCAATAATCTATTGGTACTTAGCTAAGGAAACCTGGATTCGGGTGTAGGATCCCTCACAAGCATAATACCCGAGCAACCCTTAAGATAAAGCAGACAAGTCAAACAGAAAGCAATAAATGTGATATAAAACCCTAAGGTAACCTCTCTTTGGGTGTAGTCCCCAGCTGAGTCGTTAGTTCTATAACACGGTGGGAGAACTGACTTGTTTGTTTTGCGTTTTATCGCAAATGTTGCGGATAACAAGAGTCACCACCAACTTTTCTTTTATCCAATAAAGGGAAGATGAAAAGAACAGGAAAAGACCTTCGTTAGATTCTGAGTAAAGGAGGCAGTTAGGAAAAGGGAAGGTATTATCACCCTTGCCATCCGTAGTTATCTACAGGCTATTAATTTCTTAGCTCACTTTTGTAAATTTGCTTTCTGTGTATGTGATTTGAAAATTATTTCGCTTTGACTTCATAATGATTCTCGCTGGAATGTATACGAAGTGTTTGGAAATATTTGTTTGTAAACTTTGTAATGATTCTCGTTGGAATGTATACAAAGTGTTTGTTTTGAAAAGTTTTTTTAAAATAAGCGTGAGGTGTGAAAAGTATTTGTTTTGTTTGAGCAAGCAATTAAGAGTCTATTACCTACTCAGAATGGTCGTTTCCATGTTTATTTTCCTTATCATTTAGAATAAGGCTATCCATAACATTATTTAGTAGGTAACTTTATCTGTTGGGTCAATCGTAGGGTCATCGTATGATCATTGAAGGCAACATTGTAGGTATACCTTTAGCAATTCGTAGGGACGATCATCACTTATTCGTAGGCAACAATCGAGGGACGAGATCATATATTCGTAGGCATCATCAACGGTCATCGAGGGACTATGATCTTTGTATCGAAGGGACTATGATGATGTTATTCGTAAGCGTCTTTGCTAATGGTACCCCTACGTTCGAGGGACATGACCATTTTATTCGTAAGGCAACAAGAGAGGATACCCTAAGGGGGGTGCAAGTGTGATAGAGTGTGTTCAATTCAGATATTTATCTTTGAGTTAGGGTTATTCTAAAATTGATTTTAATCTTGCCATACAAACTCTAGTTGGCATACATCTAAGCAGTTTAGTATTCGCATGAAAATAAAGTGTGGAAAGTAAATGTCCTACACTATTATATGGCTTTGGGGGTGTTACATAATATGAGGTGCGGAAAGTAAAGACAGAAAATAAATCTACGCTATTACAAAAAAACTTTGCGACCTATACAGCGATTTCTAGAATTTAAAGTGCGGAATAGTAAACAGAAAATAGAAAAATGTTAGTGAAAAAAGATGTTAAGATTAGTGAAAATATTTTAGGGTTAGTGAACCTAATTACTAATTGAGAAAAATATTTTTTTGTATTTTTTGAGGTTGATTTTAATTATGAAAAACCCTAATTCTAATTAATTAGTATTTAATTAGAAAAATAATTTAAAATGTAAATAAAAAATAAATGTTTTTGTTCCAAAAATTAAATAAAGGTTTTTCTAACCTATTTATAAAAATAAAATATTTTTTTTGGTTTTTCTTGTATTTTAAAAAAAAAATAGGTTGAAAATAATTAAATTGGAAAAGAAAAATGAAAATAAGAAAAATATGTTAGTGAGAAAAATAGCCAAAAAAAAGATTGGGGGTGCCACAGATCAAACTGGGTACCCCCTGGTTACCAAGGGACACACTGGCCATCTGAGCTGGGCATGCTAGTTGTTTAAACAATGAAGCAATAATAATATAAGAGAAAACGATTTTATGAAATTATTTTAAATCAAACGCGCGCCAAGGGGCTTCGTCCCCAATTCAAATTTTCCTGGGAAATTACCCACGACCTTTCCATCGGTAAAGGCTATACCGACGGACACGTCCGTAGCTATAACACCTGTATATTTGTAAAATTCAGTACAAGCAATATAAATTCATGGTGAGGGCATGAATCGATCCGGTTTGATCTCGTGAGCACGATGGTATCACTAGTTTCCTCCAATTTTACCTATTTTGAGAACCCCCAAATTGGAGCTCATGAACCCTAACAATGGTGGTTCTTCATACCTGCACTTAAACTTAAATCAAGCCATCCAGATATCTTACAAACATCATTCTAAGCATGAATATACAATCAAAACATGTTAATGATGCATAAATTTGAAAATTCGATTATTGAAAAAGATGTGCAAACCGTGACTTTGTGTGGTCGATTTGGTCTGCCTCGGGCTTGTATGATGATTGGAAATTATTCATGGGACCTCCGTGATGCTCGATTGATCCTCAAAAATCCTTGAATTGGGTTGTAAGGTTGAATTCGAAGTAGCTTTTTCTTAAAGTTTTTTGGCACTTTGTTAGGGTGTTTGGAGGCAAGCACACATGGTCCTTGTGATCTGGGATTGTTGTGTATAAATAGAGGAATCAAATTAGGTCAACAAACTTGGTGAAATATATTGCATTGATGGAGAAAATATTTGATTGAAAATCAAATTTAATCTTTCCAAAATTTCTCAATCTCATGCCAATCTCTTCTTGCGCGAATTTTCCAACTAGCATGGGCTTCCTTGGTCCTCAAGATACTTAAGTTCAAGGCCTTGTACACTTGCTTTTTATTTTTGTATTTTATTTTAATTAATTTTGAATTTTAATGATTTAATTCAAAAAAATAAATCAAATAAATGGAGGTGGCGTGTAATTGAACTTAGGAGTCATGGATGATCTTAGGAACAAGTTTGGATCACAAAAACTCAAGCCCATTTGCAAGATTTTCAAGTTTGGTCAATATTCTCTTCATGCATGTCTTCGAATTTCTCAAACTTTCTTAAGTTGTAACTTGCTCAATTTTTATCATTTGGGAGTGTTCTTGGACTTTTTGGAAAGTTCAAGATGTCCTCTAAACACTCCTTTTGGTTTCATCTTCATTGAAGTTTCCATGCTCATGTAGACTTCTTTTGAAAAAGATGACTTTTTGTTGACTTTTAGAAGGACCTATAATGTCTTGATCCATAACTCTCAAACGAAGCATTTTTGGCCAAAGCTTGTGAGACACAAAGTTGTAGAGAATTTATTTCTCTTCAAAATGAGATTTGGTGGAAAAATTTCTAATAAAGTTGTGAAAGTTATGCCTGGTCAAAATTCTGTTGACTTTTTGTCAAGAAACCCTAATTTAGAAACTTTGACTTGTGATCAAATCTTGAATTTTCTTGATGAATCATGATCAACCCTTGATCAAATGATGAAGTTTGACTGTATGTTGACCATAATTGACTTTTTATCCAATACAACTGATTTTCAATCATCTGAGCAATTGACTGGGCAAACTTGAGTTGTGAGGCTTGAAACTTGACATGGTGATCCCTTGAGACATATGAAGAGGTATGATGATCACTTAAGGCAATAGAAACCATCTTTGACTTAAGAGAATCAAAACCCTAATCGTGGGTTGATTACTTATGAGAGGATTCATCTGGTCAATCCTTGAGGAACTCTTGAGTATGGAGATGTGGATTGACTTGAGAAATATGAGGGCAAATTTTAGGGTATAACAACCAGCTATGCAGGACTATCACTACAAATCAAGTCAAGACCTGGCCTATGAAGGAGAAGTTATCTGCTGGAAAGCTAAGTATAAAGTATGATATTTTGCATAGAATAGGTGCAGCAAACTGGATGCCAACGAACCACACTTCAACTATTTCAGTAGGATTGGGAAAATTCATTTATGCAGTTGGCATAAAGATACCATTTGACTATGATACTTATATTTTTTGATCAGACTCCAAAGCATGTTGACACTTGTGCAACAAAGCTTCCCGTAGCTTTCCCCACTCTCATATGTGGAATAATTATTCATCAACATCTTGGAATTTTGTCTACAACCTTGGATGTTGAATGTAAAAGAGAAACCCCTATGTCACTACATTAGAAGTTGTTTGCAGGAGCACATGTCCCAGACATTGTCTCAACATCTGTAGGTGCTTAACAGAAAACAACGAATAAAGGGGATTTGATTGCTGAACTCACTGAGAGTTGTAGAGAATTGGATGAGGTCATACACATTAGCACAACAAGGAAGCTGAAAGTTGAAGAGACCATCCTAGATCTGAAGAGGAATGTTGCTGTAAGTGCTGCTGAAGAGGTACCAGAAGAAGAAGCAAGCAGCTCAGCAACTCAAGACTCTTCTGAGGTTGGCTCAGAAGAAGAAGGAAGTGGAGAGTCTGCAAGTTCTGTAGAACAATGATTGTGCTTGAAGATGTTAATTGTGTTTCCATCTATGTCATGTTGATCCCTCTTTTATGTAATTTTGGCACTTAAGTGCATAATATCTGTTTTATTTTGGGTTGTACCTAACAATAGATATTAGTGACTTAGTTGAACCTAGTATTTATTTCTGTCATTCTCCATTAATTACTCTTAGTGGTTTGGCCAATTATGGCTAAAAAGGGGGAGAGTGTGTATGTTCTTCCTTTGAGGGGGAGCAGTTGTGAATTGTTGCAGCTGTGAGCGATTGGGTGTGTTGTGTTTTGTATTGTGATTCCACATGTGTGTGCAACTGATGTGATAATTGTTCTGAGGGGAAGTTGCTGCTGCTATGTGTTAATTGTTAATTGTGTGATTCTTGTGTATCTCTAAAGATAACGTGTGTTTCCACAAAGAGGAGAAGCTATTGTGTTGTTTGTCAATTGTGTATCTCTGAAGATACTATATGTTTCCACAAGAGAAGAAGTTGATGTGCAGGGGGAGCTAAAATTTAGATTGTCAATTGTGCATCTGTGTGTGCTATATGCAGGGGGAGTAAAATGTTGCATCTGTTAATGTTCCAACTGATGTTTGAACATTTGTGTTATTTATTCGCTGCTATCTTTGTTTTGATTGTGATGCGGCTTTTATTGTGCTGCTCTGATATGTGTACTTAAATTCCTGTGTTAATTGTGAATGTTATTTTAATTGTATAGCTTGTACTCCAAATAATGTTTTAGCCAAAATTTGTCAAAGGGTGAGTTTGTTAGTTCTATAGATTGGCAACAATTTTGGTAAAACATTCTGCTCAGAAATTGCCATAAAATTTACTGAAATAGCAGATGTCACAACATATGTCCTGACATGTGAAACTGACAGAAGTAATTCAAGTGCAGATTTTTCAGGAAGTCAGTTTGTTTGTTATTTGTATGCTTCGACTAAGGAAGCTTGAGAATGCCTTCAGCAATATAATTGGAGATTTAATATCCTGCTTTCTTGGAGAAAAGACAGGAGGCGCTGAAGACTTGTGAGTAAAGCAACCCTAGTTGCTGTTACTCTATTTAAAGGCTGTAAACCTTGTTTTGCAGTTTGGCCGTTCCAGATTTAGAAGTCTAGATTTTAATTGTTGGTTGTTCATTATTTTGGTTGTTAATTGTTCATTGTGAGACTCTCTCGTATTTCTACTTGAGTAAGACGTTTTCTTTGAGTTGTAAGTTGTCAATCACCATAAGCCTTGAAGCAAGTGTGAATGTGTGTCTTTGAAGAGTGTCTTCAGTTTTGATTTTGTTGAGTGTCACAGTGTGTGACTTAGGGAGTGAGCAGAGGTTCTCATATCTAAGTGTGGTATCTTAGGTAGAAGGGTCATTGGGTAATTTGATTAATGAGGAGTGTAAACAGGGAAGGTTTCCATCCGAATTAATATTGCTGATAGTGAACTTCATCCCTGGCTTGAAAGCCCCCGGATGTGGGTTGGTTAGAACCGAACTGGGTTAACAATTCTCTGTGCTTTTATTGTATTATGCACTCTTAAAATTATGTTCTGTTTAGTTGTGTTCATAGCAGATATTAGTGTCGTGACATTACATTTGACATCTCATATCTGATACCAGAATTTCAAAAACACATGGAATTGAACATTTTCTTTGTCAAAGAGAAAGACATCAACATGAGCTTGATAGTGGCACATATTCCTACATCAGATCAATGGACAAATGTTCGTACTAAAGCTATGTCTACCACTAAATTTCTTTATGTTAAAATCAAACTTAGAGTAGTTGACAAGTTCACACTTGATAACCACCCTAAATTTGATGGCGGTGTTTGAGTATATGGCACATGAGGATTTTTTTAATGCATCCTAAGTGTTTCTTAAGCACCAGCGTGAATTTCTAAAAATGTGTCTGAAAATCGGAAATGTATTTCCGGTGCGCACCCCCACACATATATAATTCATTCAGTATTGAGATTCGCTTCATTTTATGATAAAATTAATTCGGACAATGCATTTCTAATATAAACCGGAAATACGTTTTTGATTTCTAATTAAAAAAAGAGGTACCTTTGTTATCATGATAACATAAAGTGTATACTTTTATTTATTAGGAACCAGAAATGCATTTCTGATATAAAACCGAAAATACATTTCCAATATAGAACTAAAAATATATTTCCAATTTTCTATAAAAATAACTTTTCAAAAAGAATGGGTGCGTCCCGAAAATACGGTGAACATTTTTTATTTTTCATAGAATATTTTTCCCATATAAAATGTCTTGAGAAATTCTCATGGCACATTCCTTGTAATAGAATTGGGCCAAAGCTCAATTTCTCTTACTCTCCCTTAATCTATTCACAACATGTTTTTGTTATAGTTATTGAAAGGTAGTTACACAATGTATTTCTATATAAATCAGATTGTAACTTAATCTGAAATCAATGAATAATACTCAAATTTTGTTATCACTAAATCTCCTGTCTCTCTCAACTCTTTGTCTCCACTCTCTTTTACTATATAATTATCTATTCTATCAATCTCAAATTCTAATTCTAAGTTGAGATTTACATAAAATGGGCAAACTAGACAGTAAGTTGTAAAATTGAAAACAAATTTCTTTTGCAAATTTTATAACTAATATAAACAAGAAATTTTAACAATTATTACATTTGTTTTTCTTAAGATGCATAATAAGTTTATTCTTGAAGAAGGTTGGTGGAGTTGGTAAAAAAGTTAGCTCATACTTAGAAAGTGTTGTAAATAAGTTTAGAGATAAATAACATGAAAAAAAATATAAAAGAATTTTAATAATTTATTACAAAGTGTGTGGAAATATACCGATTACATTCCATCACCAGGGGCGGATGTACGTTTAGGCTAGGTGTGGCTATAGCCACACTAGATTTTTTTTTTCTAATATTAATATATATTTAATTAATTAATTAATTTTAATATTTAATATTATATAACTCTTCAATTCACTTTTATCTCTTAATTTTCTCTCTCTTTTATTTCTTTCTCTCTCACACAGTAAACCCTTTCTCTTCTTCTCAATTCTCAAACCCCACCAACTTCCATATTTGTCTCTTTCTCTCATTAATCCAATAATCTCACCATTTTGCATTGTTTATGGGTGATTGAAAATCAAAGGTAAACTAACTACTTCAAAATTTTCTTATTCTTTTGTTCTATTTGAGTTGAACCCTAAAACCCCAATTTGTTTTAAAAAAGTAAATTTTCAATTTCTCATAAATATTTTCTTTACAATAAATTGTTCTTATTATTTTCTATATAGAGTGAATAGCTAATTTTAATGGTTTCATTGTTCTCTTTATAGGATGAAGAAATTTTTTCCTGTGCTTTCTAGAGACAAAGCTACTTCTTCGGTAAATCTAGAAGCATCGGAAACTCAACATCCAAGTGAGAGTACTAAAGTTGTCGATTATGAATTGTTGGAAACCGATCCAGGAATTAGGTGGTCAATGGTTAAATGATCGTCTTGTAACTTTTATAGAAAGAGATGTTCTTGGAACAATTAACAATGATGTTATTTTAGCTCATTTTCAAGAAATGGATACTAGACGGTTTTCATTGTAAATACACTTCATCAAACAATATTATTTTTTATTTTCAATATATTTTAGTCGATAATTTCTTTTATGTTTAGTCACACCAATATATAAAGTCTGGATCCGCCACTGTCTATCACACTTAACTATTGAACAAAATTTTAAAATTTGTTTAATAATTAATTAAAAGTTATTGTATATTTTAAAATTTGTGAAAAATATGAAGCACTTTCTTAAGTAAATATAAGAAACAGTGATCAAACCATCTTGTGGGCGTGTTTGATTTTGTGATAAAAAATTATTTTAAATAAATTGATTTTGTAAAATTTACTTTTTTTAAAAATTTAATTGAATATAAAATCATTTATGTTTTGACACAATTTAGCGAATATTCACGTTGAGAAAAACAAAAAACAAAAGTTACAATTTCTCAAAAAATAAAAGTTATAAAATATTACATAACTCCCAAAAGTTACAAATTCTCTTTAAACAAAATTCAATTAAGAAAATCATTTTATAAAATCAGCAAACATATTAAAATTAATTTTAGACCAAATCGTATTAAAATTAATTTTAGACCGAATCAGTTCTCTCACCTTCAAATTTAACACCAAATTTAGACTTCGTACCTTTTTTTACAATGATTAGGTATGGGTCGTTGGAGGCTTGGGAGTTAGGTAATATACTTCTTTTTACCATTGTTAGGTATTATACTTACCGAGTCAAAAAAAGAAAAGGCATTTTACTTACTCCCTTTATTCAATTATAAACAAGGAAAAGTTCAAGTAATCTGATTGCTAACTTTTTTTACAATTGTAACTTATGATTTTATACAAAAGAGTGTCTAACAACTCAGAGAAAAAGAAAAGATTAAAGAGCTACTCTAACACGTCTATGGATCTATGCCTCATTTGTATCATCAATTAAAATGACATCAAATTTTTTCGACACAAAATTTAGAAAAATAAAAAACCCTTTGATGTTCAAAATAATATTATAATTATCTAATAGGTCGCAAGTATACACCGCAATTTTCTTTTTATCGAATATGATTGAACTTGTGATAGGTCGTTAGGACCGGCCCAATTAGTCCGGAGGCGTCGTTCAATTTTAGAAAACATGTCTAAATTAAAAAAAAATACACTTTAAAATTTGTGATTTTACACCGGTTTTCATAAAAATCGGTATAAAATTATACTTGCCTGAAAATTAATTAAGATTTTACAGCTGTTTAACAAAGGTAGGTGTAACATGTATCGTTTTTGTAATTAAAAAAAATTAATTGGGCCCCAAAATTTGGGGGCTCCAATGCTGCAGCCCTTGCTGCACCTGGGAAGACCGACTCTGTTGGCCGAAAGTATACATATATCAGTATAGTATAAAAGATTGTCGTATTCATATAGACCAATTGACAATTCCTGCTATCTATTGTTCCTACCTCTATTTAAGGTTAACCAAATGATTGTTTCTATACTAAAATTGGAATTAACGATTTTAATTCAATAATAATAACTAAGACCAAAACCCTGATTACTGTCTACATATGTTACTTATACAACTTATAATATTTAATCATAACAAAAACTTTATCTTTTAAAAAATACTAAATCAGAGATATTGTCCCCTTTCGTCAGCGCGTTATCGTATCTTAAACTTGAAATTGTCTATCTTCGTATCGTGAAACTAAAAGTTTAAAATTAATTTTTAAAATATAGCAAGTTCTTAATTAATTAAAAATGTGTTCCCGATTTATAATTAAAAACTACATTTTTTAAGTCCAATATAACTTTCGCTCTTTCAACGCCTAAACGGTATTTTAGTGTTTTCACTTTCATAAGAAAGCGTAAAATTAAAAATAAAATTTTCAAAACATAAATTTCATTATCTTTATAATTAAATAAATATGTAATTTATACGAGTTACATCGGTATGACAGTCTTCACATTTCAGATTTAGACTACTCATACATAGGGGTAGGATTAGGTCATGTCGGCCTACAAGAGTTTATGGTCTAGCCTATTTAAGGTCGGGTCAGACTTAGACTTTTTTAAAAGACTATTTAATTAAATAGGTTAGACTTAGGCCATAAAAAGGCCTATAAAACCTTATAGATCGGCCTATATTTTTATATATGTTAAAAATGGGCTAAATAGGTTGGCCTATATATGCATATATACTATAAAAGGGCTAAATGTGTTGACCTATATATGCATATATATTAGAACAACGGCTAAATAGACCGGCCTATATATGCATATATAGGCTAGCCTATAAGGTTTCTTAAGTAATACTCATTTCGTTCCTTTATAATTGTCACTTTTGACTTTTTACACATACTAAGAAATGTAATAAATGTTGTTACTTTTAGACAATAAATTTTATTTTACCTATAATACTCTTAACTTTTTATTATTTTAATTTATTTTTTCTCTCTCCATAATAAATAGTATGAGGTAATTTTGACTAAATAATAATCATTACTATCTTGAAATTTGAAAGTGACAATTAAAAGAAAATATTTTTTCTCCAAAAGTGACAATTAAAAAGCAACAGATGGAGTATGGATTAAATGAAAACCTTAATGAGAAAAAGGCTTTTAAATAGGATTTTAGGTCAAATCATGTATTTAAAAAGTCCAGGCTAAGACAAGAAAAAGAGCCTATAATAGACCATAGATCATGCTCAGATCTTTTAAGTTTATCATAGGTGAGACTCTGACCTTCTAAAACCTAATCTAACCTAGCATATTTCCACCCCTACTGATACATATTGGATAAACATAAACAATTGATGAATATATAATTAAAACATGAAAGAAAAAGAACCTGAAAATTAAATGAAGATTGAATCATGATGATAAATTGCTTTGAATAGAGACTTTGTTCCTAATACAACAAAGCATAATGTAAAAGCAGATGCAACGTAATAACTCCAAAAGTGCAAGAACTCAAAGAAACTAAATAGCATAAAATTTTCAATGAAGAACTTTTATGATGAAAATTAAAGAAAGTATAGTGCTAGTAAGCTTGGATGCCAATTACATGAGTTGCAATATTATTCATAGACATTTTTGTACTCAGAAATCGTGCCAAATAGATCCCTAAAATATGCAAAATAGCCCTGGAACATAGAGGATCAGCTGAGAAAAATCTACAATGTGGCTGAATTGGACGTCATGGTGCATGAAGTATTGCCCGTCATAGCGCTCTAAATGGAGGTCTTTGTGTCTAGGATTCATGACAGGCTTACGGTCTACCCGTCATAGACTCCAATCATGTGCTCTTTTTTTTCCTCTAAGACCGTGACGGTTTTCTCATCATGGAGCATGACAATCGATGGTTTTCTCATCTGTCAGCAAAAAAAATTCATAATTTATTTTTTCTATTTTTCGTCATTTCCTACTGTAATCGATGGCAATCATTTATACCTAAAATACAGAGTTAAATGCCAACTTACTAAAGCAAATGTAACTTCAAAGACATTAAAAACAAATAACAATCGAGTCAATTAAAATGGTAAAAACACATGTCATCAACTTGATGTTGTTGAAAGTAATTCCTTGTGTTGGAAAAGATTTGATTTGATTTGATTTAGGAGTGTGGAAACAGTTTGTTACACATATATTTGATTTTAGATTTAGATATATTTGATTTAAATCTAAACTAGAATATATTTGATTTAGCTTAGGGAGCAAGCTAGCCTAAATCTATAAATAGAGGTAGTATCCCCTATTTTTGTAATTCAATCCACTCACAATATTTTGCAGTTGTAAAATGAATAATAAAGCTTTTCCATAGTTTGTGGGCAGAGAGAAACTCTACAGAAATTAATTATTTCTTCTTCTTCTTCTTTCTTTAATTGTTCATCTTTATTGTGTGGTGATAACAATCTTGTTCGTCAAGATTGATAGAAATTCATCATAGTTTTTGGTGGATTTCCAACATCTAGTATCAGAGCTCCGGTTAATCGATTCAAGGGAAGAACAATCAAGAACACATAAGAACAATCATGGAAGAAGAATTCATGATGGCAGTGAGTTATGGGAATGTGAATTATCCAGTAAGTCTACCAATTCTGAAAGTAGATAACTATGAGAATTGGTGCAAGCAGACGAAGGTTTTATTTCGTTGTCAAGATCTTTGGGATCTTGTAAAGGATGGATTAGAAGAGCTTGAAGAAGACGCTTTAGAAGAAGAAAAGAAATAACACATAGAATCGGATAAGAAGAGTTATAAAGCTCTCTTTATAATTAATCAATGTCTGAGTCCAGACAATTTCGAAAAGGTTAGTGATTCAGAATCTGCAAAAGAAGCTTGGGAGATTCTTGAGAAATCTTTTGGAGGCGTTGAAAAGGTGAAAGAGGTGAGGTTATAAACTCACAAGAGAATGTATGAATTGCTTCACATGGAAGACAATGAAAGTATATCTGATTTCTTCACTAGAGTTACAAAACTAGTGAATCAAATCAAGACTTATAGAGAAACGTTAAAAACAAGAGAATTTGTTTCAAAGATTTTGAGATCTTTGGCTCCTAAGCTCGACCACGTGGTGGTGGCTATAGAAGAAGTGGAAGATTTGTCGAAATTGACAAAGGAAAAGCTTCAAGGGATGCTTAAATCTCATGAACAAAGGATGAATGTAAGATCTGCAGGCAAATCAAATAGTGATGTGGCTCTACAGGCTCAATCAACAAAAGACAAGAAAGTCAAAGGAAAGTGGTTCGACAGAGGTAGAGGTGGCTACAATAATTCGACTGGTAGAGAAAACCAGAACGAAGGAAATGTATCTAATCAGAGAAGACCATATCAAGGAAACCAAAGAGGTGGTGTTGCAAATAGAGGAAGAGGTGGTGGTCGAAATCCTGACAATAGTCATATTCAATGTTACAATTGTCAGAAGTATGGTCACTATTTGAGTGATTTTCCAGAGAAGCGAAAGAATCAAGAAAGTGATGCAAAGTTCGCTAAGTTTAAAGAAGAAGAGATGATGTTGATGGTCACAACAAGAGATGAAGAAAAATTCAAGGATCAATGGTACTTGGATTCAGAATGCTCATCACATATGTTTGGAAGGAAAGATTGGTATGTCAATCTAAAGCCCTTAATGAAGAACATGGTGAAATTTACAAATGACAATACTCTAGCAGCTGAAGGTATTGGAGATGTTATGGTCATGAGGAAATATGGAAAAAGGTCAATAATTTCGAATGTGTTATACATTTCAGGCATGAAGAACAACTTGCTTAATATAGGGCAGTTGGGAAAAAAGAATTACAAAGTAACTGTTGAAGACAAGATGATGAGAGTTGTTGACGTTAGTCGAAGATTAATCTTGGAGGCACTTATGTCCCATAATAGAACCTTCAAGATCGAACTTAATGTGATAGAGCACAAGTGCCTTTTGTCTACAGCTAGCAGAGACGAATGAATATGACATTATTGACTAGGCCATCTCAACTTCAGAGACATCACAAATTTAAAAAGGAAGAATATGGTTTCAGGATTTCCATAAATTGATATTCCAAATGAAGTGTGTGAAGAATGTGTGCAAGCAAAGCAACACAAGAATAGCTTCAACAAGGATGCATGAAGCAAGTCGAAGGTTGCTCTCGAAGTCATATACTTTGATGTATGTGGACCAATCCAGGTGGATTTGTTTGGAGGTAATAAATACTTTGTCACATTTGTAGCGCCTCGAAAAATTTACAAATTTCGGTACAATGAAGTCGCCATCGAGTATTTATTTATTCCAAAAAGGAATGGAAAAACATCGAGTAAAACCCACGAGCAAAGGATAAGATAGTCTACGAGACAAGAGATGGATTCGGGAGTTGGTTATGCAAGGGGAAGGTATTAGCACCCCTCACATCCATCGTATTCGATGGGACCCGTTTAGTTCATGTGTGTGTTCAAGTGCTAATGATAATTGCTATCTTATAAGTAATGATCGCGAAAGGAGAAGGAAGAAGGGTTTTGTCTTTATATTATTTTGAGTTTGCCGCGGTTTCAAAACCTTGTGCCTACGTATTCCCTCGTGCAATGAGAAAGTCAAAACTCCGTAGTTCTTCTTGAAAATGAAAATATTGTTGGTTGATTTGATTTTAGAAGAGAGTGATGTGCAAGGGCACAGAAAAATATTTGGATGAGTTTGAATTGATTTTATAGGACACAAGTGTTTGTATGTCTAAAGTAGATACTTGGGACTCGCACACTTAGAGCGAGAAAAGGTAGATACCTTGACTCCCTTATTTAATCCTTTTCTTAAGAAAGATATGAGATATCTTTAAAGTATTTTAGTCGGGTTATGATTCATCAATATAAGTCAGGTGACTTATTCTTGATTAAATCTCGAGAGAATCGATGATGTCTATTCCTACCATTCGACCCTTGTTTATTTGAGAAAAGAAAAGAGATTTTTGAAAACCACCGACGTTGGATCGAGGTTTGGAACTTTGATTATGAAAGTGTTTTGAGCGGGTTATGATCAATCAATATAAGTCAGATGACTTATCCTTGATTAGATCTCGAGAGAAATAGATAGATGTCTATTCCCTACTATTCGATCCTTAAAGAAAGTTTAGATTTGGTATATGGACCAAGATGCGAGGATGGAAATGAGACGGGTAGTAATTATATATAAGCGTAAAATAAAGCGATTAAATGAATTAAAAGCCCATACAAGGTAGCTTGCACAAATGATAAGATAATTGAATATTGTGTAGGTGCATGCACGAAATAAATTTAATCGACTAATTAAATGAAATTTAATCAAGTAATTAGTTTAATAAAATTAATTAGATGGCTAATCAATTTTAAATAACCTAATTAGATAATTAAATAATGTTTAACTAATCAATTAAGGTTTCATTGTAACCCCAAGAGCAAGCGTGGTGTGTGCACAAATGTGTGGCCGTTGCGACGCTTCTAAGCTTTGTCGACTCATGGTATGAAAATGGTTCGCAATCGAGTATTAGTTTGAAAAGTTTTGGTTTGTGAGAGTGATGAATAATTAAATGAATAAAGCGATAAAATATTTACTAAAGTTATTACAACTCATGGGGATGGGGATACATAATTACAAATGGGGATGACGGAAATAAATTACAAGTCATAAAACCCAAACCAAACGAGATAATCAAAATAAAGTCGAAGAGAAATTAGTCTATACCAATTGACAAATGTATTTTAATTAATTAAATACTAACTAAAACTATAAATGAAATTAATTAGTTAATAATATAGTTAAATAATTTAATTGAAATAACTAAATAACTTTTTTTAAATAGAGAAAAGGTTATGTAAAAAGCCGCACTAGGGTGTAAAAGGAAGTTAGGGACTTGGTGAATCAAACAAAGAAAGGGAAAAGATCAAGCCCAATGCAAGGCCACTTGGATTTATCATGTAACAAAGAAAACCTTATTTTTGTTATATAAAAAACGAAATTTAATTATAAAAAAAAGCAGAAGAAAATGAAAAGATATTATTATCTGTCATGCTTCTGTCATCCATTAAACCTATTCAATTTCCTATTAATCTCTTGCTTATTAAAAAAAAACTCAACTAATGCAAACAAGCACAAAGGTCTCTCTCTTAAACCCACGTTACATTACTCAAAATAAACTTATTTAATTAAGTAAAACAAAATTAAAAATGAAAACAAAATTAAATACACACTTTCATTCTCATTACCTCACCATTTGTCTTTTCCTAAACCATTATTCTTCATCTCTCTCTCGCTCTTATCTCCAACAATTTCTCTCTACCAAAATCAATTTTTTTAAACAATAAAAACACTTTCTCATACCAACACAACAAGTTCCAAAATCAGTCAAAGAATCATGAAAACCTAAACCCAATCTTTGTCAGATTCACAAGATTACAAGGTAATATTAGAAAAAAACAAAATCAGATGCGAAAAAAAATACGAACGATGAAAGATTTCGGTATGTTTCGCTTCCTTCTACTTCCGTCTGGAATTTCTGAGTTGTGAGTCTGAGCTTTGCGCTTTACTACATGTGCTCTGTGATTTTGTTTTGTTCTGAATCTGGGTTATTAGTTGTTGTTTAGAAACTGGAGGTTTTTGGAATGGATTTTGGATGAATGTTGAGTGAAAGATGGTGGTCGGTTTTCATTTTGGTTTGAAGAATGGTTGTTTGATGTTTGGAGAATGGAGGATTAGTTTCCGGCGGAGGAAGTTGTTGGAAGGTGAGTGATGGAGGGCGAACAGAGGGAGATGTAGTGAGGTTACAGGTTCGGGGGAAAGGGTGAATGATGAAGGGCGGTTTGATGGAAGTTAATGAAATCTGTGATGGTGAAATGGTTCTGTTTTATAGAAGGAGAGTAAGGGTAGATGAGGAATTTGGATAAACTTGGAGGTGAAGTTTTGAAGGACAAGGTACAAGGTAGTGGAATCAGAATGGAGTAGTGGTAGAGAGTGGTGGAATCGTTAGTGAAATTGCTGGGTGAAGCTGTACTAATTTGTTTTTATGTTCTGAATTTTGCAGGTAGTACAAGAGGTGGAGGAATAAGGAGTAGTGGAAACAAAGACACAAATCACACTCTTTCTCTTTTGAATTTATACAGTGTTTGTTAAAGAAATTAAAAAAATCTGCATTTTGTATTTAAGTATTAGAGGAAATTGTTACTACCTACTTTTTATTATAAAAGTTATTAAAGGAACAAAAAATTTACTTTAACTATTTTATCTTAAACAAAAAACAAAAATAAAATAAAATACATATTTAAACTAATAACTAATTGAATATTATATTAAAAAAATGCAATCTTAATTAATTGTGCAAAAAATCACAAAAATGCAAAATTCAGTGCAAATATGACTCATCAAAAGACCAAATTTATTTTGAATGCAAGCGATGCAGATGAATTGATAAAAAGTGCAAATGTATGTTATAGATTAATGCTATGATCAGATGAAATAATTAGGATATGCTAATGCATATGATTTAACAGTTAAAAAATTATGGGCGAAATTTTGGGTGTGACAACATTCATATATGATTTTAAAAAGCGTGGACCTACCTGATCAAGAAGAAAAGTGAACTGATCGAGGTATTTACCAAGTTTAAATCTATGGTCGAAAGGCAAAGTGGTCGAAAACTCAAAGTTTTGAGAACCGATGGTGGTGGAGAGTATGTGTCGAAGACTTGATAAGTTATGTAAAAAGAAGGGATTGTGCATGAGGTGGTGTCACCCTACATTCCATGAGAATGATATTGTGGAAAGGAAGAATCGAACCATCATGAATATGGTTCAAGTATGTTGAAAGGCAAGAATTTACCTAAAGAGTTTTGGGGTGAAGTTATGTCATCGCCACTTATATTTTGAACAAATGTCCTACGAAAATCTATAAGGAATTACTCCGATGAATGTTGGTCTAGTGTAAAACCTAGTTTAAGTCATGTGAAGGTATTTAGATCTATTGCACATAGACATGTGCCAGATCAATTGAGAAGAAAACTTTATGACAAGTCGAGCCAAATGATTCTAGTTGGATATCATTCGACAGGATGTTACAAGTTGTTCGACCCAGTGAACAAGCAGATTGTGATCAGCAAGGAAGTGATCATAGATGAGTGAAAGAATGAGATTGAACTCAAAATGTTAAGAAAGATTCAGTGAGAATCTTGATCGAAGAACCAAAAACTCAATTTGAAAAGAAGTTCGACAAGAGGAACTAGTAGTTATGGATCAAAGTACAAGTACAAGCAAACCTCAGAGAACAAGATGCATACCTGCAAGATTGCAAGATTGTGTGGTTACATCAAATGATGTGGTTGATAATGAAGGTGAGCTAGTACATTATGTTTTCTATGCAGATGTCGAACTTGTCAATGCAGATGAAGCATTGAAAGATTTGAAGTGGGTGAAAGTAATGAACAAAGAAGTGAAGTCCATCAAAGACAACAACACTTGGTCACTTATCAAATTGCCTCAAGGAAAGAAGGCAATTAATGTCAAGTGGGTATACAAAGTTAACATGAATCTCAAAGGGGAAGTAACTCGACACAAAGCAAGGCTAGTGGTGAAAGGATTTCTCCAGAAATAAAGAATTGACTTGATGAGGTTTTTGCACCGTGGCTAGGATCGAAATAATCGTGTTTATTTTGGTTTAGCATAAATAAACAGCTGGCACATATGTCGATGGACGTGAAGTGTGCATTATTGAATGGACCCTGGATGAAGAAGTTTATGTTAAACAACCAGTTGGGTTTGTGAAACATGACGAAGAGAGAAAGGTGTACAGGCTTCATAAAACCCTGTATGGATTGAAACAAGCTCCAAGAGCTTGGAATAAGAATATTGATAGCTTTCTAAGGGAGATGAGTTACTGAAGTGCACAACTGAATATGGAGTATATGTAAGAAGAAGCAATTGTGAATTGATTATACTATGTCTCTATGTAGATGACTTGTTGATAACAAGTAGCTGTAAGAAGGAGATCAAAGACTTCAAAGGTGATCTCAACAAGGAATTTGAAATGTCTGATCTAGGTTATATTTCATATTTCCTTGGCATTTAATTCTACAAGACTAGTAGAGGTTTGGTGATGCATCAAAGAATATATGCATGAGAAATTCTCAAGAGATTTGAGATGGAAGAATGTAATTCAACTTTGACACCTGCACAACCAAGACTACAACTGTCGAAAAACTTAGAGGAAGATGTTGTCGGCCCAACCCAATATAGAAGACTTATTGGGTCCTTAAGATACCTTTGTCATACGAGGCCTAACTTAGCATATAGTGTGGGTATATTGAGTAGATTCATGTAGAAGTCAAAGGTATCACACCTAGCAGCAGCAAAGAGGATATTGAGGTATTTGAAAGGAACTCTTGACTATGGCATTTTTTCAACAGTTGATAAAGGAAAAGAATGCAAGTTGGTGGGGTACACATATTTGAGTTGGTACAGTAATGTGAAGGATCGAAAAATCCACAGCATGATATATGTTTATGTTAGGTGGTGTGTCAGTTGCTTGGAGTTCGAAAAAGGAACCAACAGGCATTATCATCATGCAGAATACATAGTTGCTTTTATTTGTGCATGTCAAGCAACTTGGATGGTGAACTTGGTCGAAGAAATTACAGGTAAAGATCATGGAGCAATTACCATGAAGATCGGCATCATGTAATCTATCAACTTGGAAAAGAATACGATAACTCATGGTCGAAGCAAGCACATAGAAATGAGGTTCCACTATCTTCGAGAGCGGGTAGCAGATGAGAAGATGAATTTGGAACACTGCAGAGCTGAGAATCAGATTGTAGATATCATGACGAAGGGTGTGCAAGTCAAACTATTTTGAAGACTAAGAGCTATGATGAATGTAGATAGCTTAAACACAGTGAATTAGGTGGTGTGTTGAAAGTAATTCCTTGTATTGTAAAAGATTTGATTTGATTTGATTTAGGAGTGTGGAAAAAGTTTGTTACACGCAAATTTGATTTTAGATTTAGATAGATTTGATTTAAATCTTGTTCTTGCGGGAAAAACTTATATAGATGTATTTAGGGATTTGGAGGCTCAAGCTAAGTATCTTGAACTCCAAGCTAATGATTGTCTTGCTTATCCCGCTGGTGGGAATCCTATATATACATAAGTAACGTGACTTCCACGTTTAACGCTAATAACGACTTATATCTCCCAGTTCCATAACTGAACTGACTTAAAAGTGTGTAACGTCCATCGTTTAACAATGATGACCTCAATGTGTAATGCGTGCCGCCAGGATTAATGTGGAAGTTTCTCCTGGCTTGAATGTAACACTCGCTTTATTAGTCGAGTTGGATCATGACACGTATGGCCAGGTTGTATGCCCGAACCATACTCCGACCTCTATACTTTCCAGCCGAGTACCATGCTCGGCTTCTTCCTTGTCCATTCCGTCTCTATAGCTCGGCTAGGATTTTATGTATGATCATAATCCCCCCGAGCATACGACTTCATGCTTTGAATTCTTGTGGTCAATAAAAATAAGAATTATGGATTTTAGTCGAGGTATACGTCGGTTTAGGCGACTTGTAAGCGTGTGTGTTACACTCCCTAGTCTCACTGCACAGTCACCTATATATGTGTAATAATTATCGTTTAGTGGGCTTTTAATTCCAACATGCTACCTCTTCCTTTTTCCCTTTTATAAAGTTCCCTTCCTTTTTCAAACCCTGTTTCCTTATTTACTCCTCTCCACAAAACTTTCGCTGCTGCCTACTCAATCTGAAACCTTTCAAGTCCTTCAATCGTACATTCAGGTATTCATTCTTTATTCCCCATTTTCTTCTACTTTATTTTACTCATAGGGTGGTGATCATTAGAGTGTGACGATTTAGGTCATAGGAAACACTTAAGTAGTGATGAGCGTAGAGTCTTGTGGGAGGAGTGCATGCAAGAGATGAGGGATGATCTAGGGGTAGTGGAACTAGAGAGGGTTATGAACAAGATCGATTATGAAGTTATAACCTCTGATAGTGATTTTGATGCTGACTCTTGTTCGCGGTAAGAAGTGACGAACGAGGGAATCGAATCGGAATTCGAATCTCAGTCTCAAAATGATTTACTCTTTTGATTTATTTTTTAAAAAAAAGGATGTCGCGAGCATCAAGCTTTATTGTTTCCAAAACAAGAAAATGAGATGAAAAAGGGGGAAAGTTGAAATACCCTAAATAAATAATGATATGCGATGCGACTAGCGTGAACTAGACGCAACGCATTGGGGAGAAACTTGAGTAAGAGGGTTTGTTATATAAAGGGAAGGTATTGGCACCCTATATATATATATATATATATATATATATATATATAGTTATCTATAGCATCTTTTGTATATATGAATATTTTTGATATGTTTGTGTGTTTTAATTTGCTATTCTATTCTTGGGAAAGTTTCTCCTTTGGGTTTTAAGAAAGGTAGGTTAGATGGGGTCTGTAATACGGTGAACTGACTTTGTAGGATTTTTGTATCCAAATGTGCGGATAGCAAGAGTCGCCACCGACTTTTATTTTTATCCAATTAAGGGAAGGTAAAAGTAACAGAAAAAGACCTTCGTTAGATTCTGAGTTCGGGAGAATGGTTATGAAAAGGAAGGTATTAGCACCCCTTTCCATCCGTAGTTATCTACGGGCTCTTAGTTGCTCTAGATCACCTTTTAAAATTGCTTTCTGTGTGTTTGACAAAATGTTTTGAAAAGGCATTTCGCTTTGACTTTGTAATGACTCATGTAGGAGTGTATACAAAGTGTTCGGAAATGTTTTGTTTTTGGAAAGAAATTGAACTTTGAAAAAGAGTGTGTGGTGTGAAAAGCATTTGATAGAGCAAGCAACTAAAAGACTTATTTACCCACTCAGAATTGGTCGTTTTGTTGTACTTCTACGTTCCTTTAAAATAGCGCTAGCCATACCATTAGTTAGTAGGTAGCTCCATTCGTTGTAAGCGGGACATTCGAAGGGACATCGGATGGTCATTGAAGGCAACTTGTAGGAAGTATCCTAGCACATTCGAAGGGACTATCATCATTTTTCGTAGGCGACAATCGAGGGTCAAGATCATGTATTCGGAGGCGACATCGTGGGTCTATGATCTTCGTATCAAAGGGACTATGATGATTTGTTTGGAAGGCAACGGTGCTAGAATACCTCTACGTTCGAGGGACATGACCATTTGTATTCGTAAGGCAACGAGAGAGAATTACCCTAAGGGGTGCATGTGTGAAAGAAGTGTGTCAAATTCAGATATTTTATCTTGAAGATTAGTGTGAGCTATGTCCAATTATTATCTTGCCATACACGCCAAATTACTAGCAGTTTATAGGGTGCGGAAAGTAAAATGCGGAATGTAAAGTGCGGAAATGTAAAGGTGCGGAAAGATAAACCTACGCTATTACAAGGCTTTGGGGCATATACATAATTTAAAATGCGGAAAATAAAGTCCTAAATTAAACTATTACATCCCATGAGCAATTACATTATTGGAAAAATAGAATGATAAAATGATAAAGAGAAAATCGTCTGAATCGGATCAACTTGTACAAAAAGAAGAAATCGGAAAATGCAATATGAATCGAACAAGAGAAAAATGTTAGAAAAATGCAAGTTTTAATATGGGAAAATTACTACATGCTGGAAATAAGATAAATAAGCTAAAATAATTTTTTTGGGATTTTTTAAATGCATTTTAGTAATTAAAAACTAATTAAAAGTGATTTAAATGCAAAATTATAAATAAAAATAAATATGCATGCAAAATTATGTTTTTTTATTTTATAAATTAAATAAAGATTTTTAGGAAAATAGTGCAAAAAGAATAAAATGTTTTGGTAATTTTTTAATGCAGAATAAAAATTATGAAAACAATTAAAATATAATGCAAAAATATTAGAAAATAAGAAAAATATGAAAAGTTTGTAAACTTGTAAAAAAAAATACACTGCCATGGCTGGGAATCAAACTGGGGACACCAGCTTCAAACCTTGAAAACCAGCGCTTTGACCAACTGAGCTAGCACGTTCTACTGTTTGGAAACGGATGGAATGGAAAATAACACGCGTCGCCTCCTGGTTTCGTCCCGCTCGCGCCATCCATCGTCTTCAACCTTTTGAATTTTTGAAAGATAGCGTCGGCTTTGGCTCGACGCTACAGGCCCTGGCAAAATCAAAAATGCAGTATACATAATATAAATTATATCTAAGACCATGGTTCGATTCCTCAGGTCATTCCGAGTTCAATGGCATAGGTCCTGTTGTCCAATTTTTCCTATTAAGAGAAACCCTAAATCATCCACAGAAACCCTAATCATGGTGAAACACGATTCAGGCCATGGAAATTCAATTGGCTTGCCCAGAAAGCTTGCAAACTTGATTCTAAACACAAACAAACAATCAAAACCAGTTAATAATGCATGAATGTTAGAAATCGAATTTGGAAAAAGTGTAAGCAAACCGATTTCGAATTTCTTGTTTCTGGATGGTTTTGAATGAAGTGAGTATCTGGATCGACTCTGGAGATGCCAAGGAATGCAATGGAATCCTCAGAATTGCTTGAGAACGGCTGGAAATAGGATTGTCAATTGCTTCAAGAACACGATTTTTTTGAATTAGGTTAGGGTTTCTAAAGGCAATTTTTTCGTTCCTTTGCAATTGGTATGCATCAAGTATATATGCTGGATGGATTTGGGATTGATTTGGGAAAGAATTGATCAATATTCAATGGAAATCAATTTTGATTTTTGTCCAAAATCAAATTTTCAAAATTTGATTAATTCTCAATCCAATCTTGCCAAATTTGATTTAATTTCGAAAATTGCTGGCATTGGTGAGTTACTTGAGTCCCAAGAAAAGAATAAAATCAATCTTTCAATTAATTTTGATTTTATGATTTATTTTAAGATTTAATTTGTATTTAAATGAATAAATTCAAAATTAAATAGAAAAATAAATCAAAAATCCATGGCATTGAGCTTGGATATTCCTAATTGTATGAGGAATAAGTTAGGATGAAGAAAAAGTAGGCCCATTTGCAAAAGATTTGATTTTTTGAAGTATCTCTCTTTGTGCATTCTTTCAAAATTGCCCAACTTGTGAATGGTGTAACTTGCTCAATTTTCCCCATTTTTGAGTGCTCTTGGACTTCTTGGAAAGCTCTAAGAATCCTCTAAACAATGTCTTTGGTCTCATCTCAATTGGAGTTACCATGCTCAATATATCTTCAAATCAAAAAGTTGACTTTTTGTTGACTTTGAAAATGACCAGAATGTTTTGAGCTATACCTCTCAAATGAAGCATTTTTGGACATTCTTGTGAGACATGAAGTTGTAGAGAATTGAATTTCCTTCAAAACAAGAGGTGGTGGAAAATTTCGAGAAAGTATGAGGAAGTTATGATCACCAAAGTTCATTGACTTTTCACCTAGAAACCCTAATTTAGAAAGTTTGACTTTTGAGCAAATCTTGAGTTTTCTTGACGAATCATGATCAACCCTTGATCAAATAATTAATGTAACTTCAAAATGAGGATGTTGACCAAAAATTATGAAGTTTGATCAGATGTTGACCACATTGACTTTTGTCCAATACAACTGATTTTCAACTATCTGAGCAATTGTCTGAGGAAACTTGACTTGTGAGGCTTGAAACTTGACATGGAGAATCTTTGAAGCATATGAGGAGGCATGAAGACCATTGGAGATGTTGGGAATCCATCTTGACTTGAGAGATACCAAACCCTAGTTTGGGTTGATTGTCAAGGAGAGAGTTTGTCTGATCAACTCTTGAGGAATCCTTGAGTAGGGGTGTATGCAATCTCTTGAATAGATGGAGGGCAAATTTTGGGGTATGACAGGGTCCTAAGTTTTGTTATTATTATGCTCGCAAAGATCATTGGTATCCTCTGCATACATATCCCCTAGTGGGAATCAGAGCATTTGTAGCTCGGATCTAAGGGAACTATGGTTTGTTTGGTTTGAGGGAGAAAGAAGTATGCTCGCCAAGGATGAGACCTTGTGCCTACGTATTCTCAAAGGGAGGTTGAGAAAGTCATAGCAATCGTAGTTCCCACTTATGCTAGTGGAAGCAAAGGGTGTTATTAAGAGACAAAGACAAATGTCATCTTAATGAAAAATATATCTAATCTATTTCATCACATACATTTTTGAAGGGTTGATTGATTGAATCTTTCATCGTAAGTATTAGGTGTTTTGCTTGAGTGTACAAGCGTTACCACTTACAATTAAAAGATGTTTTGTTTGAAAAAGTGTTTGAAAAAGTGTTTGAAAAGGTGTTTGATTTGTATGTGATGTTATAGATGAGATATTTCTTCCATGAAGATGATAAATGTCTAAATCTATAGGAGAAATTGATTATTGATTAGGGGGATGCTTTTAAGAAGTCCGTGGGTCCTTGTATTGTAAGCCCAAGATGAGGCATTCTGAGGGTCATCGAGGGTCCTTGCATTGTGAGTCCAAGAGGAGACATTCTGAGGGACATCGAGGGTCCTTGCATTGTGAGCCCAAGAGGAGGCTATAGGGTATGGCTGGCTTTGGCTTTAATAGTGATTTCATCGAGAAACCATCCTCTTAGGATTCAAGAGTGATTTCACCAGGAAATCATACTCTTAGGGTTCTATCCTAGCGCGGGTGATTCTTTGCATTGGAAGTCTAATAGGAGGTTGTTAAGAGATTTCCAAGTCTCTTTCTTGTTTGATGCCCAAGAGAAGGCTAAACTCAACGAGGGAGTTCTTTTGAATGAAGCCCAAGAGGAGGCTAACTCAGCAGGGTAGTTATCTTATACGAAGCCAAAGAGGAGGCTAAACTCAACGGGTGAGTTGTCTTATACGAAGCCTAAGAGGAGGCTAAACTCAACAGGTGAGTTGACTTATACGAAGCCTAAGAGGAGGCTATAAGGGAACCTAGTTGTTAAACTAGTTATTATGTTATAAATGAACAGTTATATGAACAAGTATATGATAAAGTGTGTGATGTGTATTCACAGGAGTTTATGAAGGATATATATAAACAAGTGTATAAAGCAAGCAATTAGTGCAAGTGTAACTTGGATATATACAAAGGAGTTAGACTTACACCTTAAGGGAGGCCCATTGGTTTAAGAGCAGTTTCACCGAGAATAATGCTCCTCTTAATACCAATGGAATCGGTGTATAAACAAACGGATAAAAACAAACGAACGAAGTTTGTTATACTTGAATATTTACAAAGATGATTGAATATGTACAAGGAAATGAATATGTACATAAAAGGATGGATATGTACAAGGAAATAAATATGTACATAGAAAGGGTTGGGACTTACACCGTGAGGGAGGCCCATGATCAATTTGAAAGAAATTTGAGGAAAAACCTAGTTCGGTTTATCTTCAAATCGAATCGATCATGGAAAAAGGTATGTAAGTTTATTGAAAGGGTTTTGAAAATGATTTTGAAAAGTGAATGATATTCACAAAAAGTTTTGAAAAAAGATTAGGTTTAAAAATCGGAAAGAAAACATTTTTGAAAAGTATTAAAAATACTTAAAACGTCTCATTTTTAACCTAATTAAAATATAATCAAAAAGAAAATATTTTTGGATTTTTTTGACATAATCATAAAATAGGTATATTAAATGACAAGTGTGCAAAAAATCATCTCAAAATGAGAAGTTTTAATTTGTTTTTGGAAATGTTGAAGTTTGTTAAAAAAAACTTAAGAAAATTAGTGATAAAAAATAAAGTTTTGGTCCTAAGGAGGTTTGAACCCATGACCGATGGCTTAGAAGTGAAAAGATTAACCACTGAGCCATGTGCTTGACTTGTCATTTACATGCCTCCATTTAATTATATTTAAAAACAAGTTTTTGAAAATGTTTGAAAATAGTGAAAATGGAAGGAAAAGTGAAAAAGATGGAAAAAAATTGTCTCAGGGGGATTCGAACCCTAGACCATAGGCAAGGCAAAGGACTAAGAGCGTGTTGGCAACCACTAGGGCGGTAATACATCCGTTCCTTAATCACATCCAAATGAATATATTATAATTCAAGTTTTGAATTTTCAATTTCCCACTTCATCTTCTCCGTGGAACCGAAAACAAACATTCATGGCTCAAATTCGAAATCCTTCGTTTCTCAACCAATTCAAAAAATTCAAACACCAAACATGCTCATAATTTCAATACGGACTCAACCATGTAAATCATTAAAGCTATAAGTCGAAAATAAGCTCTAATTTTGAATATTCCCAAACTTGACCTAACTGAACAAATTCACATATCTCATGACATGATTGATTTTAATTGCAATTAAGGATTCAGTTAGCTTCGCAATAATCAAATACACATTTCTCTTTTCAAAGTTTATGCTAAAGATACATGTATCATGATATCCAAAAACACATAAAACTCACCTTGGATAGTGAAATTCCTGGCAGCAGATACGTGATGTCACAGAATGTTATGACACAAGATTCGACACATCGTTAACAATTCACACAATAAATTCAAACAGAGTAAAGAACACAATAAATTGTTTACCCGCTCTGTGTAACTACACCTACATCTGGGGATACCAAGCCGTGGAGGAAATTCACTATTAGTAGAATTAATTCGTGAATAAACCAACCGCTTTATCTCCTTCACTTAAAACCTACCCAATGCAACTTCAATCTAAGTCCTACTTAGACCGAGTTCCTACTATTCCCCTCAATCACAAAGGATATCAACCTATTGATTAATTGAATTGTGAAGACACACTTCAATAAACTATCTTGATTTTGCTTCAAAGCTTTAATCAAGAGACAAAACACTGTGCTTCAAAGCTTTGAGTGATAAACTACCCTTACAATCAAATCCTAGTCCAAGACACTTATCAATTGATAATTGCTTGGCTCACAAGAGAAACTAGAATTACACAAAATACAACCCGCTAAATCTTCAATACATTCCGAGGCAGCAGAAGGTAAGGGTTCTATTCTTATTATATAAAATCCGAAACTTCTTTGGGCTTCCATAATAATAGCTAGGGTTCACTTAATTAATCCTAAAAACTTGGTCTTTTCAACAACCAATTTAGGTCTAACTAAGATTAACCTAACATCCACGTGAGCATGCAATCTAATAATAGAAAAACATAATAAAGCAGCTCAACAAACTTCCTGAAAAATCTCAGGAAAAACAGATTCGCAGAATGAATGTCACACTGAATGTCATAACATCTGTTATGACATCAGGATATTTTCTCAATTCCAAGATAACATTTAGCTTCCAGCTCTGAGCTGCACTTTAAACATCCTTGTCAAGTAGGATTTATCTTCAATCTCTGAATGTCATGACATTTATCAAGACATTGCCATAGCCTTGTTTTACCAAAAATTAATGCCAACTTAAAACACTATTAAACTCCCCCTTTGGCACATTTTTGGCTAAAACAACTAAGTTAGCAGAGTATCCATTGCAGCAGAAGAAAATAGACTAGTTCTAAGCTATCCTAAGCTTGAAAAACCAGAACCTAGAGAAGATAAATTCTACCCATGATTTTTCATACAATTTCCCAATTTCCCACAATTGTATTTTCATACAATTTCCCAATTGCCCACAATTGCCCACAATTGCCCACATATAAATCTCCATACAGTTTCCCCAATTGTCACACAATACTTCTCCCCCTTTTTAGCCACAAAGGGGCCAAAGGAACCAATACAAGTGCCCCGACATGCATCAAATATTATAGAAAGTACCAACAAATTAAGTTTACAACTCAAAAGATTACAATTATCCAAAGCAAAATGGAAAAATGCGTAACAAAGTGAACAATAAAACAACAAATGACAAGAAACACCACAAAGAATAAAGTTATCGATCGTGCTCTCCTCTTGAAGAAGCTGTGAACATTATCATTTTGAGCAGACCATCGCAACATTACCGCCTAACCCTTCACCTCAATCTTAAAATAGAGTCTTGATCGACTCAAGGTCTGTACCTTCCTCTTCTTATCAATTGGTGTCCTCTTGGGTCTAGAGCTACCACCAACAGTTTTTACTCTACACTTCTTTGTAGAAGGTCCAGCCTTGGTCTTTTTCTCAGCCTGAGAACCATTGCACCAACCTTTTCTTTGACAGGGAATCGAGGAGTATCGATCGTGATCCACAGCAATTTTCTTGACATGATTATCAGATGTCTTGACATTCTCAGTGACATCTGGATCAACTGCTAAACTAGGGCTAGCAGACTTTTGGTTAAGAGGGACAGAAACTCCAGGTACATAGTGGTTTTCGCTTAGGATCTTGGTTACTATCCTAGCAATGGCTTCTTGCACATACCTAGACCCTTCTCTATTTGCTATTTCTGGAGGAACATATGAGGATGGTTCAGAGGTCTTACCAGAAGGTGAAGCTAGTGCTCTTCGTGCATCCCTTGTGTGCGGTTTCTTGACTTCCTCAGGGTCAGTTGTCATTGTACACAAAGGAGTGACCTTCACAGTTTAACATTCATGACTTCAGCTTGCTAATATCGACCATGGTAGGAGAAGAACAGTAATCTTGGGATGATGAGGAGGATGAAGCCATATTTTTCTGAGATATTTTGAGGAAGTGAGAGCGAGAATGGCAGAGAGTTTGAGAGTATCGTTTGGATGAAGAGAATATGACACTTTCAAATGAAGAAACTATTAGATGAAGGAGTCTCTTCCTATTCTTGAATCTTTTAAAAATAAGAGGAAAATAATTCAATGTCCCACTTATAATTAATTGAAATAAAAGGTCTCTTCCATTCCTTGTTGTAAGCAATTTTAATTGCTACAATTCCTCATATTGATAAATACCTAGTTTGCCCCTTAAATTCTCAAACTGGCTAGCATCAAGAGCTTTAGTAAAAATGTCAGCCAATTGAAGTTCAGTGGCTACATGTTCCAATTTAATCACTTTCTCTTCCACAAGGTCTCTAATGAAGTGATGTCTAATGTCAATGTGCTTAGTCCTACTGTGTTGTATAGGATTCTTTGAAATATTAATGGCACTCAGGTTGTCACAGTACAATGTCATGACATCTTGTGTGACATTATACTTAGTCAAGATCGCTTCATCGCACCATCCGAGAACAACTACTACCACCGCTATGTATTCATTTCAAGAAGGGACAAGGACACACAATTTTGCTTATTGCTGAACCAAGAAACAAGATTATTTCCCAAGAAGAAACATCCTCCGAAGTGCTTTTTCATCAAGACTACCCCCAATCAGATCACAATAACTGATGTAATTGGTTCACATCCATGAGAATACGAATACCATAATTGCAAGTACCACTCACATACTTCAAAATTCTTTTCACCTGGTTGATGTGACTTACTTTAGGTTCAGCTTGGTATCTTGCACATACCCCAACAAGAATGCAATGTCGTCCTTTAAGTACAACAAGCTTCCTATCATGCTTTTATACAAACTTTGATCAACATTTTCACCACTTGTGTCCTTGGACAACTTCAAATGTGTAGGAGCAGAGTCCTTTTATGGTCGGCATTCTCCATTCCAAACTTCTTGACAATATTCCTTGCATACTTGCTCTGAAAGGAATGTTGAGTCTTCCATTTGTGTGACTTGCAGTCCAAGAAAATAAGTCAACTCTCCCATGAGGCTCATTTCAAACTCGGCTTGCATTTGATTGGCAAAATGTTTCACCATTGTGTCTGACATTCCTCCAAATACTATGTCATCAACATAAATTTGAGCCACCATTATCTTTCCTCCTTCATTCTTGACAAAGAGAGTTTTATCCAAGGCTCCTTTCCTATATCCTTTGTCAGTAAGGAACTTGGTCACCTTTCATACTGTGCCCTAGAGCTTGCTTCACCATATAGGACTTTCCTCAACTTGTACACATGATCGGAAAACTTGGATCCACAAATCCTTTATGTTGTTCTACATAAACCTCCTCATTCAAATAGCCATTTAGGAAAGCACTTTTCACATCCATCCGAAACAGTTTGAATTTCAGAATGCAAGCAACTCCTAGTAGTAGCTCGATTGATTCCGCCTAGCCACGGAGTAAAAGTCTCATCAAAATCAATCCCTTCAACTTGAGTGTATCCCTGAGCAACAAGTCTTGCTTTATTTCTGGTGACAACCCCTTCTGCATCAGACTTGTTCTTGTAGATCCATTTTGTGCCAATTATGTTTGTTCCTTCTGGTCTAGGAACTAACTCCCACACTTCATGTTGCTTGAATCGTTCAATTCATCTTGCATTGCTTCAATCCAAGATTCACGCTAGAGCCTCTTTGACATTTTTGGCTCTATTTTTGACACAAAGCAAGAGTTTGAGACAATTTCTCCGGATCTTGTAATGACACCCTTTGGATCTCCAATGATGAGTTCCTTTGAATGATCTTTCTGAATTATGATGGAAGGATCTTTGTTGGCTTCCTCTGGTTCAAATTTTGGTGAAGTAGGAGCAGGTACATCATCCTTATCAGACACTTGTGGTGATGTCTCAAACCATGTCTCAACATCACATGGGACATTGTTTTCCTGATGATGATCATCAACTATGACATTAATAGACTCCATCATAACTTTGGTTCTGGAGTTGAACACTCTATATGCTCTGCTATTAGTAGAGTATCCCTGAAAAATGCCTTCATCACTCTTAGAGTCCATCTTTCTCCTTTGATCACGATCCGTCGAATATAACATTTGCTACCAAACACATGGAAATATTTCACAAGAGGTTTTCTTCCTTCCATATTTCATACGGTGGAGGATGTTCCTTTCTTAAGGTGACCCTGTGAACATAGCAAGTTGTATTCATAGCTTCAGCCCAAAAGTGAATAGGAAGTTTCTTAGCATGAATCATTGCTCGAAGATTCTGTGATAGTCCTATTCTTCCTTTCTACAACCTTATTATGTTGAGATGTTATAGGAGAAGAAAACTCATGATTGATTCTTTCGAGGAATGTAATTCATCAAACTTGTTGTTCTCAAATTCCTTTCCATGATCACTTCTTATTCGACAATGCACCTTCCTCCTCTCTTTGAAGTCTTTGCATAACTCTTTAAAACATCAAACACATCATATTTTTCTTTGATGAAGTTTATCCGTAACCGAGTAATCATCCACAACAACATAAGCATATCTTTTTCCACCAAGACTCTCAACCTGCATAGGCCCCATCAAATCCATGTGTAGCAGCTCAAAGACTTTAGAAGTGGTCGATGTCAGACATAGAGTCCGACAACTGGTTTGCTTTCCAACATTACACTCACCATGCACTCTCCTTCATCAATGTGAAATCTTGGTATCCTTCGATCGCCTTCATGGGAATGATCTTTTCATTCCTCTGAGATGTGAATGACCAAGATTTTGGTGCCACAATTTTACCTCCTTTTCATCTTTGTCTCTAGAGCACACAGGAGACAGGTTGGTGTTCTCAGATTCCCACATGTAGCAGTTGTCCTTTGATCTGACTCCTCTCATAACCACTTCTTGTTTATCATTTATTACAAGACATTCAGACCTAGTGAAGTTGACCTTGAATCCCATATCACATAGCTGACTTATGCTTATGAGATTAGCACAAGCCTTTTACCAAAGAACACTCCATTTAGGTTTGGAACTCCATAATGCCTAAGTTTCCAACACCTTTGATTTCTCCTTTAGCTCCATCTCCAAAAGTAACATAACTGGTAGAATGAGGTTTAACATCATTCAGAAGATTTTTGATTCCATTCATATGCTTAGAACACCAACTGTCAAAGTACCAATCTTTCTTGGCAGACACTCTAAGTGAAGTCTGAGCTATCAGAGCTGCAATCTTCTTCTTCCACTATTGAGTGTATGATACCTTATTGATCTTAGGCTTCACACAAGGAACTTGATTAGGATATCCATGTAGTCTAAAGCAAAAAGGCTTTATGTGACCAAACCTCCCACAATAATGACATCTCCATCTTTGAAACTTTTTGTTCATGTTTCTTTGATCTTGATGTTGACCCCAATGTTGTGACATCTGCTTTGACATTGGTTTATTAGGTCTATTCTTCTTTCTGTTATCAGCAAATTTCTTTGCCTCAACATATCCTAGGCCAGACCTATTTCCTGCCTTTTATTGTGACATCTGCTTTGACATTGATTTGCCAGATTTGTTCTTCTTCTTGTCACCAGCAGATTTCTTTACATCTTCATATCCCAGGCCATGCTTATTTCCTGCAATTTGTCCAAGCTGAAGAATTTCCTCCAATTTATCAGTACCAGATGTTAACATTTTGACAGACTTAGACATCTGATCAAGTTTGGAGTTCAACACTATAATTTCACTGTTGAGGTGACTTATAGTAGTTGTGTTTTCTTTCTTCTCAGCTTCCAATTTTGCATTCTCAGCTTCCAACTTCACAATCAGCTTTTTCTGTTTCTCATTTTGCTGACATATTTCACCACTCCTTACACACACAACTTCTTGTAGGTTTCAGCAAGTTCTTCAAATGTCACTTCCTCATCACTAGAATCCATATCAGAATTGCACACTCTAGAGATAGCAGTGACAAATTTGGCTGCTTCTTCCTCAAATTCACTTCCTGAGTCACCATCAGACCACGTGACAATCATCCTTTTCTTTTCTTTCTTTAGAAAGGTGGGACATTCAGCTCTAATATGCCCAAATCCTTCACAACCATGACACTGGATATCTCTGCTTTGACTTCCTTTTTCCTCTGACTTGGATCTTCTGCTGGAGTCATAAGATCTGCTAATGTCAGATGAAATGTCCTTGACATTAGACCTTGACTTTGGATCAATCTTCTTGATGAGTCTGTTGAACTGCCTTCCAAGCATAGTTATAGCTTCAGATATCTTCTCTTCATCATCCTCCTTGCATCCCTCTTCAGAGTTGGATACAAGTGCTATGCTCTTGTTCTTCTTGTCAACAGTTTCACTGATTCCCATCTCAAAAGTCTGGAGAGATCCAACAAGTTCTTCCACCTTCAGAATGCTGATGTCCTGAGCTTCCTCTATAGTAGTCACTTTCATTGCAAACCTGTTAGGCAATGATCTGAGAATCTTTCTCACCAGCTTTTCTTCTGACATCTTTTCACCAAGTGCTCCTAAGGTATTGGCAATCTCCAAGATATTCATGTGAAACTCATGAATAGTCTCATCTTCTTTCATCTTCAAATTCTCAAATTTGGTAGTGAGCATCCGAAGTCTTGACATCTTCACCTTGGATGTCCCCTCATGAGTAGTTTTGAGAGTGTCCCAAACATCCTTGGCTAGCTCATATTGATGAACTAGTCTGAAGATATTTCTGTCAATACCATTGAATAAGGCATTCAATGCTTTAGAGTTCCCCAGTGCTAGCTCCTCTTCTTCTTTGTTCCATTCTTCCTCAGGTTTCAAGACAGTGGTTCCATCCTTCTCAAGCAGTCCTGAAACTTCAGTTTTGGGCTTCCATAATAATAGCTAGGGTTCACTTAATTAATCCTAAAAACTTGGTCTTTTCAACAACCAATTTAGGTCTAACTAAGATTAACCTAACATCCACGTGAGCATGCAATCTAATAATGTAAAAACAAAATAAAGCACCAACAAACTTCCCAAAAATCTCAGAAAACAGATTTTGCGTAATGTGTGAATGTCATAACATCGTTATGACATCGGATATTTTCGAATTCCAAAGACAAAGATTTAGCTTCCAGCTCTGAGCTGCACTTTAAACATCCTTGTCAAGTAGGATTTATCTTCAATCTCTGAATGTCATGACATTTATCAAGACATTGCCATAGCCTTGTTTTACCAAAAATTAATGCCACCTTAAAACACTAACAGATAGAATTTGCAGAAACCAGACGTGGACTTCCAAATGCTATTTGTTGATCCCACGAGCTTCCTTGAGTGTCCCTGAGTGTGTTTCGATCCTTAGTTTGTCCTGAAACATTTTGAATTACTCCAACCAAGTCAAGTTGCAGGTTGCTGGTTTTTGAATGAAGGATGATGGTGGAGTTGTTACAAAACTTTTTTAAGGGCTTGGATTGTCTCTATATGTTATATAGAGTGTGTCTGAAGTGAAAAGTTGGAACAAGCACGAGATGATTGAGAGTTTGGGATTTAAGGCTCAAAACTTGCACAAATGAAGTTTTCTTGAGCAAACTGACTCTTGGCTTGTTTTGGGATGATTTGAAGTTTCAAACAACTTCTAAATGATGTTTAGAAGATTTTTGAATGACACCTTTGGTTATAACTTGCAGGAATTGCAATTTGGAATTCTAACCTCTTTGAAAACTTAGAAACTTGCAAAATAAGAAAGAATGAGAAAACAAGTTTGGAATTGTTTTGGTGTGATTTGAGAGTGAAGAAATGACCTCTATTTATAGGCCAAGAGTTCTTAATGACAAGGGCAACAGATTGGCTTGAATTTGAACAACTTGCCTTAAAGGGCAAGAAAGACACTTTTGCCATAAATGCACATGGAATATTCTTTTAACCATGGTTAAAATCTCACTTGATCTTATACTCCTCTTAATCACTCTCATCTGATATTAATCAGTTATGATCTATCCAATTTGATGACAAGGCTTCTAGAAAGAAGAAAAATGCAAAAATGACCTATAATTCATGAAAAGTGACTTGTAAAATATAGTTATGGAGCTCTACGTTTCAATTTCAAAACCCTAGCTACACAAAGTATTTTTGCAAGTTCTTGGACATTTTGGAAATTTTGTAACAAGATATACAACTTTAATGTTTTGAGTTTTTCTTGAATCTAAATCGATCAAGGTGAAAATGGTCATGAAAGTGAGGAAAACCATGATTTTAACACTTGAAAAAAATTAAGTGTTAGAAAATTTCAATTTTCACTTTTTGTTGACTTTTCACATTTCTTGATTTTTATGATCATGATGGATAATTTGAAATGATTTTATGATTGAAAAATTTGATTTGAAAAGTTGACCAAAAGTCAAAGTTTGACTTTTTGAACAATTGAATTTTCATCGGATGATTCGTAATTTGTCCGATGATCAATCATGGATTTTGGAATGTTTCAACCAAGAAAATAGGTCAAGATATTGCATTGATGATGTTAAGATCAATCTCCAAAAAATAGGTCATTCGTTGAGCAAAAAGTCAATGATTCACTATCCTCGATCAAAACCCTAATTGGTCGATTCAAGGTAGATCATGAGAAAAAGTTGGGAATTTGAAGATCAAATGTTGATGATTGATGAAGATAGATCAATTGATGTGAGTGGTGACTCAAACCCTAATTGATCATATCTTGAACAGATGAAATTTTTTGATAAAACCCTAATTTGGCTTCAAGAGCACACACACGATCTATCCTGCTCAATCTAGTGATGCAATGATGCACATGTGAATGATATGATGTGGTATCTTAGGTTAAAAATTGGGGTATGACAACTCTTCAGGTTCCATGGAGCTCCTAATGGAAACCAACAGCTTGCTCAAAGGAGAAGCCCGATGCTTCAAACAAAGCATGGTTAAAGACCTGGAAATTGCAACCCTCCGGTATCTCTGGAATGTTTCCTCCACAGAAAAAGAAAATGATGTAATCTTGGAACCCTGTGAGACCGGGGAGAATGTTTATATGTCCCGCCCCAAAGGAGTAAACCCTGAGTGGTTTTACTTCTATGTTGGGGTTGTAGAAGAATTAAATATAGAATTCCCTTCACTAACTTTGAAACCGACATACTCCGAACAGTGAATGTAGCCCCCCTCTCAACTTTGCCTGAATAGTTGAGGATTTATAAGAGCTTTTAAGTTGATTTGTAGAGCTCCGACCATAACCCCAACTATAGGGTTATTTTTCTCATTCTTTGAAATAAAGAACACGGATTCTGGAAGTTGGGTTGCTATAAGTGATATCCCAAAGAGAAGCTTTCTTCAAGCCTATACCTCAAACTTCAAAGGCTACAAGGAATGCTTTTTCCGAGTTAGGTGTGGTCCTCGATATCCACAGCTTATCTATGATGCTGACGGGCATCATAAGTTTCCTTTCTACTGGACAAGCAACCCACTACCCATCTCCGGCTTTGATTATGACGCCTTAAGTGAATCAGAAACTCTATCTCTTGGGATCTTAGATTCATTTCGGCCAATCAGGGTTAGGGATTTGTTAACAATGTCCCAAACTGAAATCCTTGCTTTCATGGGTAAGTTTCTTTTTACACATTACCTTTTTAATGGATTTACCTCTCTTAACTAACCTCTTTTCACACTTTACTGCATACAGATAAGATGACTGACATGTCTGTGAAAGAGCAGAAGAAGCTGATGGCGGCGGCTCGTGATGCTCGAATAGGTGTTGGTGGCCTCTTCGACGCCAAATCAAACCTGGCCAGACTAGAGATTCGGGCACCCAAGAAGAAAAAGAACATGAATTCTAAAGCAAACGCGTTAGAAACCGTAGTGATATCGGCCATCCTGTCAAACGCCCCTCAGACGCTAAACCGGCTGGTGAGAAAGCTCCAAAGAAACTAAAAACTGTAATGACAAACAAGGTAAATCAGGCATATTGGGAAGTCTCCACTCTATTGAAAGAAATCGGCGACAGCTCGAACCATCCTTTAACCGAGAACAAGTTTTGGTCTGCTGACTTCGATGGCATCAAATTTTTGTATAACCATCTCAACGCTACTGAAGATGTGAATAAACTGAAGAACCTTGGTCCTCAGAAGATTACACAACATATAAGTTCATACCTGATGAGGTGTTCCATTTTGACCCGAGGTCTCTTTGCGTCTGGCGATGATGCAGACAAGAAAAACTTTGAACTGGTGAAGGAGGTCAAAAGGCTGGCCAGGAACGAGAAATCTCTCAATGAGGCGAATTCCAATTTTAAGACCAAGGCACTAGAAAATGATGAAAAGATAAAGGCCTTGTAAAAAGAGCTTTTCATGGTAAAGACCTCTGCTGTCGAGCAATCAACCAACCTGCAAGCTTCAGAAAAATCATGCTCCAAGCTGAAAGAAGCTTTGGACAAGTCTCGAATGGATGTGCTTAATTTCGGGGACGTGGCTTTTGACCGAGCAAAGACCCGGGTCGCCTGTTTGTACCCAGATCTCGACATCTCAGAAGTTGACTTTTTCAAGACTATATTGGATGGGAAGCTAGTGGAGGTTGCCGATGGTGATAGCGATGCCACACTGAGTGAAGAGCCGATTACCGTGGACGTTTCTCACCTCAAACTTTAGATTTTTATTTCTAGAAGTTAGTCACCCTATTCGGTGGGTGCATTTTGTAAAACTTTAAAATAATTGCCCTCTAGGCCTTTAAATTTTAGCACTACGCATTTCATATTCTTCATATGTTTAACGTCTGCTTGTATGAATGCCTTAATTTCTTGAACAGAGATATGTGATAATAGCCCCCCAAGTCAAATGGTTTATTTTAAGCCATGAAGACTTTGTTGGAAAGGCATCATCCTCTGTTCATTGAGAATACTATGTAGGCAGACTAGCCCCCGAGTAGTTTTTTGAGGTTTTTCCAAATCACACCTTATCAAGTTTTCCAAAATGACTCAAGGCTTTAAGCCGAGTTGTGGCGAAACGCCGGGATGTGCCTGACACTGATTCAAGTAAAGTATCTTGAATCAAGGCTTTAAGTAAGGTTATGGCGAAACACCGGGCTATTCCTGAAACTGATTCAAGCAAAGTATCTTGAACCAAGGCTTTAAGTCCATTTGTGGAGAAACGTCGGGTTGTGCCTGACACTGGTTCAAGCAAAGTATCTTGAATCAAGGCTTTAAACCGAGTTATGGCGAAACGTCGGGATGTGCCTGACACTGATTCAAGCAAAGTATCTTGAATCAAGGATTTAAGCCGAGTTATGGCGAAACGTCGTGTTGTGCCTGACACTGATTCAAGCAAAGTATCTTGAATCAAGCATTTAAGCCGAGTTATGGAGAAACGTCGAGCTTTTCTTAACACTGATTTAAGCAAAGTATCTTGAATCAAGGTTTTAAGCCGAGTTGTGGCGAAACGTCGGGCTTTGCTTGAAACTGATTCAAGCAAAGTATCTTGAATCACGGATTTAAGTCGAGTTGTGGCGAAACGTTGGGCTGTGCCTGAAAATGATTCAAGCAAAGTATCTTGAATCAAGGCTTTAAGCCGAGTTGTGGCGAAACGTCGGGTTGTGCCTGACAGTGATTCAAGCAAAGTATCTTGAACCAAGGCTTTAAGACGAGTTATGGCAAAACGTCGGGCTATGCCTGACATTGATTCAAGCAAAGTATCTTGAATCAAGGCTTTAAGCTGAATTGTGGAGAAACGTCGGGCAGTGCCTGGAACTAATTCAAGCAAAGTATCTTGAATCAAGGGTTTAAGCCGAGTTATAGCGAAACGTTGGGCTATGGCTGACACTAATTCAAGCAAAGTATCTTGAACCAAGGCAGTGAGCCAAATTTTGGCTTTAAGCCTCGTGGAATCCAATTAAGGATCTTCACATGATTTTGGCTTCAAATTGGGTTGTACTTGAGCCGGATCACCAAAGTTGAATTCCGAGGAAGGAAGCCTGTTACAACTTATTGATCTTTACAAGATAGAATTAATTTTAAGGTGTCTCATTAAAAACCATGACCCTTGCCTAGGGAAAAGAGTACACCATCCTTATTCATGCATTTTACATTATTTAACTAAAATACATTTTGAGACTAGCTATATTCCAAGTCCTAGGTATTTATATGCCTTCCAGAGTCTCTAATTTGTAGGCGCCATTATATAGTTTCTCTAGTACTCGGAATGACCTCCCAATTAGGAGATAGCTTTCACTTCTTGGTCGGATCTGTAACCCTTTTAAGCACCAAGTCTCCGACCTCGAAATCCAGCTGCTTCACCTTTAAATTAAAATGTTATGGTATTCTTTGTTTAGCAGTGATTTATCTTAGGTGTGTTGTATTCCTTACTTCTTCTACAAGGTCGGCTTCAGCATCCAAGCCCTAGTTATTATCTCCTTCCTCAAAACTTTCTCGTCTCCATGATGGTAAGGTGACCTCCACAGGGATCATAGCATCGGCACCAAAAACATTATGTAAGGTGTTTCTGTGGGTTGTTGAGTGAATGGTAGTGTGGTAGGACCACAAGACTTCATGAAGATGTTGCACCCACCCTTTGGCTTCATCCCTTCTTCTTTATTGCATTCAATTACCTTGTTCGATTCGCGACCGTTGACTTGTGGGTGCTCTAGAGATAAACTTATTTATGACTCCAAGGTCCCCAAAACTCGTCAACAAAAGCACTCGCGAATGTGTCCCATTGTCGGATACAATAACCGAGGAAGTCCAAGCGACAAATTATATTTCTCCAATAAAAATGACGACACGATCCGTTGATATCCGGATACTTGGCTTCTACCCACTTAGTGAAGTAATCCATCGTTACAATGAGGAAATTGCCCAAGGATGTCATCCCATTGATGAAAAGGCCATGAAACCAATAGAGTGGAGTAGCGATGTATGGATACCAGTGCAAATGTTTGGCATTTTATGCAATGAGTAACAAAATGAACACATTCTTTTAACATAGTAGGCCAATAGTACCCCACGTAGTATCTTTGGATAGAGATCGACCACCAACATGGTTTCGCAAATACCCTCGTGAACTTATTTCATCACTAAAGGAGTGTCCTTTCGGACACACAACGCAGATAGGAGCTCTCCCCATCTCAGATAGTTAGTTTGCGACCATCACAAACCTTGTGAAATCTTCTTAATATGTCGGGCTTTTTCCTTATCATCAAAACATTCACTGGAGATACTTTATGATGGGAGTCATCCAACCGGTTTCCTCCTCGACTACAAGCATCTCCTCCTTTTCAATTCTTGGTAAAGTTAATGTTTGTGTATCACCGATTTTTCATCCGGTCCTTTGGTGCTAGCTAGACGAGCTAGCGGTCGGCCTGTATTCTCTTCCTGGATGTGGCGATCTCAAAAACCTCAAACCTCTTACATAGGGACTCACCGGACGACTTTATTAGAATAAGGTCCTTCGCTTGAAAACTTCTCGCCACCGCCGGCAACCACCAGAATCTGTTCGAATAAGCAGGTGGGTCACTCCAACTTCTAAAGCTAACCTCAGGCCGGCTATCAAAGCCTTATACTCAGCTTGACCATTGCTTGTTTGAAAGCTGAATCGCAATGAGTACTCCAGTATTATATCACCAGGACTATTCCAGTTCCACTCCTTTTCAAATTTGATGATCCATCTACAGAAAGAATCCACCTTACAGGCGAATCATTTACTGGCGGGGAGCTGAATTCCACCATGAAATATGCCAGGACCTGAGATTTTATACTGGTGCGCAGACTGAAGCCGATATCATACTCGGACAACTCCACTGCCCAGGACACCATTCTCCCCGCCAAATTCGGCTTCTTAAATATTTTCTTTAAGGGAAAGTTTGTTCTCACCAGGATAGGATACCCATGAAAGTAATGTCTTAACTTTCGAGCAGTTGTCACCAATGCTAACGCCAACCTTTCAGTATTTTGGTATCTTAACTCTGCTCCCTTCAACACTTTACTAACAAAATACAGCGGACACACTCCGACCTCTCCTTCTTGTACCAAGACTGAACTAATTGCATGATCTGATACGGCGAGATATAACACCACCTGTGTATTCTCTCTTGGTCTGGTCAAAATTGGAGGAGTTGACAGAAACTGCTTCACCTCCTAGAATGCCTGCTCCCAGGCATCAGTCCATTCAAACTCCGCTCTCTTTCTAATAGCCGCAAATAAATGAATCGACTTGTCTCCTGCACAAGATAAAAAATGAGACAACGCGGCCAATCGGCCAGTTAGTTGTTGCACTTCATGTATTGTAGTCGGACTTCTCATATTAATAACTGCTTGACATTTATTCGAGTTAGCTTCTATTCCCCGACTTATCAGCATGAAGCCTAAGAACTTGCCAGCCTGCACCCCGAAAGTACATTTGTTCAGGTTCAGGCGCATGTTGTATTTTTGAATCGCTGCAAAAGTCTCTTCAATGTCTACCACATGTTTGAAATTTTCTACTGTCTTGACCACCATGTCATCCACATAAACCTCAATATTTCATCCTATTTAAGGAGCGAAAACCATGTCCATGAGCCTCTGGTAGGTCGCGCCAGCATTCTTCAATCCAAACGGCATCACCTGATAGTAATAGTTCTTACATCATGAAGGTCTTCAAGCGCCTCATTGGTTCATTCTGATTTGATTGTATCTCGAGTAGGCGTCCAAGAAACTTAGAAGTCGGAACCCTGAAGCCCTATCAATCAACCGATCTATGTGTGGCAGGGGATAAGGATCTTTCGAACATGCCTTATTAAGATCGGTGAAGTCCACACACATTCTCTACTTCCCGGTTTTCTTCTTGACCATGACCATGTTAGACACCATGTTGGTCGAACTTCGCCAATGAATCCGCTTTGATCAATTTTTCAACTTCCTCTGCAACGGCCTTCCTCTTTTCTTCACCAATTTTCCGCTTCCGCTGAGATATCGGCTTCACATCTGGGTCAAGAGCCAGATGATGACACATAACCTCTGGGTTGATCCCGAGCATATCTGCGGGTTTCCAAGTAAAGAGATCTAAGTTCTACCTCAGAACTTGGATTATCCCGACCTCCTCCTCGGCAGTAAGTTGCGTTCCCAGGTGAGTAATTTCTGAAGGCTGGGATCCGATCTTCACTTCTTTTGTCTCCTCTTGAGGAGTCAGGCTATCTTCTTTAGGATCCTCTCTAGGATCGATGTCCACCACATTAACTTTATGGTCTTTCGGACTCTCAATAGATACCGACTTTTTCTTAATCTTCATGTTATCTTTGTAGCATTTCCTGGCCAAACCCTGATCTCCTCGGACAATCCCGACGTAGCCTTCACCCAATGGATACTTCATAGTGAGGTATAAGGTCGATAAAGCCGCTTCTAGAGCGTTGAACGAAGGTCGGCCTATGATGATATTGTAGGGCGAGGAAGCATTGATTACTAGGTATCGAACTCGGACATCCTTAGAATTCTCATTGGTTCCAAAGGTGGTTAACACTGGGAGATGACTCATCACCTGAACCTATTCGTCTGAGAAGCCTACCAAGGTTCCATTGAAAAGCAGTAATTCTATGGGGTCAAAATCCATTCCTTTGAAGGCTTCCCAATACATGACATCAGCTGAACTACTTGGATCAACTAAAACCCATTACACCGATTAGTACCTTGATGACCATGGGGTCATTTTCATGAGGCAAAACGCCGATCTTCTCAGAAAAATTTATCACTCCGGAGCATCGGTGGTTGGTCCTAAGCCACATGCATTACACCGCGCAGACCTCTTCGCTGCGGTGGATCCACCTCCAGAAATCCTCCGAAATGGTGTTGAGCGATGTCGGGTTATTCTTGCCTCACGAATTTCCTCAACTGTCTTGCCCTTCTTTTTGATGGTGAACCGAAGCCTCTCTCTTTGAGGCGGGTTGCCGCCTTGTTCGAGCTATCTTTCACATAGGATGAAAGTTTACCCCGGATCAACTTTTCTTTTCTTCAATTGAACACAGACTCGGTTGTATGTCCTCGATACGGTGGTACTCACACCAATCTTCCGTGTCCTTTCCCATCGCAGCATTTATTGCGCTGGCTTCCATGGCTTAGAAACAAGTTCAAATGGTTCACGCTCTCCAAATATCTTCCTTCGGCATTCAACCGTTTGAAGGTTTCGCTGGTCTTAAGGCTGATGGCTCGTGATAGAGGTCGTTTCTCCCGGCACGATCTCGACGTTGATTGATCCCGAGACCGGACTTTTGATCCGAGCTATCATCTCGCCCTTTGCCCTTTTCTTTAGCGTATTGGGCTCTCTTCTCCATGTTATTTTCTTCACCTTTCACATAACATTCAGCCCGGGTAATAATTTCGTCCGTGCTCTTGGCCGGTTTTTGAGCCAGAGACTCATTGAATTTCCCGGCCTTGAGTCCGTGCTGAAATATCGCCACAAAGATCTCCTGATTGGGGTGAGAAACCTTTATGGTCTCTTCATTAAACCTGGCCATGAAATCCCGCAGTGATTCTGCTGGACGTTTCCTGACGTTAAATAACGAGGTAGTGGCCACCTTCCGGTGACTAACCACGGAGAATCGTGGCAAGGCTATGTACCATCGCAACGCGGATTCCCTGAAATTGCCTGCCATTAACTTGCATTTCAGGGAATCTGTTGCCCCTATCAGCGCCAACATGTTGTTAGCCGAAATGATATGCTCTTGAGGATCATTTTTCCGTCATATGTTGCTAAGACGGGAGGCTTGAAATTCTCAAGAACAACATCCTTCCAAATGACCTGAGATAAAGGTTGTGGTTCCAAGAGTTCTGCCTCTTGGTCTTCTATCTCGTCCAAACTCCTCTGTTAAAGAGCCTGAACACTATCTTGTAGAGTGTCATTATGCTGACGCAGATCATCTATCATGGCCAACAATTATGCCAGGTCTGGTGGATCAGTTAGTGGTGTTGTTGACATCGTGTTATTTGAATATTATGTTGTGGCCTGGGATTGATTTCACCGAGGCCCCACGGTGGGCGTCAAATGTTCTTGCGGGAAAAACTTATATAGACGTATTTAGGGATTTGGAGGCTCAAGCTAAGTATCTTGAACTCCAAGCTAATGATTGTCTTGCTTATCCCGCTGGCGGGAGCCCTATATATACAGAAGTAACGTGACTTCCACGTTTAACGCCAATAACGGCTTATCCCTCCCAATTCCATAACTAAACGGACTTAAAGGTGTGTGACGTCCATCGTTTAACAATGATGACCTCAATGTGTAACCCGCGCCACCGGGATTAATGTGGTAGTTCTCATGGATTTAACGTAACGCTCACTTTATTAGTCGAGTTGGATCATGACTCGTATGGTCGAGTTGTATGCTCGGACCATACTCTGACCTCCATACTTTCCAGTCGAGTACCATGCTCGGCTTCTTCCTTGTCCTTTCCGTCTCTATAGCTCGGCTAGGATTTTATGTATGATCAAATCTAAAATCGAATATATTTGATTTAGCTTATGGAGCAAGCTAACCTAAATCTATAAATAGAGGGAGTAATCCCTATTTTTGTAATTCAATTCATTCATAGTATTTTGCAGTTGCAAAGTGAATAATAAAGTTTTTCCACAGTTTGTGGACAGAGAGAAACTCTGCAGAAATTAATTCTTTCTTCTTATTCTTCTTCTTTCTTTAACTATTCATCGTTATTGTGTAGTGATAACAATCTTGTTCATCAAGATTGATAGAAATTCATCGTAGTTTTTGGTGGATTTCCAACAGATATGCCAATTACTTTGAGTCGTCCTTCTAATTCTACGAACTAAAGTTGGGAGATTTTTCTCGTCCCCAATTTTTTATTCTCTCATGCAAAGCTATCTTAATCCCATGTAACATCGTCCATATCTTTGCAGTAAGAACATCACACAGACCAATTTTTCCTGCATATCCTATTACCCAATTTTTAAATGAGTCCTTGAACAAACCTCTGCATTCTACCGTGGAAGTAGACTTCTTGTAGGCCTTGTCACAATTGAGCTTGACCCATGCTTTGTTTCCTACCTGAATTAGGTGTTTTCTAGGATGGGTTTATGTTTGCTCCATAGGTCCTAGAAAGTCTTAATAACTTGTAATCGACTATTATTAACTTGTAATCGACTATTTAATAAGGACTTTGTAATTGTCCCTTTAATGACTTGTAACTGACTTATTTTATAGGGACTTTGTAACCGGCTCGGGCACTTAATTGCTCACGATGGATTCGTCTTGGTTAATCCTTCAATGAATCAGGTCTGAGACAAGTTTTGAGATCGTCATCCGACTATTTAATAAGGACTTTGTAATTGTCCCTTTAATGACTTGTGATGGTGTTCGACATGTAATAAGTTGAATTTCATGTGTTTCGGATGGATCAAAATAGTCTCGCATTGTTTGATAATTTATATACAATACTCATACTCTTCAACTCAATAAAACATTTTTCTAAAGTACAAAGTCATAAGAATTGTCACACTAAAGCTGACAATACTTTGTAGCTGCAATGATAGAGACTTGATCTATCAATACAATATTTCTCAATAGATTATTCCAATTCAACAATTTGAATTCTAGAACCCAAAAGATTTTGTCAATTGCATGAGTTTTTGAAAGGTTTTAAGGGATGGAAAAAGAAAAACTCACGATTTGCATGCATGTTTGCAATTTGAGTCAGTTTGCGAGTTCTTGTCCACCTGAGTCGTCTATTTAAGAGAATCTACTCATGCATCCATTCAAGAGAAACGGTAGGACCTCACATTCATGCGTAAAACCGAATATTAACTAGTGCAAACAAATTAAATTTAAAAGTAATATTATTCTATGCTATTATGAGAATAAACACTAATTTAAACACAAACAAAACAACCTGATATAATAATAGTCTTGTGAATATTATTCAACTGTGATTTTTTTATCTTTTACCTACAGACTCACACAAAAATATACAATTAAAAAACCAAACTATCTTTTCAGAAAAGACCGAACCCGGCCCATTCAACATCACCGACGGGTCGTGGCGACGACGCAACAGAAGACGACACCGTCGAACGCCGGAACGGCGAGGGTGATTTAGTTGACGACAAAGACCACCGACTAATCGTATCCACCTCCGATGTATAGTCAGGCTCCACCACTCTCTTAGGAACCGTCTTCTTGCTCCGTAAACGCTTCAGGAAAGGTGAGAAGAAACAACCGGAAGATGTCACTATCTCAGGTTGAGAAAGGAGTGGCCGCTCAAATCTCCATCTATTAGAGCGGGTCTTAGAATTCGACCGGAAGGAGCGTGTTCGGGGCTCCACCGGAGATAAGTTGTAGGACCCGAGTTGGGGTGGTGGTTTGAGCTTGAATGAGGGAGATTCCGGGTTGTGATGATGGTGGGGAATGGGGAGTCCGGGTTTGATTTCCCATTTAAATGGAACTGCTCCTGGCTTCTTGAATGAATCATCTTTCGTTACAACCATTGTTTTCAATTTGATTTTTATTATTCTAAAACTAAACGTTCTATAAATAATAGAGTGAGTGCGTTATGCATAAGTCAAATATTAATAGGGTGACACTGATAACAAGTAATGAGTTCCGGTGCTGGCGGCAATTTTGTGGGGCCACACTCTCATGATTTGAGTAACTGACTTTGTTTCTCTTCTTTTTCTTGGCCAATTTTGTTTTCTTGTCTTATTTGCTTATTTTCCATGGGACTAAGCTTAATATTTTAGACTTTTTGGCATCAATCAAATTTCAATATTCAAACATCGATTGAAAATTGTGTATATGGACGGTTACGTATCAGGATTTGAATGAGTTACATCTCCTACTTCAACACAACGGATTCTCTCTGCAGTGTAAATTTTCTGCAGTGAAATCTGGACCCTTCCATTCATTTAAATTTTATCTGGATTAAGAAAAAGTCATTGTAATCAAAGGTAGATTTACACTGGACACTCTCTCGATTATTTCTAGTATCAATTTTTGTCTTTAATGAAAGTCCCCATTCAAGAGTGCTACTCATATTTGAGACTTGATGGAGCACGCCTAATCATTTTGATGGGGAGCTATTTGTGTGCTACTCGTATATCTAAATTCTTGTAAGTGCTTGTTATGAGTAATGTTAATTTACTATTTGATAATCAATGACTTGTTACAATATTACCAAGCAAGATTAATGTTAACCAAATCATTTTTTCCATATGGTCAAAGTGCTGACAGTTATCATTTAGAGTAATTACAGTTTCCTGATCGTACTAAACTTCGGCGTGCTTATAATTTTCTCATTTCTGACCCTACAGCAACTTCGATGATTATTAAGTTAAGTTTTGAAACAAATTTTCATGTATCAGGAATAGCACACAAGCATCTTGAATTGTATTATCGAACTAAAAAAGAATAGTAATCAGGTAATTTCTAACAGAAGCATAGTATGAATAGAGGAATATCACATGTATAGAACTACAGTACAAGAAACTAAAAAGACGCAAACATTTCTAATGCTTTTGGTGCAAACAATGGACTAACTGCTTCAAATATTTTGGTGCAAAGACAGTACAATTGTTCCGTTATATATTCATGTCCTATGCTAGTACTAAATACTTGTTCGGCAGTTAGTGAGCATAACTACTCTGGATGAAATCTTTGAAACTGAATTCTACACAAATAGTAATTTAACAATGGTCTCCAACATGCTGACTATCTAATAGTTAACCCTCAAGCAAATCCTTCTGGCATGTTACATAAAGCCTGTATTGTAATGCTGACAACACCAAGAAGCTGCAGGTATTCATCAGCACCATCAACTAGACACTGCAATTCCACAAGAATAAGTAAGAACTCAACCCCACTTGGGCATAGTTAAAAAATAAATTTCCAAACATTAGTTACTTATAATCTCAATAAATAATTTTTAATTTCTCATTTTATGCTGATTTTTCCTTTTCAAATCTCAATTCAATTTCTTCTAAATTTGCTAAAATAAAAATGGCTCTATGTGCCTTAAAATCTGCTTTCATCCTAAATCTCGACTATTTCACTCTTATATCTCAGTGTCATTCTTAACTTCTCTCATTGTAGATTTTAACTTCTTTTACTCAATCCATAACTATTTTACATGAATTAATTATGCATACATCTCTAAATATTTGTAATATTTACTCTTAACTATTTGAAGTTAGAAACCATATGCAGGAACAAGAGAAGGAAAAAGGGCAGAGGTTAGTGTAGATATTTATTCCCAAGGGGTCATAAGTAACCTTATCTGCTTCACCCAACTTCTTGGATATTCTGGCTTTCTGTTCATCCGATATGTCATTTTCTTCAACAATAACATCAAACAACTGAAGGAAAAGAATCAGTTATTTTGTAGAAGACTTAATAGGGTAACTACAGTTATTAACAAAAGAACTTCCCACTGAAACTGGCAAAACAAGACCTGAGTTAGCATCTGAGAGACAGGATACCCCTCTGCAATGAAATTGTTGACTTCCTTGTTAGCTAAATCAAAATTACCACTTTTGCATGCTTTAAGAAGTGCCTCAACAACCTCTGCTGGGACAATCTGAAAGATACAGATTTAAGATATACAGGATAAGAAAGAAGAGAGAAAAAAAAGGTTTTCCCACACAACCAATCAAATTTGCAAGACGGTAAACAGCAAGAATAGATATCACAAAGGAAGCATAAGGTAATAGACAACATCCAATGTTTCATAAAGTGGCGTACAGGTTGCAAATTTTGTGAACTTATATGTCATGGCACAATATAACAAACAGTGAAATAACTGTTAATCCATGTTTTTCATATATAAAAACCAGGAAGGAAATTATTTACGGTAGAAATAAGACAAACAGGCAACTCATGCCCTTTGTCCTACAGCCAATAATCATGCCAAGAGTAATGCTAGCAATAAACTCTTAAGACGCACATTTTTTAACACTCTTGGATAGGTTAAAATTCACATGGATCCCACCTAATTAATATGGGACCCAAATGATTTAGGGGGGCCCATGTGAATTTTAACCAATCAAAGAGTGTATTGCTAGCTAGTACGCCCTTTATGCCAATCATTAAATCTGAGTGTAGCGTGTATCATCAGACAAGCAAACAGCATACATAATAATGAGTATAAACAACTTCAAAATAAATATATTGTTTTCTTGGAAATAGAAACATAACAAAGCACAGGAGTTAGTGAAAACCTACCCCAGACACAGAAATCAGATCCTTCGAAGAGATGGAAGATCCAAATAAGCGAGCAGCGGACTGCAAGATAACCCCGCATTAGCCAAAATATATATGGATGTAGTGTTCAAAAGCTTGGCCATTGTTTTTGTTCTAGTTCTAGAAAGGAATTGATCAGCACAAAGTCAGTAAAGGTAAGTCAAATCATAAAATATATATATATACTGGTTGAAAGCAATTGGATATTTCTTTCAAATTATTAAGGCAGAAATAGCAAGAATCCCATACAGGCTGGATGTGAACCTAGCAACCCCTCTTATTAGCCCAATATGTGCGAAATCTCCAATTCACCGTCTTTAAGTTAAATTTCATTTTCAAGTCAGCATTAGAACAGCACAAAAATTTAAGACCGTCTTTAAGTTAAATTTCATTTTCATGTCAGCATTAGAACAGCACAAAAATTTAAGGAATACTACATTGCAACAATTGACTCTCCGCTTATAGCAAATATGAAGTATCCACTATAACGAATTTCCATTTGCTTTAATTTTTGAGCCAGCATTCGAAAGCAAAAACAATGAGAACATACCTGGCTATAATTAATCAAATGTTAGCCAACAAATTATTCCTAGGTAGTTTTACCGTGCATAGCGGTTTCGCTAATTTCCTAATAAGTAAGACACTATCAAATATTAACACAGTTGATAGTTAGTAGTTAGTTTGCCAGAGTCAAGCAGAGCATGTCTAAAGCATAGCCATTTAAAAGATGCACACGTATAAGAAAAACAACAGTGTAATAAAATCAATAAAGTAGAAGTAACATAACTTAAATGTCAGAAGACATACTATATTAATAAAGAAATATGCTCACCTGCAAGTATGTTATAGCCCGACGAAGATCTCCTTGAGAAATAGTACTTAGGGTTGATAGACCCTACAAAAGAAAAGACACTTAAAATAACTCACTATAACGTCAACAAAACCATTACAGACAAAGGATCAAAAGAAATAAAAATAACGCAGTAACTGTATAAGCTCTAAGGCTCTTACCTCAGCGTCAAGGTAGATTCTTTCTTCTTTGCAGATGTATAATATTCGGCTGCTCATAATTTCTTCTGTCAGTGGCTTGAACCTGAATTTGGCACACCTAGAAGCAAGTGGTTCTATAATCCTACAAAAAATGACAACCTTGTATAAAACCAATGTCTCACCTATCCACAAAAAAGCACGGACAGGAACAATAAGAAAGAAAAAAAGTATATACAACGTATTGTTCTGGTTTAATAACTTTCCTCGGTTATTGATCTAGATATTTTTGCATACATTTTAATAGTCTTGCCAACATAAGATAAACAAAGTACTCCGTATGTAATAGAGAAACTAGAACACAGATTTAACTTAATTAAAACATTGACAAAGAAGTACTACAAAAACCATACCTGATGAAGATAATGTTAATCATGGTGACAACAATTCTAATCGAGTCCTTAAATATGCAAATTTGAAAACGACAGAGAAAGAAATCGTCAAATGGCTTCATAGAAAACTACATACCTGCTAATGTAGTTGCAAATAAAAAAGAACCTCGTAACTTTAGAGTAAGTTTCCATTGTACGCCTGAGTGCATTCTGTATCCAAGTTATAGATTGCATAAAACCATTACAAATTGTAGATCACATTAATCAACTCAACTCAAGGATGAAAAACAAAGTATACTAAACATACCTGAGCATCTTCTGTCATCGAATCCGCCTCATCGAGAACAATTATCTTATACGGCGGACAAGGATAGCCACTAAAACAGATACAAATCTCATAAGCAAAGAACAAAGTAAAAAAAGTTTTAAAAAAAAACAAAACTCTTTCAAATTTGACATACTTCTTTTTCTGATTGGTACCAACAGCCACAGCTGCAAAATCTTTAATCTTAGTCCGAACAACATTAATACCACGATCATCACTAGCATTCAGTTCCAAAACCCTAGATTTATAGAGCTCAGGCCTATACAACATAATTGTAGAAAATTAGTGAGCAAAATTGTTTATTACCTGTGATAGGAATTGAAAGTCAGAAAAGAATAAAAAGTACCCGAAAAGCTGGTGAGCGATGGCGAGAGCGGTGGTGGTTTTTCCGGTGCCGGGAGGACCGTAGAAGAGCATGTGAGGGCAACTTCCGGTTTCGAGGGTGTTGGTGAGTACTCGGACTACTTCGTCTTGGTGAGCCACGTCTTTCACTTGCTTTGGGCGACTGTAGAAAATTGGAGAGAAATTAGATATGGGGAACAGGAAAATAGAGAAACGAATTGAAATTGAAGACATTGAAGTGAAGAGAAAGTGGTTGTTACTATTTCTCGACCCAGGGTTGAGTACTTTGGATGATTGGCGCCATCTTGATTCTTCTCTTCAGAGTCAGACTCACACAGACTGTGTTCTAATGTATTAGTTGGTGGTGTTTGTATAGGGCACCACCGTTTTCCCGCTCTGTTTGCCCTACAACAACGCAGCGTTTCACGTTAAGAGCGATGAGTTTTTTTTTTTTTAATCATCTTAATGGGCTGGATTGATACGATCAAATTCTATGACAAGGGGGTTGATATTTGCATACATCTTAGCGCAATCCAACAATATAATACTTATAGGCGGTAAGGATCTTCTTGTTGAAGTCTAGAAATTTAATTACCCTATAAGTATGGTGAAAAATAAGCATGTTCGCCCCAGTCGAAGTTTGCATTACAAAAGCTTGCAAAAAAATTGAGTGATTGGAGCAAACATAGTTGAGGATATGAGTCTAAAACTTTAGTTTGTCTTGCATTAAAAATGAGGGTGGGGCGAGGAGGACATGTGGGCACTGCATATCTTAAGCCTACAAATAAAAATTTATGTTGAAGTTCATATCCGCAAAAAAGGAGGTGGGCGGGTGATGACTTCTCGGCAGGTGTATCAATAATGTCGAAGTAATACAAAAAAATATCGTCTCCACATGGATTGAATTTTAACAAGGTTCACAGTATTCAAATGAAAAAATTATAATTGGAAAATTTTAGATGGTGTTGCGAAAGCATAATTAACTTGATTCTAATTTCAATAACGACAAAGTGATTAGGTTTTACTTGAATCCCTTGTATTGTCTCTTGTATTTTAATAATTTGTTACTTAGCTATAATATTATCTCATAATGCGTGAGATCCATGTTATGGGGATGAGGTATTCACCTATTTCATCGAGCTTGTAGGAACTAGTAGTAAATTTCTTATATAAATGATACAACCCCTCCCAATTAGGTTTTAGTTTTCCTCACTGATAGAGCACCACAACTTGTCGTAGCACTAAATCTTCTTCCTACATATCTCTTTGAATTAATTACCTTGGAACTATATCTTTTGTGTACTCTCAATTTAGCAGTGAACTCTTAGATATGGTCAACATCCCATATCATGTCCATTAAGTCAGCATGACATCTAATGCCTTCCTCATTTACTTCCTCATTCAAATGGGAATGTTGTCATTTGGCGTGGCGATTTTGACTAGTAGCATGGTGTCTGCCCTATACACTAATGTAAAAGGGGTTTCTCCGATGGTGGAATGGGGGTAGTGTGGTATGACCCCAGCACTTCGTGCACCTACTTGGCCTACAAACCTTTGGCTTCATCCAACTTCCTCTTGATCCCTTTTAGTATAACTTTGTTAGCCAAATCTACTTGTTTATTTGTCTATGGGTGAATGACGGGTACAAACTTGGTTTGTACTCTCATGTCTTTGTGGAACTTGATTACGACGACACTAGTGAACCGAGTTCCTTTGTCCCAGACAATGGTTCTTTACCAAACTTGCACATGATTTTCTGCCAATAAAAGCGGCGAAATATTTATCGTTATCTTGAACACATATTTTTTCTCGACCCACTTTATAAGGTATTTTACTCTGACTAACATGGATTTTAGTTGGTCGAGAGTTATAAGAAAAGGGCCTGAGAATATCAACTACCCACTGATAAAATAGTTATGGCGTTGATACATATAATGGAGAAGCTCAGTTGGTGCATTGTATAGATTGGCATGCCTATAGCATTTGTCATACTTCCTAATTAAATTTATGATGTCTCTCATTAATGAGGGTCAGTAGTAACCTGCTCTTAATAGTTTGGGGGTTGAGGTTCATCCACCAATATGGCTAATTACTTGTCTCTACCAATAACGAACAAGTTTCCTTGTCCCGCCCGACCTTTGCCGCATAAATTAAAACTTTTTAAAATGCATGTTTTTTCTAATAGCAATAAAAATTTGAACTAAATAATTGATTATTTTAAGAATAATCTTAATTCTTGACCATGTTTATTTAATTATATTTTCAAAATAATAAATAAATTCTAATAAACATGATATTTTAACATTTTAAAAGTGTAAATGAATAGTAAAAATATTAAAAATAAGAATAATAAATTTAGTTTAATAGGCGGTGTGGGTGTGGGCGGGTACTAGCATCCCCCGCCCCTACTCCTGCACCCATAACTAAAAATTGAGGTTTCCCCACACCCGCTCCAACTCCAATTAAATCGGATTGTCCCCGTTAAATTCGGGGTGGGCGGGTCCTGATACGACCAGATTTATTTGCCACGCCCAGGTAAGGGCAATGTCGCATTAATGTAAAATTAGATGCATGCACCAATAATGTTGGCGTCTTCATTTTGATTCGTTTTTTTTTTTCATTTGAAACATGATTAAATTGGAAATTAAAGTGAAATGTCTGCTATTTGAGTTTTTTTTTATTTTAAAAAACTTGGTTATTTATATATATATATATATATATATATATATATATATATATATATATATATAAATATATATATTGTTCTTGCAGGAAAAACTATATATATGATCTTAAGGGATTCGGAGGCTCATACGAAGGACGCATGGCCTCCAAGCTACCGGTCTAGCTTACCCCGCTGTTGGGAGCCCTTATAGATGGAGTAGATATCTCCTCTTTAGTGTGTAGTTTAGAGAGGGAATGAGAGAATGATCTTTTCCATGGCCCTAAGGCCTCTTCTTATAGCATTGCCATCACTAATGATCATAATGATGCAACCGTCCATTTAATGTATGAAACCGTTACTTAATGATTCGTAACGTCCGTAACCGACCCATAAATAGCGTAACAGAGACCAATCCAACCCTCCTAGTCCGGATAGAGGTCCGGGTCATATCCCGGGGTTGACCCGGTCTCTTATCCGAATTCCGGGAACTATGTCGGGGCTGACCCATTCTCCTATCCCAATTCCGGGTATCAGGCCGGATAAGGGTCTCACACCACAGTCCGAGATCCATCCCGGATATCTACAAACCCTCCTCCGGTCTTATATCTCGGCTGGGAAATTTATGCATGATCATATATATATATATATATATATATATATATATATATATATATATATATATATATATATATATAGTTTTTCCATAAAATTTCATCTATAAAATCAATAAAAAATTTCTTGTCACCCCCTAGATTCAACTTGGCACCCCCCAAGCTTTTGTTTTTCCACTTTATCCCAAATGCATTACAAAGGAATATCCGGACAAAATTTTTGGTATCATCACAAAATTTCTGGTATTACCCAAATTTCGTGAAGTGTATTTAAAAAATCTTATATACTGGAAATTACCTAATATCCGGTACAACGAAATTTCTGGAAGTGTATTTAAAAAATCTAGTATACCAAAAATTACCTAATATCTGGTATAGCGGGAATTACGCTTTTCAGGTATACCAAAAATTTCCTTTATAACTGAAATTTCCGATATGTATATATATTAAGATTTTTCAACGGTTGAGACTTTGCCGACACTTTTGGAGGATTCTGATTGCACCGACACTTATGTGTGGTCTAGAATGCATCACCATTTATATAAATAAGGGTCTTGGGGTTATTGGATAACACATCTCAACAAAATATATCTTCCTCAATTTCTGATTAAGGCAGAAGTGTATTACAACGACGATAAACCTCCTATTGAATTTAAGCTCCCATATAGATCTGAGTCGTTTGCCACCTTGAAGGAAATATTGAACGATTTGCTGCCTGATTCCGAGAATAGAAGGGTGACAAAGATCGATTTTCTGAAGGATTACATTGATATAGATGGTTGGGTGAAATACAACCTAATCGAGTTGAAGCATAATAAAGATGTGAAGGCCATGTGGAAATCATTTTGTCGTAGGATAACCAAAGGTTCGATCGAGTTGGACGCAGAGATCTGGAGATTTGTTGATGACATCACGAAGTGTCTGAAGCATCCAAATGAATTTGGTAGTTCCTAAGTTTCATGTATCAAAGTACTATTTATGTTTGTTGTTTGTTAACTTATTCGAGATTCTTATTTGTGTTATTTTGTTTTCTTTATGTAATCGAAAGAAATGGTACTAGCCAAAAAATATTATGCAATAAATTAGAAGTCTGCTTGTCACAACATATACATATAAAATACAATAATAAAAATAAAAATCTACATATGCCCTCCACGGGCAATGTAGGCCAACCTAGCTAACCCTTGATAAACCTCACCATCGGGGTTCACCAACCTCATGATGTTATCTAATGTAACTGCGATGAGCGGTAGGTGGCTATCTTGGTCACATGCGGGAGGAGAAGGCGGTGGTAGTGGTGGATCGAAAGAATTTCTGGTACCTGAAGGCCCTAGGACGTTAGATGCTGAAGTCAGTGATATGACCCAAGGGTGTGGCACACTAAGGAACCACTCAAGGTATCCATCCTCGCACTGCCCAGACTCTTAAATCCTGACAGGTGCATCAATGATCTCACGAGGGAGTTGATCATGTGACTCTGAAACCATCAATCAATGCCACTAACTAGGGCATGTGGGACCGGTCGTGGAATGCCTTGTACATAACTATACTGGCATAGACACCTCTCAAGCAAATGTCTAGCCACATAGCTCTCCCATCTGATATGCCCTAAATATAAAGTAGAAACCTCAAAAGGACGATGGGGGTGATGAGCCATATACGGTGTCCAGATGACATCATCCAGGGTTAGAGAATCCATATTTCTCATGTAGTCCATCAACCCTTCAGGAACGGGTTGTTTGGCCTTCCACCTCTTCGTATATGGGTCTCTAGCCTTAACACGCAGGATCTTCCAGTCACAAATGTGAGGGAAGTACGCATATATCCAACACTGCATAAATAAAAATCATGAAATTAGTATATTAATACCTAATAATTTTAAAAATGCCTCTAAGGAATTCTAATATACCAGTAACAAGCTCAGATAACCAACAAGTTGTATGGTCTCATGACAGGATACAACATCAAGTGTCGTGTAAAGCATCGTCATGGCTTCCATTCCCTAAGCGCAACATGGAGTGTCAATGGCGCTGAATAGAGACAAGTATCGAACATCAATGTAAACTCCAAACTTGCCTGCAAGGGGAGTACATGCCACCAAATGTAGTATGTACACCCTAGCGAGAGCCTCATACCTCTGTGCCTCCACCAACGCCGCATAAGTAGTCCTTAACCAAGATATACGAAGGTAAAATCCACGAGTCTCACCAAACTCACGTAGCACCTCCCCCTCATTCACCTCCAAAGCATTCATAACCATGTACACCGTCGTTGCCTGGTCCTTATAATCTGGTGTGAAAAACGTATCAGCAATCGGAATGTGAAAGAGGGCATCCACATCATTCAACGTCATTGTCATCTCCCTAAATGGAAGATGGAAGGATGATGTCTACAATGCCACCTATCAACAAAAGTTGATGGCAGTGAGGCGTCCAACATCGTCAAGAAGCATCCAGCAAAGTCCCCCAAATGGAAATCCTCAACTATCTTCCTCACCCTCTCAAGCATCGGTGTCTCGGGGAAGTTCTTCAACTTCGACCCATGAGAAACGACCTTCAACACTGGACGTTTCTGAAACAAAACAACACAATTACAACAAATTAGTATACATCAAATCATGTAATACAAATAAATATTAAGCATTTAAATGAAACCAATATTACATACCTCGCCCTGCCATATCCTATAGGCAACATGGTCAGCATAACCTGTCAAAACCAACCTGTTAAAAGGTCCTTCGGAGAAACCACCATCAGTACACATTGATGGCTTTATATATGTAACATTCGTGGTGTCTGTATCAGCACAAGACACCACGTCCACTCCCTCCTAAACCGGCTTCTGAACTATCTACTCCTGTAAAAATGACTCATGTATCACTGATTCCTGAACAACAGGCTCCTGAACCACCGACTGCTCTACAACTACTTGTTCCACTATAGGAACAGGAGCATGATCCTCCATCGCAGGAGCAGGATCCTCGACTATTGTAGAAGTTCGAGTATTCTATCAGTGAGGTACACGAAATCCCGTCACGGCCTGCTCATCCATCCGTTTTCGATGAAAACCGGTCGGACGACGATGTTCGGTCCGCATCTCTATGGCCTGCACCTCATCAGTAGCTCAAGCCACATCATTGACTCAATCTGTAGTCCTGCCGACAATAGACCTATCTCTACCTTTGGTCCTTACTGCAAGCAAAATTAAAAAATATAAGAAATAGCATTTTAAAAAAAAATTGAAAATACCAGAAATTTTGAAATTTCCGGTATGGATATTGTACCAGAAATTTTAAAATTTCCAGTAAGCAAATATCGAATATTTCATAATTTCCGGTATGCGATATCGGAAATTATGAAATATCTGATACAAATTACTAGAATTTTCCCAAAATATATTGTAAATCTTACTTGATTTCGCTAAGTTTCCGGCATCGCCTCAAAATTTCTAATATCATCTGGGAATTTGAAAAATCCGATGTCTACCGTAAATTCTAAAATATGTGACAATGAAAAATAGTTGGACATAATTATCTTTTCATAGATTTAGGGGGTGCCATGTTAAACTTGGGGGTGGCAAGAAAAATCCTCTTTAGCTATAAGAAATAAAAACAGTTTGAAAAGTAATGAGAACACTTTGAAAAGTACATATAAAACACAAAATGGAAACCAACAATCTTCTTGAAAACGTACTCAAATCTCGCAAGAAAAAAAATCATGTTAACATAAGGAAAAAAAAGAGATTTTCTTTCTGTCCCTAGGACACTTCTTCCATACCTCTAGTGAAAAACTCAAGAAAATTCAGAATTTGAAAATTCATATCCGAACGCATGTCATTTTTTATGCAAAAAAAAGTTTTCAGATATACATATTTGAGTACATCTCATTTTTTTTATGAAAAAAGTGGTTTCGGAATAGGCATATCTAAATTTTACGAAAAAATGAGGTGCGCTTGGATATGCATATTTGAATATATCTCTTTTTTTTTACGAAAAAAAATAGTTTCAAATATGCATATCCAAATTTTACTATGTTATAAAAATTTAAAAATACAACTAAAAATAAAATCAAATTAAATTAAGTGTTTATAAATTTTTCCGGATTTTTTCAAAAATATGAAAATAGAAAATAAATCAAATATAATAGAAAAACAAGAAATTTTGGATGAATTGACATCGTAAATGCCAGAGACGCAGGAATTTTTTTACATTAGATCGCGTAAATGCCAGAGACGCAGGAACGCAAGGTCTAGAACATCGAGATTATTTAATTATATTTTATTTTATTATAAAATATATCAATTAATACGTTTCACCATTATAATTAAAAATTTAATTATTGCATTCATGGTTTAATTCCATATCATAAAATTACTTTAACATTTAATTTTTAATTATAAATATAAGTTATTTTTTATTAATAATAATTCAATTTAATTATATTATAATTATATTATAAATAAATATTTTTTCGAAACAAAATAAAAAAAAATTGGGATATTGGGTTATATCGAATATGCATATCCGAAATTTCTCTGAAAATGAAAATTAGAGATTCTTTCAAATATGCATATTCGAAATAACTCAATATCTCAAATTTACAAGTGTGTTCGGAAGTGCATATTCAAAGGATATTTTTGAAATTTCAGTGGTGCAAATCATCACTATTAGATGTAAAGAGAAATTCTCTGAAAAAATGCCTAGCTGCAATGAGATAAGACTTCAGTTGTTAGATTAGTTGAAAAGAATAATTTTCAATAAAGTCAATAGATAAACCATACAGGGGTGTACACGAGTTGGATTGGATCGAGTTTAACCTAATATGTTACCCAATTTATTCAAATTTTAATGGGTTGGATTTGTCTCCAACCCGCAACTTCATCATCAAAACTGACCCGCTCATTTATGAGTTGGGTTCGCGGGTTGTGTTTCAAAAATTTTTTTTTTAAAGATTTTTTCAATTACAAAATTTATAACATGGTTCAATTTAATTACATTACTTTCTAACACTTAAATTTAATAAAACACATCATATAATATCTAATAAATTTCATCAACATGACATTACACTTGATAATATTATAATATTCCACATTACACATTATTTCTATAGAATAAAGTTGGAAATGATGATGCAAAAGAAAATAAAAAAACATCTAGTCTTATAATTACTAACTTCATTTGGACAATAGTATTAACGGTGGAGAATAAAAAAATTTTAGCAAAATTATGTTAGCAGGGAGATAGTATTGATTTTATATTTTTGTTTAAAATAATAATAAAAAAAATAATTATTAATGAGTAATGACATATCAATGTGTTAGATCAATGGGTCCGCGGATTGTGAAACTCAAACCCGATAACTGAACTAAAATTATACGGGTTATTGTGGGTTAGGTTGAGTATACTTATGGACTGATTTGGGTCAGAGGGTTCGTGGGACCACTCGCACTCATGAACAACCCTAAAATCATATAATCCATCTGTTTCAAAATAAAAAATTGTTTCAAAATGAATGTCATTTTCACTTTTCAATGTAGTAATAATTGCTATTTTTCCAATTATATCCTTCGATTATTAATCGATACACTACTTTCAACACATTTATATGAATAATTTAGTAAAAATACAATGTTTTATGACAACATTATTGCATTCTTTAATTCATATGCAAAATCCTTAAACGACACTTATTTTGAAACAAAAGAAATATTTTGTATAAAACAAGAATAAAGATAAAGAAAACAAATAAGAAAGCAGATGAGTGGGACCACCCGTACCATGAACACCCCTAAAACCATAAATATAACAAGAATAAAGATTAAAAAAAAAAGGAGCTCTCTAGTTATTTCATAGAGTAACAAACTCACATGAATATGAAAAGAAAATGAAGGATCAAAAGTAAGTTCAAACGAAACAAAGAAAAATTGGAATGAAAAAGATTTTGTTTTGGCGGAAAATTTCACATAATAAATTTATTTAAATCAATAAGGTCCGCGAGAAGGAACTACTATACACGAACACTAAAAACAAAATGATATATAGTAGCTTTAAAATCAAAACGATTGGCACAAAAATGGCATAGGCAATCCACAAGGCAATGAGCAAGCATCGTTGCATCCCTTTGCTTCCAGTTATCCAGAACTTGCAGAACAGACGCCCCAAAAATATTTGAATACTAGTAACACTTTTTTGTACATTTTTAAACACTCGGTTGTAATCTTTTCTCAAAAATTCAGTTTAGTTGTCTGACCAATAGAACACTGTTTGACAAATGTCAATCGCAGATTCTGTTCAAGAATGTTCAATATAGAGTTTTGCCATCACTTTTTGTAATTGTACGTGAGTTCAGTTGTGAAACACTTCTACTGGTATTGATGGAGGACAATACTTCTTTGCCACAAACTTGAACTGCAAAATCAATTAGTAATTTGTAATTGCTGATAAAGATGAACATCATGACATAACATGATAACAAAAGTATTTAATAATAGACAAGAACATTAACTACATGCATTGCAACCTTAACTACATTAAGTTAGTTTCCTACTTTATGAATCCCACAGAATCCAAATTATTAAATTAACAATTCAAAATCCTTTTCTGATTACTGAACAATTCCCACCCTCAACTCCCACATGCACTGAATAATCGAACTAAGATTTTCTTATCATGAATTTTAGCTAATACTTTATAAGATAGATATCCTAAATGTTTTAGTGCACCTCTTTCTCTAATTACTACTATCTTCCATTTGATTTACCCTTCTACTCAGTATGTAAATATGTTTTATAGAATCCATATGATTAATGCAATAAAATAAATTTTCCGTCAATTCTCAATATGATTATCACTTACACAACTATTTGTTTAAAACCCAAAACTGATGAATGAGATGCAGAAAAATGCCAATAACGATTGTGATTGTAGAAGAATCTTATAAGTCTCCCGATTTTACTAGTGTATGATTGTAGAAGAATCTTATAAGTCTCCCGATTTTACTAGTCATACACGAGAGCAAGATCAGGGTATTCTCACCTTATGCTGACTGTATTTCTCTCTGATAGCAGTAATGGAAGGTGAATTATGATAGCCATTGCAGTACAACAAATGCAATCCCTTAACACATCCACACAATTCTGATGCTTCGTAACCTGTGTAATGCCTTAGCATAGAGTTCTATAACCAAAACATATGCATAGTTGCACAAAATCAGTATATATGCCTATCTAGAAAAATATTCCTATATAAATAGGTTTCTGGCAATACATACCCAAGGTTTCTCCATAGGAAGTAGTATACATCTCGCCAAGAAAGTGGCTGATGCAGCTATTAGTGACGGGGTGTACTTAAGCATATCATACTCTATAAGTGATAACTCTGCTAGATAGTCGGCCAAATACTCCAACTGCATCAACGGAGCCTGAAAACAGTAAAAGGTAAACATCTCAATAGATAAATTACAGATATAAAGAAGAATCTCAATTGAAATACATACCTCACATGTTTGTTGGGCAACAGTAATGAAGCGTCTGCATTGGCATGTTCACAAGTCAATACTAAGAAAACTTACTACCACTTGCACTAGTCAATAATATGAAGAAAATCAGTCATTACCTCAAAAAACATCTAGTTGTAGTTGCTGTCATTTCAAACTTCAAGAAATTCAGCACAGATGACTCCATCTCCAACACCTGGAATAATATCACACATCTATCGTTCTAGGGGACTAAAGCCACAAAAGTACCAAAATTGCAGTCATGGATTGATCAATAGATAAATAAAAAACAAACCTGCTCCTTAGAATATGTATTATCAGTAACATAAACAAACTCCTCCACCTTGGGGGAACAGATCTCCTCGTATTTACTGCCAAATTCAAACTAACTTATAACTTTATGGAATACATATACAAATACAGGACAAACACAGGAAAACAGGTATTTGGAACGAGCATTGTACAATGAAACAAGTTAAGTATATATTACTTAGCAAACAATATTTAAGAGATAAGAACCATACGCGGCAATCATCATGCAGGAAACACCAAGTAGTTGTAACCGCTGTCTGTTCATTGCTTTGCCTGAAAGATAGCGATCAAGGTAGTTAACTGCCAAAAATAGTGTATCAGGTAGTAGTCTGTACTCTTCGGCAACCTACAATGGAGAGAAAAATTATGTGAAAACATTTGAAAAGAAACTCAATGAAATAACATTTGAAAAAGCAAGTTCAATGAATCTTATACAAATAACAACCAATCCTACTGCCATTTGTTTACCTCTCCTAACATGAGGATTTAAACCTCTCAATGACCGACACAACAAGGTAAATAGAATAATATTGTCAAATAAAATTTTCTAATGAAACATATAGTTCCACTTATAAGGATAGGATGGGAGACATGATAATATATAACATTTAGTTCTCAAAAAACAGCACATTGAGAAGAACAAATCCCCTGGAGTAAATTTATCACCCTGGCAGGTACCATCACCCACCATAGTTTACCTCCACAAGCCAATCAATAAGCATTGCCCGCATCCCAGCATTGATGTCTGTCTGTATCTTCTCCATGAAGTCTATAGATGGCCTTTTAGTATTCTGAAAACCAAAGCAAAAGATCAAAAAGAAGTAGAGAGAAGATAAAAGGATATATGAGAGAAAGGATAATATGCAGAAGTTTAAAGTTCTTTTTAGTAATTTATCGGCTCATCTTGTTTCAAAATAGAAGACACTGGTCCTTCAAGAGGGCTCAAATCACAATAAGTTTCTTAAGATAATTCAATTGTTAATTTTATCAACTATTTTGCATTCAACATGAATTTCCCCCTAATTATCATATAATATAACTAGTATTCTTTTCGACGTGAATATGACTTTTACATAAACATTAAGACAAAGACAAATGTTACAAAAGAAATAACTGATCCAGTTGATATGTGCATTAGACAAGCTTAGTTGGAGACACAGTTCAATTTAATTTTCGAATATAGATTGAAATGATACATCATATATTTTTAAAATAAAGCATTCTATAACTGTACGCCGCATAAATTTCCATGCATTACTTCAAGAAGTTCATGATTTCAAGTAACTAACATTTACTCTATTTGTTTACTTTTACAATTTACAATAAATGGGACATAAGTTCTATTGAACTTCCAATATATCACAGGTCTGACTCTCATCGCTTAAGGTGTGTTTGGATTGATGGTATAAAGTGAAATATAGTAGAATGGGTTATATTTGTAAAATAAAGCATTCTATAATTGTACGCCGCATAAATTTTCATGCATTACTTAAAGAAGTTCACGTTTTCGAGTAACTAACATTTACTACTTATTTACAATTACAATAAATGGGACATAAATTCGATCGAACTTCCTCATCCCTTAAGATGTGTTTGGATTGATGGTATAAAGTGAAATATAGTGGAATGGGCTAACATTCCTTAGTTCAGATTTTAAAACACAGATGTTAACTTATTTCGTTTCATTCTATTCCAACTCCATTCCACCCTATACGACCAATTCAAACATACTCTCAGAGACGAATATTTGCATTAGTTAATTTAAGATAACAAGTACAAACAAGAAATTTCTATACAAGCATCAAATGAATCCAAAATTTTACTCTGCTAGCAATCATGTTGACAATTACAACAAGTGACTAAAGCATTAAAATAAATGAAGTTGACAAACCTCAGATACGCGCAAATTTTCATAGATTTCATTGGCAATAGATGCACAAAACTGCGGGTCTTTTAAATTGCAATCAATGTCAACAATTTCATTTGCTCTTGACTTCAGTATGGTGTCAATATCTTGTATTCTCCCTAAAATCAAGGGAGGATGCATGAGAAGGGCGGCATAATGAGTATTCCAGATTACAAATTGTAAGTATTGATAAAAGTATTATACAGACTAGCCAAAGCATATGGAAATGGGGCAAGTATAAGATTAAGCCTTTAATAAACCAACCTGCCATATTGGAAGAGTCTGAAATATTGAGAATGTTGCTCGTTCGATTTTCAATTGATTTGATTGACGCAACATCGTCATTTCCAGTATATTTGAAGTCCGGAGACATCAAAGAATCGCTGGTTGACATGCTCTCATCTAGTGAAACAGAACCACTAAACAAGTTACCACGAGAAATTTCCATGCATCTTTGAGCACAGATCACACTCTTAAAATCAGGACAAACAGCACCATCATTACTTGGCACAACGGAGGCTTGAACTTCAGACTTAGTTTGACTAGTTTTAGTCAAACATGCCTCTTTAGCAGGCACCATCTCACTTGATTTTACTCTCAATGAGGGTTGCACAGTTTTCTTAGACACAACATTTTTCTTTGAACTCGCAATCGAATCCTTCTTTGTCTTTGCAGTTTTGGATACACACGGAACCTTCGAGTAACAAAAACAATTCAGTTAAGTAAATAAATCTAACCAAGATTTTAAAAAACAGTTCGTTGCCGCGAAAACGGCCACAACAATACCAATACTTCCTAGACAAACATTTTTCTTTGAACTCGCAATCGAATCCTTCTTTGTCTTTGCAGTTTTGGATACACACGGAACCTTCGAGTAACAAAAACAGTTCAGTTAAGTAAATAAATCTAACCAAGATTTTAAAAAACAGTTCGTTGCCAAAACGCCACAACAATACCAATACTTCCTAGACAAACATTTTCTTTGAACTCAATCGAATCCTTCTTTGTCTTTGCAGTTTTGGATACACACGGAACCTTCGAGTAACAAAAACAGTTCAGTTAAGTAAATAAATCTAACCAAGATTTTAAAAAACAGTTCGTTGCCGCGAAAACGGCCACAACAATACCAATACTTCCTAGACAAACATTTTTCTTTGAACTCGCAATCGAATCCTTCTTTGTCTTTGCAGTTTTGGATACACACGGAACCTTCGAGTAACAAAAACAATTCCGTTAAGTAAATAAATCTAACCAAGATTTTAAAAAACAGTTTGTTGCCGCGAAAACGGCCGCGGCAATACAAATACCGTTATTCACTGTTTCTATGATGAAAAAGAAACTGTGGTTAATTAACACCACGACTACCACATTCAGTATCATAACACCTGAACAAACCCGATTCGAAAAAAACCTTTACGCGACCGTTATTAAAACCTTGAATCAAACACATATACATACTTTCTCACTTAAAACCAAACTCTGATTAATTGTTTTGTATATTTGTCTGTATTTGCAAAAGTTCCACATTCAAATGTAGTGGGCCCTAATCTTTTTGATAAAATAATCCTAAAAAAAGTGAACCTCACTATCACTGTAGGTTAAAGTGTTAAACCATGCATGTAAACAAACAGCGATCAACGTTGGTTATTATTAGTTAATCAAACCCTATTCAATCATAATTCAAACAGTGGTTGATTATTCTTTACAAATTCACTAAGATTGATAACCAAACTAATCATCATTAACAGACTTTAATTGAGTAATAATAGTAGATAATCGTAACAGTACCATAGGTTTGGATGCAGCACCAAAAGAGGTTTTGACGAGAGAAGCATTTGCATTATTGGTGACTTCGGCGAGAGCGGGACGTTTCTTCGTTAACCGAGTCTTGACGGCATTGATAACCTTTTTGCTTGAAGTTGAATTATCCGAATTCTTGTCGGAGGACGAAGAAGATGAAGGGAAGCGTCGGCTTCTGGTAAACATTTTCGCGTTTGATGAAACAAAACCCTAATCGCTGTGGAAACGGAATCGGTTATAGTTTTGTGAGTGAAGAAGCGTGAAATAGAGAGGAAGAAAAATGAAGAGAGTGAAAAAGGAACGTACCTGAGAGTTTGTGTGGTGAATGATTGAAGAAAATGAGGCAAATGGTATTTAGGATTCAGAGGATGATGATGGCGGTGATGATTATATGATGATTGTAGGTTGTTGTTACGAAGGCAAAAAGCACGCGGACAAGTAAGGAGATATATTCGTATGGGAGCGCGAAATGGACTTGTTTGGATGGGTGATCGTTACCGTCGGATTAGAGTTGATTAGATATCTGGACGGTGATTCTTTTGCATGGATTGTAGATGTACCATGTATTATAAAATCAAAATACGTAGGTGATGATATAATTAACTTGATGTAAAACTAATTTATATCGTTTTAAGATTAATATTTACATTAATGATTTTAATATTTAATGAGAAGATTCATAGTTTAATGAATTTGAAATACAATATAACATAGATGAAGATGCACCAGTTTTTTTTTTTGTAACAACGACGGTCGAAGACCAGATACGAAAAAATTACACGCAAATTAGTCTAGCGGTAGAAGCACCGTTAGCATCATCCACAATCAATTGTCTAATGCATTCCGGAGTTTCATGAAACAAGATAATATCATTATGAATCTCATATTCAACATTAGCAAGCACATGAGCACATTTATTCGTCTCCATGTATGAATGATATAACTACCTCCTCTATCCTATCCATGAGCCGACAAATGTGAGCAATAAGCGATAGACTCTCAATTATGTCAGATCGTCTTCTATTAATAGTTTGAAGAACTTGCATAGAATCTACATTGATCTACCTTCACTCTATCCCGCCGAAGATGCACCATTTTGTTTACGTTGTTATCTTGTAGATTTTATTTTGGAAAGTAATTTGGTGGTGATATATTTGTGTAGATTAACAATAATTTAATTATGAAAAAATAAATAAAGACTCTACTTAATTACGATTTAACCTGACAAATATTTTATCAGACCTTATTTACCTTTAATTTAGTCTAGAGAAACTTGAGACTTTGTGCAGTAGTTCGCTTTACACACCATCAAAGAAGACTATGTTGATTAATCAAAATCAACATATTAAAATTGTGATATTTAAACAATATGAACATACTCGTAACTTGTATCGAAGACAGTTGACGACTTCAATTATTTTCTACTGATTAATTATTAATGACATTAGAGGTGAATTATTTTCTATTCTTGTTGATGAATTCATTGATATATCTAATAAATACCAAATGCTTGTTGTTTTGCTTATGTTAACAAATATGGAATTATTGTTTAATGATTTTTAGGTATTATTCATGTTAAAACTACAATATTCATATCAATGAAAATGATCATAGATGATCTATATACAAATGGCCTTACTACTTCAAGAGGAATAATGAAATTTATGAGGAAGTCTTATCATAATTTGTTCAATTGAGGTAATTTTTTAGGGCAGAAATCTTTTAAGTGGGAGAGAGTTGTAACACCTTAATTTTTAGTAATTGGTTATATATTATATTTAAAAAATTATTTGTGTTATTTTGTGTGTAGTTGGTTATTTAAATGATTTGATATGTGTGCTATGTGACGGGTTAGTCGGATTGAGATGAAGAACCATAACATTATAGTTAATTTTGGTGTCGGTTAGTAAATAATTATTTTATTAGTGATAATTATATAGAAAATATAGAAATAAGGTAATTGGACCTATTGGGTGAGAAAGGGAAGAGTAAAGTGGGAGAGTGTGTTAGTAAGCCCATTAGTTACTAGAATTAGTTTGTTATAATGGTTTTATATAAAAGAGGAAAATATACTTAGTAAGTGAGAAAAAGAGGAAAAGAGCAAAAGTGGAAAAAAGAGAATATGAGAAAGCAGAGAAGAGAAACCCTGTGGAGGAATTCGAAAAGAATCGACAATCAAGGTAATGGTGGATTTTTACATGGTTATTGGGATTGTATGATAATGTGTGATGGGTAGAAACATGTTTAGAATAAAATCTCTAAATTTCCATGTTTTGAAATTGTTAGATTTTGGTGAGAAATCTTGTACGTAATTGTAATTTTGGTGGATTAGAATGTAGTTGATGAAGTGGGTGAATGGGTAAATGAAATTGGAACTTGAATATGCAATGTTTCACGAGATTTAGGGTTTTGGATTTGGGATGAAAGGGATTTTCCTATAGCCACAATTTATTTTCATAAAAACTGTTTGTGTACTGGTGCAATCGATTGACATACTGATGCGATTGATTGCATACTGTTGCACAAGATTTTTGTAAAACTTAATTTTTTTAGATATTTTGTATTGTAGCTCCGTTTTGAGTATTGCTCGAAGCGTTAGAGAGATGGCGCGATAAACTTTTCAATAAAAATAGATTTGTTAGAAGTAGATGATTTAATCATTGCATTGAGTCACATGGTGTCTATGTGTGTGATATAGAATTATGTGAACTATATGAAATTGTTGCATTTGTGGAATTGAGAATTGTGTTGAATACTTGTGAATAGTATGATAAATTGGGTGATGTTATGTATATAAACTATATGGAGTGTGTGAATGTTTATTTTTTACATGAACGTTATACATTACGTATTGCTATATAATTTCGATAATTATGTGAATTTTCATCCTTCCGTTGGAATTGTGTTTTATACGACATCACTCAAGTATCAAAGATTAGAGTTGCTTTGGCATGAGTGAAGTTGAAGAAGTTATCTTTACTAATTTTATCATACAAGCTTCAATAAAAAGACATAATTTAAACAAACTTATACAACCCAATATCAAATAACAAACAATTAATTTCTTTTGTGTACCTTAGTAAACAGATTTGATGAAAAAATTGAAAGGAAATCCAAATCCAGCAAGATATTTGAGTATTGAGTCTTGGTTTGTGTTAAAAATAAGAGATTTAAGAGAGATTTGAGAGAGTTTTGAGAGTTCGTGGAGAGAGTTTTTAGGGTTTGGGGTAAAAATCAGAATGGTGGAAAGTGAAGGAAGAGAAAGAGATAATGAAGTGGTTGTGGAAACTTAAGGCACTTTCACCCCGTAAATTTGATGTTTTCTTGTGGTGAAATATGGAGGATATGTTCTTTCGCTGTAAATCAAAACATGAGGTAATGCTCATTCTATCATAATAAAATATCACTATCGCATTGAATTATTTTATACTATTGTGGACACGAAACTTCAAAAACTTAGCAATTGTTTTAATGAGACAAATAGTTGGTTGCTCATTTGTATAACTTGTTTGTTTCCAAACAATTTGTTCTCTACATTTGACAGGGAAGAATTGATTGAGTTTGCAAAGTTTTATCCAAGTGAATTTTGTCTAACTAGTTTGGAGATACTTGATAATCAACTCAAGACTTACATCATTGATATGTGAACGAGTGTTGAATTTGCATATTTGAGAGGAGTAAGTAGTGTTTCCAAAAAAATTGGTTGAAACTAAAAGAAATATTGTTTATCCTTTGTTCTATAAGCTTTTGAAGTTTGCATTGATTTTTCCTATTGCCACAACAACCGTTAAGCAATCTTTTTTCTGCAATGAAGATGTTAAAGATTAAATTGCATAATCGAGTATGGGATAAATATATAAACAATGGTCTTGTGACTTATATTTAGAAATATGTGTTTTGAAACATTGATAATGAATTGATTATTCAAGGATTCATAACATGAGATTGCGTAGAAGACAATTGTAGAAATTTTTTTAATACGATGTAATTTTTAAACATATATTATTATAGTTATTAATTATATTTTAAAGGTTTGCATCTTTAAACTAGGATCATGGCTCCCCCATCGAAGATAATACATCACTTTTAAACTCTTAGAAGAAATAAAGTAGACAATCACACTTTAGTATGGAAGGATAAATTTATAATCTATAAATTGCAAAATTTTAGATTTGAGCAATTGGACGTGGGATAGAAAGATCCAATTATTTTTAGCAACTAAAATTGAACATATTTAAATTTAAAATTCATTAAAAATTAAAAGTATTTGATTAATTTTTAAAATATCAAACGACAAAAAATTATAATATTGAATTAATTTGGAGTCTTGATCAAAATCTGAGATGACCGGAACGATGGAGAGTCGTCGAGCAAGAGTGGATGGCAAAGGGGTGGTGTACCTACAAGGCACTCTAATGTTAAAGTAAGAAAGTGTTCCAAAGAGGTACACGAAAGGTATTAGGGTTTTTAAGAGTAAATAGTGGATACCTAGCCCTCACAAATGTGAGGGTTTATATAATGTTTCTTAGGAGCGTTCCTATTGGTTGCTACTTTTGGGACTAAATATTTGGGTCCATAAAAGTAGGCAATCGAGCTGACTTGGTCAAATCGAGCGATACTGCTCGACACTAGCCGTTATTTCGACCAAACATACCCAACGGGCATAGGCGATGCAGAGGAGACCATGATCGTCAGCTCGACGATCGCCGAGCAGGATGAGGGATTAACAAGTAGATATCGTCATTCGGGGCCTCTTGCTCTACTGACCCGACACGAGGTCCATGGATCTGGATTACGCGGTCGACCCAATACACGTTGGGACAATCCATAACATGAATGTATTCAGAAGATTGATTAAAAATTTAATCATTCAATTAATAGTAGAGCTAATAAATAAGAATCTTAATACATGTTTTAGTGCTTAACATAATTTAATGTTTCGCTTTAGTCAGTTATCTACAAACATACAACTTAGCCCCTTAAATACACTTCTGTTAGCCAATTTGACCTTTTTCGTCAAATATTGTTAAGTTTTTCCGATGTAGCAATCTAGATGGATATATTTATCTGACATGATTTTTTTGTTATTTGGAATATATTCTTGTTTTTCCATATGCCGATTATCCTGAGATATGGAAAAGCCTTCCTTTCTTTCTCTTCTCCCTTCCCCAAAAAACTCTAGCCGACACCTTCTCATCTCTTCTGCTTCTTGATTTTCCAGTCTAGTACTTCCAAAATTTTCTTGTTGAACGCCTATTGTCATATTTTCTTCGTTGTTTTAGGGAAAAGAACTGCAACCTAGTTCAATCACAATCATGTTTACCTTGTTTGGTAAAAGAAAACTCACATAGATATGTTATTTCATTGAAGACTTTTGAATCAGAGAAGAATTTTGGTAAAATGATTTGGTGAAATGTGGAGATTATGAAGCTGATAAATCATATGTTAATGGTAGTTGCGGAACAACATTAGAGGCTGCGAAGAAAGTGAAAACTAAGATCTTTAGTATTTGGAAGAAAGTGAAATATGAGATCTTGAGTTTTGAAAATTGGGATTAGATGATTTATATAGAATTGTAAACATAGTTGATTTATATAGAAATAGTTAAATCTTTTTTTTTTTTGTAATTGTGTAGATGGAATGTATCAACCAGTGGTTCTGCAGAACAATGACATCAAAATGCATACATAATACTTGAATAAAGATGAATTTTTTGTAGTAGGGTTAGAACAAGTTTTACCAATTTTAAACAACACCCTTTTTATGCATCTGCCTTGCAAATAAGCAAAAGTATATTACATAATTCTTCTTTCAGACCTCAACAATTTTTTTGTTTATGCATCTGGTAATATCTGACAGAGAGTTAATAATCCCATTATTGGGATGATACTGTCGAGCCTATCTCCAACTTGTCAACAGTTGTGATGCTCGCTGACAAATAAGAGCCAGATATTCTTCCACCTGAATCCAAACATGATTATTTTTCCCTTCCTAGATACTCCATAAGATGATTGAGAAAATATCCTATTGGTCTTTATTAGAAACCTGCAAAAAAGAAAAAACCACAGATGCAAACAACTCTCCATTGCCTCTGATTTGTTGCAACATAGCCCAAAGGCCCAGGTTTTGCCAACATTCAATACTCTTTTGAATTTGGAGAAAAAGATGATAATTTTTTTCTTCACCATCCATATACTGACATATTTATAAGGACAATTATTACCTTTGTTTAATTACCTTATTCTAATAGGCACAAAATCTCTACACAGACGCTGTAACACCCCAATTTTAGTAATTATCACACACACACACACTCTCTCTCTCTATATATATAAATAGTTATGTGTTTAATAATTATTTAATTGTTTGACGATTTGAATAATTGATTTTTAATTGAATTATTTTAATAAGTGAGATTTGTAGAGAATAACGATAAAATAATTGGGCCTAAGGTGTGGGAAATGAAGGATTAGTGGAGTATAGGTAGTGAGCTCATTAGTTGATTATTAGAGTGAAATTATTTATTAATTTAATAAAAAAAATATAAGATTTAGAGTGAGAAAAAGAGAAGAGAAAAGAGTTCACGAGAAAAGAAGAGAAGAGCAAGAAAAAGGAAAAGGGCAAGAACACAAAAGGTCATTGAAATCGATATAGAAACAAGGTAAGAGTGAGTTTCCACTTAGTTATTTAGATTTTTGATGATAAATGATAGATAGTAGCATGTTTTAGGATTAATTTCTCTAAATATCAATAGTTGTGAATGTTAGGTTTTTGAATGATAATCCATGAATTTGATGAATGATTATGTTTTGATGTTCCTAATTGAAAATACATGTTAGATATAAGTTATAGTACCTTAAATCGTGACAAATTGTATATTAAAATGTGTTTTTGCATGAAGATATCATGTTGGGAATGTGTTGTTATCGTATGGTTTTATACAGAAATCACAGAGTGCGCTTAGTGCGAGTAAGCTTGCTTAGCGCAGGTGAAACAATGAGTTGGGCGCTTAGCGCGACCTACTGGGTGTTGAAAAATAATTATTTTGTTGAATTGTCTTGAGATTATGTATACTTATATTTTATGCTAATTTCTGATGAATATTCTGGAATTTAAACTGCATGTTTGATGTGTTTTTGGAGACTATTAGTTAATGACATGAAGTTTGGTTATGTGTGATACATGTATGTTGTGAATTAGTGTTGAAATGAAATGACACTTTATGTATTACTTTCTATGCATTGTTAAGATATTTTTGTGAAGAGATGTTGTGAATAATCCATGATTATGAGATTGTATGTGTAAATGTGTGGTAATTCATGTGTAATGAATTATTGAAGATATGCATGGATGTCTTAATTTGCATATGATTGTTGTAATTGCACATGCATCATTTTGTCAAGATGCAATGCTTGTTGATTTCGTGGGAACTAGTGACTTGTCCCAAACATAGAGAGGGTTTGAAAGCTCAGAGAACAAACTTTTTGGTATGTTATTGGTTTAGAGAATGGACCCAATTTACAGTAAAACCTGAAAAATGATAACAAGATAATGGTACCACATGCATGAGTATTGTATTTGAGTTGCTTTGAGTCACATGGTGTCTGTGTTGAAAATATTGAATTATGTGAACTATGTGAAATTGTTGTGTTTGTGAAATTGTGCATTGTGCTATTTACTTGAGCATAATATGATTGTTGGGTGATGTATGTTTATAAAGCACTGAAGTGTGAGAATACTTACTTATATACATGAGTGTTATGTATTATGTATTGTAATGTGATTTCAATGATTATGTGAATTCTCACCTTTCTGTTGGAATGATATTTTATACGATATCACTCAGGTACTGAAGATTATAGTAGCTTGGCGAGAGTGAAGTTGAATCAGCTATCTTTATCTTATTCCGTATTTATTTTGGGTTGAGTCGTGCTCTGGTCATGTAACACCGGGGAAAATGTTTGATTCATGTTTTGAGAGATACAATTATGTACTCTATTTATTTTGTTGTTTTGAATTATATTTTGTGATAAAGTGACTTTTATGCCTAAGTTGATTTATTGAAAGAGTTTATTGAGACTTAAATTATAATTTTTTAATAAAGTGAATCCCCTGCTACATGCTATGTGAAAGTGTATTAAAACATGGATTTTAATTCGAGTGTTATTGAGCATGACAGGTGTATGTGATATTTGAACATATGTGACACTCTTATTTGAGATGCGTGATACTTTACTCTGATTATTTCTATATTATTTCGCGAGGTTTTAGAAGGGTGTTACGAACACCACATAAAATTCTTTTTCTCTGGGGGATTATGATGTTCCACAATAAATTTAAACTCTCAATAATTCTAAGATAAGAGGTGTCGACGACATCGTTGGTACATAATTTGTAATTTGAACTGAGAATTTATTGTTAACTCCATATTTCTAAATCAATTTATCATTTTGAACTGCAGTTAAAAGAGATGTATTCTAAGTCTTTTGGACGATCTCTTTGTTGTGTATCAGAGTAGCAAGATAAATATCACACAACTTAAAATAAGAGATTAAGTAGAAATTGACACACAATATTTACGTGGAAACTCTCAACAGATAAGGGAAAAACCACGGGCACCGGTAGAAAATATTTTCACTAAGTGGAGGAAATTACAACACTTCTCTCTAAATATAAGGAGAGAACAAATTACACTCTCTCTTGTAATAGGAGAACACTCACTAAAAGAACCTTCCAAGAGAATACAATATTTTCTTTTCTCTCTTATTTTTCTTCTTAGTTACTATGTTGTAATGCTACTTTGTGGTATATTACAAATGAGAAATGCACCTCTATTTATAGGTGATTATCTTTACAAAACCATCGAAGATTCACAAAACCATGGGTGCAAAATCATGGGTGTTCACATGCTTTCTTTGACACAATGATATCTTTGAACCACATGATTACTTTGACTCACATGATTTCTTTAACCATATGATTTCCTTGACCATATGATTTCTTGGACTCATATGACTTCTTTGACTCACATGACTTCTTTGTCACATGATTTCTTTGATCAACAAATTATGACTCTATTCAATCATAATCCTTGACCATAATCTTTGAACACTTGACCATAGTATTTGACAATCTCCCACTTAAAGTCACATTTGTGATCTTGCAAAATTTTCTCCACCTTACCAAATTCATGCTGATTATGCTTCTAATAGGCCATAGGAAGACATACACCATGCAAACTTATTAGTGTTGATCAGTTTTGTCATTGTATATACTGGATTATCATTGTTGTGAATTTTTTGCATATCCAAACTTCCTTCTTCTATTACCTCTCTGACAAAATGATATCAAACTCCTATGTGTTTTGTCCGGGAATGAAAAGATGGATTTCTTGCAATATGCAAGGCACTCTGACTGTCACAATAATCTTTTGTTGCTCATGCCCGAGTTCTTCCAATAACCTTTGAATCCAAATTTCTTCCTTAGATGCTTGGGTAGCGGCCATGTATTCAGCTTATATAGTAGACAAAGCTACAACAGTCTGTAATTTGGATAACCAGCTTACCGCTCCCCTTGCAAGTGTGAACATAAAGCCAATAGTAGGTTTTCTTTTATCAAGATCGCCTACAAAACCTGAATCAACATAGCCTCTGATAGTGAATTATGATCCCCTAAAACATAATGCTGTATATTAGATTCCTTTAATGTATCTAAGGATTCTTTTAACAACATTCCAATATTCATTACCTAGATCTGCCATAAACCGACTGACCGTTCCAATTGCTTGTGCAATATCTGGTCTAGTACATATCATAACATACATAAGGCTTCATATCGCTGATGCATACGGTACTCGAGACATTTCTATCCTCTCCACTTCGTTGTTAGGATTCATACTTGAGGATAATTTATAATTGATAAGAAGTGGGGTAGATATTGGCTTACAGTCTTGCATGTGAAGCGACACAAGACTTTCTAAAGATAATTCTTCTGAGAAAGCTAAATCCTTCTATATTTTCTGTCTCGGTGAATTTTCATCCATAAAATCTATTTTGATGGTCCCAAGTCCTTTATATCAAACTCCCTAGCTAATTGTGCCTTTAATTCTTGGACTCGATCTTTGTTGGGTCCTACCACCAACATGTCATCCACATACAACAACAAAATTATAAAATCATTATTATCATCAAACCTTTTGTAATACGTACAATGGTTTGAACTTAATCTGTTGTATCCAAGAATCATGATGAAGGAATCAAATCTCTTGTACCAACACCTTGGCGCCTTCTTTAAATCATACAGAGCTTTGGTCAACCTACAAACCAAGTTTTCTTTTCCTTGTTCTTCAAAGCCTTCAGGTTGAAGCATATATATTTCCTCTTCAAGTTTTCCATGAAGAAATGCAGTCTTTACATCAAGTTGCTCAAGATGTAGATCAAATGCTACACACATTGCCAAGACCACTCTGATTGTGGTGATTCTTACCACTGGAGAAAATATTTCATTGAAATCAATACCTTTTTTTGAGCATATCCTTTGACCACCAATCTTGCACGATATTGTTCCACCTGATTGTTGCCATCTCGCTTAATTTTGAACACCCATTTATTACCGATGGCTTTTCAACCTTTAGGAAGTTCAATAAGTTCTCATGTTTTATTTGTATGTAAGGCTTCAATTTCCTCTTGCATCGCTGCCATCCACAGAGAAGCATCTGAACCATTTAATGCCTCGTGAAAGGTTGATGGTTCTCTATCTTCTGATAAAATACAATATGAATCATGACTTTCCATCACATATTCTGAGTGCCAAAATGGTTTTCTTATCTGACGTGTTGTTCTTATGGGATCTTCATTATTGACCTCATTTGGTTCTTGTTCTTCGGGCTCTGACTCTGCTTCATAAGAATCATTTTCTCCTAAATTTTCCTCCACCTCCATTGTAGTAGCCTCATTTATAGTGTTGTCATCTTTGTGCTCATTTTGTAGTTCATTTTCTACAAATATTACATCTCTGCTAACAATAATCTTGCGAGAAGCGGGATCCCACAAACTATACCCCTTCACATTGTCAGCATAACCCAAGAGTATGCATTTCCTGGATTTTGGATCCAACTTTATTATTTCTTGGGAGTTGTACATCACATACGCATGACATTCGAATACATGTAAAGAAGAATAATCATCTGGTTTTCCCTTCCCCATCTCCATTGGTGTCTTTAAATCAATTGCAGTTGATGGCGATTGATTTATCACATAATAGGCAGTTTTGACAGCTTCTGACCAGATTGTCAATCCTGTTGTTTTCAGCATAGCTCTTGTCCTCTCCATAAGAGTTCTATTCATCCGTTATGCTACTCCATTATACTGAGGTGTATGAGCAACAATAAATTGTCGTTTAATACCTTCTTGCTTGCAGAATGTCAGGAAATCACCATGTGTATATTCTCCTCCATTATCTGTCCTCGAGCACTTAATTCTTTTCCCAGTTTTAAGTTTCAGTTGTGCTTTGAACTCCTTGAATACTGAATACACATCTGACTTCTTCTTGATTGGGTACACCCATATGTCATACCCCAATTTTTTACCTAATATACCATCTAATATCATTCACATATACATCATTACCTCACTAACAATTTCAGCATAAGATAGATCGTGTATGTGCTCCTTAAGCCAAATTAGGGTTTTGATCAAAAAATTTCATCTATTCAAGATATGATCAAATTAGGGGTTGAGTCTTCACTCACCTCAAATGATCTATCTTCATCAATTATCAACATTTGATCTTCAAATTCTCATCATTTCCTCAAGATCTATCTTGAATCGACCAATTAGGGTTTTGATTGAGGATGGTGTACCTTTGACTTTTTGCTCAATGAATGACCTAATTGCTTGGATATTGATCTCACATAAATGCAATATCTTTACCAAATTTTCTTGATTCAAAACATTTCAAAAGTCATGATTGATCATCAGAGAAATTTTGAATCATCTGACAAAAATTCAACTGTTCAGACCAGTCAAATTTTGACTTTTGGTCAACATTTTGAAATCCAAATTTTTTCAATCATAAAATCATTTCAAATTATCCATCATAATCATAAAAAATCAAAATGTGTGAAAAAGTCAACAAAAAGTCAAAACTTGAAAATTTTGTAACACTTAGAAAAATTTTCAAGTATGTTTTTACATGTTTTTCACCATTTTCATGGTCATTTTTCACCTAGATCCATTTTGATTCAAGAAAAAAATCAAAACATGGAAGTTGTAGATATTGTTCCAAGATTTCCAAAATGTCCAAGAACTTGCAAAAAAAATTTGTGAGCTAGGGTTTTGAAATTGAAACTTAGAGGTCTATAACCATAATTTTCAAGCCATTTCTTCAAAATTTTCAAGTCTTTTTGCAATTTCTTCCTTCTAGAAGCCTTGTCACCATAAGATATAAGTTTTAATTCAAAAAAAATATAATGGCAATGATTGAAATAAGGATAGAATCACTTGAGTTTTTAAACCATGGTTAAGAAAGATTCCATGTGCATTTAATATGAATATTCCTTTCTTAAGCCTTAAGCTCCAAGTTGCAAACTCATCAATCATATCCTTTCCTTGCTTGCCAAACATCTTGGACTATAAATAGAAGTCATTTCTCACTTCTAAATCATACCAAAATAACCATAAACTTGTTTTCTCATTCTTTCTTATTTTGCGAGTTTCTAAATTTTCAAAGAGGTTAGAATTCTAAATTTCAATTCTTGCAAGTTCTAACAAAATGTGTCATTCAAACCTCTTCTAAACATCATTTAGAATTTGTTTGAACCTTTAAACCATCACAAAAACAGCCAAGAGTCAGTTTGCTCAAGAAAATTCCATTTGTGCAAGTTTTGAGCCTTAACTTGTAAAATCAAAATCCACTCGTGTGTTTCCTCTTTTAAGCATTCAAACACCTTCCATATATCATATAGAAGTGATAACCATCCATACACTTCTGTAACAACTCCATCACCATCCTCCATTAAAAAACGAGTCACCTGCAGTTTGAGTCGGGCAGAGGAATTCAACCAGTTTCAAAGCAAGCTAGGAGTTGGAACACACTCAGGAAGGATCAAGGAAGCTTGCAGTATCACAAATTTGCATTTGGAAGAACTCATATGAGTTCTAAAAATTTGCGTCAAGAGGTAAGTTTTCGAAAATCTTATTCTCTTATACAAGCATCTTTAACATCATTTTAATAGTTAGAAATATAGATATCAGATTACTCAAGCTTTCTGAATCCTCAATTTCATTTAAAATCAATCGTGCCTATAGATTAGTTGAATTTTTCAGTTAGGGTTCATTTGGTACTTTCTGGAAATTCGCTTCAATCTTTGAGTCTTAGATTTAATAAATTGCATGGTTGAAATCATGGTGAAATTCTAAGTGAAATAGCATTTTACGTTTTTCAATTTGATCAAGAATCAAAGAAATTCAAATTGGCCATGGAAGTTTATCTTGAGGAAGAAGATGAAGCTGGTGGCGCCATGTGTCCATTTTCAAATTCACGTTTTATAATATATATACATATCTTTGCGTTTTAATGAACGAATGTATAGCCACCCCAGTGGTAGAACGCGCACTCTTAGTCCTTTGCCTTGCATATCATCCAGGGTTCGAATCCTCTTGAGACCATTTTTTCATTCTTTTCACTATTTTCTCCAATTTTCAACCTTTTTTCAAACAATTTCACAACTTACTTTCATATATAATTAATTGGAAGCGTGTAAATAACAAGTCACGCATGTGGCCCAGTGGTTAATCTTTTCACCTTTGAGATCAAGTTCCTGAGTTCAAACCTCTCCAAACCAATTTTTTATCACTTGTTTTCTTAAGTTTTTTTTAACAAACTTCAACATTTTCAAAAACCAATCAAAACTTCTCATTTTGAGATGATTTTTTGCACACTTGTCATTTAATATATCTATTTTATGATTACGTAAAAAAATACAAAAAAATCTTTTCTTTTCAATATATTTTTATTAGGTTAAAAATAGACATTTTTTAAGTATTTTAAATACTTTTCAAAAATGTTTTCTTTCTGATTTTCAACCTAATATTTTTCAAAACCTCTTGTGAATATCTTTCACTTTTCAAAATCATTTCAAACCTTTCAAAAAACATCTTAATTGACTTACGCACCTCTTTTCCACGATCGATTCGATTAATCTTTGAAATCGAACTAGGTTTTTCTTCGAAATTCTTTCGAATTCAAAATCAAATTGATCATGGGCCTCCCTCACGGTGTAAGTCTCAACCCTCCTATGTACATATTTAACTTCTATGTACATATCCACCCATTTTGTGTACATATTCAATTTCCTTGTACATATTCAATCATATTTGTAAATATTCAAGTACAATTAGCTTCGTTTCGCTAATTTTTATTCACTTGTTTATACACTGATTCCATTGGTATTAAGATGAGCATTATTTCCGGTGAAACTGCTCTTAAACCAGTGGGCCTCCCTTAAGGTGTAATTCCCACTCTGTATATATGCAAGTATACTAGCTTATCCACTTGTTTTATACACTTGTTTATATGTTTCCTTCATGAACTCTTATGAATGCACACACACTTTGTTATATATATACGTGTTCATATACTTGTTCATGTTTATTTATGTCAACAACTAGTATAACAACTAGGTTCCTCATAGCCTCCTCTTGGTCTTTGTACAAGATAACTCACTCATTGAGTTAGCCTCCTCTTAGGCTTTGTACAAAAGAACTCCCCTGTTGAGTTAGCCTCCTCTTGGGCTTCGTACAAAAGAACTCCCTCGTTGAGTTTAGCCTTCTCTTGGGCATCATACAAGAAAGAGACCTGGAAATCTCTAATAGCCTCCTATTGGGCTTCCAATACAAAGAATCACCTTCGCTAGGATAAAACCCTAAGAGTATGATTTCCCAGTGAAATCACTCATGAACCCTAAAAGTATGGTTTCCCTGTGAAATCACTCTTAAAGCCAAGCCAACCATACACTATAGCCTTCTCTTGGGTTCCCAATACAAGGACCCTCAATGTCCCTCAGAATGCCTTCTCTTGGGCTCACAATACAACGACCCTCGATGTCCCTCGGATAACCTCCTATTGGGCTTACAATACAAGGACCCACGAGCTTCTTAAAAGCATTCCCCTAATCAATAATCAATTTCTCCTAGAGATTTAGACATGTATCATCTCTATGGAAGAAGTATCTCATCTATAGCATCACATACAAATCAAACTTTTTTTTTTCAAATCAAAACCTTTTCAAAACAAACATTTTTTCAAAACAAAGCATCTTTCTTAACTTGTAAGTGGAAACACTTGTACACTTAAGAAAAACACCCAATGCTTACAATGAAAGATTCAAACATTTTTCAAGCATCTTCCTTAACTTGTAAGTGGTAACGCTTGTACACTCAAGCAAAACACCTAATGCTTACAATGAAAGATTTAATCAATCAACTTTTCAAAAATGTATGTGATGAAATAGATTAGATGCATTTTTTTTATTAAGATGACATTTGTCGCTGTCTCTTAACATTTTTTCTTCCACTAGTTCATAAGTGGGAACTACGATTGCTCTGACTTTCTCAACCTCTCTTTGAAAATACGTAGGCACAAGGTCTCACCCTTGGCGAGCATACTTCTTTCTCCCTCAAACCAAACAAACTTAGTTCTCTTAGATCCGAGCTACAGATGCTCTGATTCCCATTAAGGGATATGTATGCAGAGGATCCCAATGATCTTTGCGTGCATAATAATAATAATAAATAAACTTAGGTTCCTGCCTAACCTACCCTTATTAAATTCCAAAGGAGAAACTTTCACGAAATAACATAGCAAATAAAACACACAAACATACAAAATATGCATAAAAAGTTCCTATATAAAACTATAGATATATAGGGTGCTAATACCTTCCCTTTATATAACCAACCCTCTTACACTGGTATCTCCCCAATGTGTTGCATCTAGTTCACGCTAGTCACATCGCATATCATATTTAGGGTATTTCAGCTTTCCCCTTTTCCATCTTATTTCTTGTTTGGAAACAATAAACTTGGTGCTCGCGGCATCTTTTAAAAATAAAATAAAAAATCAAAAGAGTAAATCATTTTGAGCCGGAGATTCGAATTCCGATTCGATTCCCTTGTTCGTCACTTTTTACCGCGAACACCATAATCTCCTAGAATAATCATCAATGAATGATACAAAATATTTTTCTCCACCAATGGACATTTCTAGTGACTCCCACACATCAAAATGAATCAAGTCTAGTATGCATTTGCTTCTAGCAGTTGATTTAGAAAACCTTAGTCTATGTTGCTTGCTTATCACACAGTGCTCGTAGAAAGGTTAATTTACCGACTTGAGCTCGGGTATGAGATTACGTTCTGCAAGAACTTTCAAGCCTCGTTCTAACATATGGCCTAATCTGCGATGCCATATCATATTGTTTCTTCTTGACTTCCAGCTACAACTAACACATCTGCCATTTTCAACATATCTCCTAAAAGCATGTATAGATTTGCAACAACCTTCTATGCTTTCATGACTACTACCGAACCTTTCACCACTTTCAAGATTCCACCTTGAACATGGGTCTTGCATCCGAGGTCATCTAGTTACCCAATAGACAACAAATTCTTCGTCAATCCTTTCACATGTCGTACCCCTTAAAGTGTGCGGACAATACCATCATACATTTTTATTTTAATAGTACCAACTCCACCAATTTCCAAAGCATGGTCATTCCCCCATCAATACATGTCCTTCCAAGATAGGTTCATAAGTGCAAAACCAGTCTCGTCGTGGAGTCATGTGTCATGTTGCTCCTGAATCTACTATCCAGCCATCAGTGAGTTGATTTTAACCATTGGTACTTATTGGTGCTTTGCTATAAAGGATTTCTCCATTATCAATGGTACTAACAATACATCCTTGAGCTGTACTTGCTTCAGAAGACTTCTCACAATTTTTCTTGTTGAACCTACATTTTTTCTTCAAGTGTCCTCTCCTGCCACAATTGTAGCATTTGAGGTTTATCCTTCTTCGAGATTTTGATCTACCATGGTTTTAAGTCCCATTGGGACCATGTTCCGTTGATCTACCTCTCGTCATTGTCAAAGCTTCTATTGTTTTGAGCTTTCACGCCGATCTTCCTTATTTTTACGCCTGGATTCTTCTTCAAGAACAACTCTAGCGACATCATTAAATGATAGACGGTCAACAGTATTATTGTTTGTAATATTGATGACGAGTTGATCATACGAATCTGGTAAACTCTGAAGAAGAAGCTCCGCTCTTTCATTTTCCACTATTATGGAATCTGATGTAGATAGTTAAGCAAGTAATGTGTTCAAATTGTTGATGTGATCCGACACTGAAGTGAATTTACTCATTCGAAGAGTGTAGAGTCTTCTTTTTAAGAAAATTCTGTTGTGAAGTGACTTGACCTCATAATGTTGAATTAGAGTATCTCATATCTCCTTTGCAATTTTCTTTTCTGCAATACTGGACAAAACTGAATCTGCCATTGCTAAGTGCAAATTGGCAACATCGTTGTCATCCATCTCTTTCCACCTTTCATCAGTTATATCTGCAGGTCTACTTTCAATTGCTGGTAAGCAATTATCCTTCCTCAGGATCGTCTTCATCTTCAATTTCCACATGGAGAAATTACTCCCACTGAATTTCTCAATCTCAAATTTTGCTGCCATTTTTTTACTGAACAAGTTTACACAATTTCACCGTGAATAACGCAGTATACGTGAGTAATATTGTATTTTTTTTATCGCACACTAGAATAAATATAGTATACGTTAACAATCACTACAAAAGTATACAACCACACGTGTGAATAATAACCGTATACCGCAACGGAAATAGGGACCGACACCAATAGCTCTGATACCACAGTTGGGTATCAGAGTAGCAAGATAAATATCACACAACTTAAAATAAGAGATTAAGTAGAAATTGCCACACAATATTTACGTGAAAACCCTCAACAGATAAGGGAAAAACCACGAGCACCGGTAGAAAAGATTTTCACTAAGTGGAAGAAATTACAACACTTCTCTCTAAATATAAGGAGAGAACAAATTACACTCTCTCTTGTAATAGGAGAACACTCACTAAAAGAATCTTACAAGAGAATATAATATTTTCTTTTCTCTCTTATTTTTCTTCTTAGTTACTATGTTGTAATGTTATCTTGTGGTATATTACAAATGAGAAATGCACCTCTATTTATAGGTGATTATCTTTTTAAAACCATGGAAGATTCACAAAACCATGGGTGTTCACATGCTTTCTTTGACACAATGATATCTTTGAACCACATAATTACTTTGACTCACATGATTTCTTTAACCATATGATTTCCTTGACTATATGATTTCTTGGACTCATATGACTTCTTTGACTCATAATTTCTTTCTCACATGATTTCTTTGTCACATAATTTCTTTGATCAACAAATTGTGACTTTATTCAATAATAATCCTTGACTATAATCTTTTAACACTTGATCATAATATTTAACACTCTTCCCATACGAGCGAAGAAATCAAAACTTAATTCCAATATTTACTATTTGAAATCATCAAATTTGAGACTCTAAAATTACTCATTTTCAGAATACAAGGCCAAAGATTAATCTTAGGAATACATGGAATTACCACCTGACAACCAATTTTAATCCCAAACCGAAATATGTTGACACTAACAATTTCTATGTTTTGAAAATAGGCAACTTACGTGATAATAAATTTTTAGAATTTTGACTTTTGCGCATGTGTTTAATAAAAACATGCTCCTATAATGCTAGTCTCTTAAGATAGTTTCTCAAGATTTTTTAGTGGCCCCCATATGTAGCACCATATTTAATTATTGTAGCAACACTTGATTAATTTATTTTAATATATTATTCCTTCAAGTGAAACAATAATCTCTATTCCTTTCCTATTTAAATAAAAGGTTAAATTTAAGAAACCAAGTAAGAAACTATACTGGAAGATACTATCTGTTAATATTTTTTCAAACCGAACCAACCTTATTTTATTATATTTTGGACTATACATTATAAATAGTACTCCATACAAATTTTATAAACTTTCTTAAATCTAATACATTTTCTCTAAAAGCTACCAACAAAATTTCAAACAAAATCCCCCAAATCACGAACAATGCAGTAACAAAAACAAAACACTTTTTCAATGTGACATTGACCGAAACTTAATTAAAAATGAACAGCTATTTATATCATCGCCCAAAAATAATACCATTACGTTGAAGATTTTGTTCCCAGAAATACTTTATATTTAAATTTAAATTTAAATTGAATTTAACTCTATCGCATTTCCATGCACAAATTTGAATTGTATGTAACAATTTAAAAATAGAAAAATAGAAAATAGACAAGTAGCCAGCAATATGGTTGGGAAGTGAGAAGAATAAACGACAAGGGATTCAGTGACCGTTTGATTCAAATTCAAATTCAAATCGAAATCCATAGCTCCTTCAACTACACTACACTAGTCTCCAATTTGAAAGTAACAGAACCAAGCATAGTGGACCCCACACTAACACCCCGCTCCTCAGATCAACGGTCCAGATCCTCCCTCATTTCAAACCTTCCCTTCCCCCCGCCTCACAACTCACTCATAAATATAAATAAAACTATATTTATTGCTTTCACAACATTCACACTCTCACTCTTCTTTCTTTCTTTCTTTTCACTCTAAAGTCTCTAACTAAAGAAAACTAAAGAATCTTCAATTTTGAAAATGTCCACTCATAACAACAATCGCCGTTCATCGTTCTCTTCCTCCACGACGTCGTCTATGGCCAAACGCCACCCTCCCGTCACCGCCGCTTCCGACAACATCCCCGGAAAAGCTTTAGCCTCTGCCAAGAAACGTCCTCCTCTCACAAACCTCACCAATCACAATGCCTCTCGTAACTCATCCACTCTGGTATTACTACTCTTCATTCTTTCTTTCTTTCTTTCTTTTCACCCTTTCTCACCTTCTTCTTCAATTCACGTTTTACAATTTTTATCATTTTTTGCAGGTCACTAAAGTTGCAAAGACCAAGAAAGAACCTTCAATTTCCGGCAACAAAAAACCTACTTTTTCCAATGTTAAATCAGCTACGGTTGTTTTTCCTAAGCCCATTACTAGTGCTTCCAGTTCTTTTTCAGAAACTGTTATTCCGTTAGTTTCTACTACTTTCAATGCTCCGGTTTCGAGTGCGATGGACTTATCGTCCCCGGGTAAATCGGATGGAATGTCGGTTTCCATGGACGAGACGATGTCGTCTTGTGATTCTTTCAAGAGTCCTGATATTGAGTATGTGGATAACAGTGATGTTCCGGAGGTTGATTCTATTGAGAGGAAGACTTATTCTAGTCTTAATATTTCTGATTCTGATTATCCTAAAGGTTGGATTTTGATGCGGTTTTGTTTTTTTTAGTGTGGTAGATTGTGATTTTTGGTTACCCTTTTGGTTTTGCTAGTGAATTTTTGTGATGATGGTGTTGGTTGATTTGTTTGCAGGTAATGTTTGTAGTAGAGATATTCTTGTTGAGTTGGAAAAGGGGGAGAAAATTGTTGATATTGATGATGATCATGTGGATCCTCAGCTTTGTGCTTCTTTCGCTTGTGATATTTACAAGCATTTACGTGCTTCTGAGGTATAATTTCATTTTAACTCGATGATCTCTATTGTGTTTCACAATCTAGTTTAGGCCTAAGGTATTGATTGTGAGTTTAATTTTTGGAATCTCAGGCAAAGAAAAGACCATCCACAAACTTCATGGAGAAGATTCAGAAGGATATAAATCCAAGCATGCGTGCTATATTGATTGACTGGCTAGTGGAGGTAATGTTTTGTAGATAGTCAATTATAGTAATGTCATAATGTGAACTTTACCAATTCCTGAATTTTGATCCATGTGTTGTTCAATGAGAACTCTACAATTGATACATTATTTTTGAAAACATGTCTCTATGTGACTTCATTATGAAACCTCTATCTGTGCTAAATATCTATTTTCAACTGCAGGTGGCTGAAGAGTATAGACTAGTACCAGATACATTGTATTTGACAGTAAACTACATAGATAGGTATCTCTCTGGGAATGCCATGAACAGACAACAATTGCAATTACTTGGAGTTGCTTCTATGATGATTGCCTCGTAAGGAAGCCAATAGCTTCATGTTGCTTTTCTGATTAATGTTTTTCTTTTGAAATTGCAATATTGGCATGACTTCATAATTAACTGTTTTTGATTCTTGTTGGCAGTAAATATGAGGAGATTTGTGCACCTCAGGTGGAGGAGTTTTGCTATATAACTGATAACACATACTTCAAGGAAGAGGTTTGTGTTGAAATCATTGATTAAGTTAACTTGTTTTGTTGACAGTTTTTGAAACATAAAAATCTCAAGCAAATCATGTCATGCAGGTTTTGCAGATGGAATCTACTGTCTTAAATTTTTTGAAATTTGAAATGACTGCCCCAACAATTAAATGCTTCCTCAGAAGATTTGTACGTGCAGCTCAAGGAATTGATGAGGTATCTTCTACTCTAAGATGGGAATTTTCAAACTTGGGCATTTGTTAGGATTCCATTTCTAAATTAGTTACCCTCTTTTTATTGCATTTCTCAGGTCCCTTCACTACAACTAGAGTGCTTGACAAACTACATTGCCGAATTATCCCTGTTGGAGTACAGTATGCTTTGTTATGCTCCATCACTTATAGCAGCTTCTTCAATTTTCCTGGCAAAATTTATGCTTTTTCCTTCGACGAAACCATGGGTATGCCGCTAATGACAAAGAATATATGAGCCATTTTCATTAAGAAGTTGTAGAATTTTCTTTGCTTAACTTTGCTGGTTGTGTATTTTTGCCACAGAATCCAACATTGCAGCATTACACTCAATACCAAACATCTGATTTGTGTGCTTGTGTAAAAGATCTCCATCGTCTTTGTTGCAACAGCCCTAATTCTAACCTGCCTGCAATTAAAGAGAAATACAATCAGCACAAGGTAACATACTCCTCTTACCATTACTTTTCAATCACAACTTACTTTCCAATCTGTTTTGTTAACAGTTTTCTGATATACTTCATTTGTTTTCAGTACAAGTATGTGGCCAAGAAGTACTGCCCTTCATCAATACCTCAAGAGTTTTTCCAGAATTGAGCAAAGTTGACATGTTGAACGTCCAATTTCCAGTTGGAAAGCAGTTGATCGACACAAAGGGCTTCTTGTATATCTATCTGCTTTAATTGATATGCCCCCAAAATCTAAGAAGCTTCTGTATGGCTAGAAGAAACCAATATTAGCTACTGCTTCTTCAGCACCATTATGGCTTGAAGAAACCGATTCTAAACATCTTCTCAATAATGGCTAGCTAGATGTAGTGTAGATGACAGATTTAGTTGTAAGAGTAAGCATGACATGACACTCCCGGTTTAGTGTAGTGTAATGTCATTAGTTCATGTAATCTCTCTAACCTTTTCAAGGTTTTAAAAAAACACAATAATTAAATCCAATTAATGTTGTGTTTATATTATGATCTTGTTCGAACTATTTGCATTGATCAAGTTTCAATCATTTGCCTTGATCAGTTGCATTCTAGGGCCAATGCTTGGTCCAAAGGTCCTATAACCTTTCTTAGAGCATCTCCAATGGAGGTTGTTTAATGCACACTAGGATTTATAAAGTTCGGAACTTAGCATTTTTACCATTGGAGTAGATACACGTGGTGTTTCGGTTGCTTAAATATTTGTGTAAGTTGTTTCATGAAATAATTCAAAAGTGTGTTGCTTAGCATTAAATAATATTGTGACGACAGGTGGAGCTAAATATAAATTGATTGGACCCCGTATAGATTGCTTATTCAAATCACTATTGGAAGAAAATCCGTTTAGATTGCTTAGATGATGCTTAAATGTAATGTGACAGTTTGGTCCCACATAAATAACTCTAGCAATCAAAATTAGTTCTCCCCATTAAAGATGTTTTTAAGATCATAATTGAAAAGATGATGCATCACCCTAATTCTTTTCAATGATATCAAAAAATTTTCCGACTCTTACTCAGACGGTCCATTATCTTCATAGAAGATTGAAGTTGATTTTGTATGCCGGTTAGACCTCAGTAGGCCTTATGTATGGGCCAGAACATTTGTCCAATGTTTAATTTAGTATAACTGTTTAGATTTGCTTTGGAAATTTTTGGGAAATGGTGTATAGATATGAATTAGATTACTCGTGATCTATACTATCTTGTCTTCATCAATCATTTATGCGAAGTGTCTTCATAAAATTGTCTTTAGAGATTTTAGGCATGAGGGGACAATTAATAGTCCTTACCCCTATAATGATTCTAGTTATGTCCAAATGACCATTTGTGGTTGGTTTTTGTTGAAATTTCCTCATGAATAATTGATCATTTGTATTTTTTCATTTATTTCGCCTTTTACAATGAATGAGCTCAACTTCCTCAATGTGTCCTTTCTGGTTTGTTTCTTTGGTTGGATTCCATCTCGTTCTTCCTTAGGCGGCGGGTGTGATATTTATTGTTATGACACCCTTTAACATTGTGGGTTATTGTTTGTGTCCATCGATCTAACATTGGACTATATTCATTGTGGTGTTGGCAATGCCTGTGGTGGTACTAGTCTATATTTATTCTCTTCTCCTTGTTAATTCTTCCTCAATATTTCTCGTTATAATGGACAAAATAGTTCGGTGAGACAATGCCAATGTCTAATGCATTTATTCAGAATATGTAGATGAGTGACTTCATTAGTATCTCCCGTAGTGGACTTGTCATGCCTTCTAAGTTAGCGATCTTGGAAGACCGTGCCAACCACGTTTATCTTGGTCATTGACACATTTATTCTTGTCCCAACAACCTATAACATTTTGAATCTTAGACGAACTTTGAAAGGCCTGAGGAATGTGTTCTGGTCTTTTGTGGTGTTGATGATAGGCTATCTGAGTGGTGTTTTAGTAATGCTCTAGACAACTTTTAAAATTATCGACTAACCCCACACGAGTCTTTTTCAGTATGCTTTGTCCTTACTCACACGTTTTTTAGAAAACTTCTCAAAAAATCATTGTTGCTTGATTAGGTGTCACATGCAAGTATACATGTATGTTTGAATTGAAGCAAGTGATAAAATAAAAGTATCGTACCCACATGGAGTGAAATTGTTACTTAGGTTGATTTTGTAAATAACTATCATTTGAGATTAAGCATGAGCAAAGAGAGAAATAATATTTCATAGTCACAAGTTCTGTTTTCACTTAAGACAAATCTAAAATAGTGTAAGATGGAAGTGGAAATATATCTAGAGTGAATGAGTTGAGCTATGATTCATTAATATCGTAGAAGTAAATATGTGCCCATGATGTATTGTGTCGTGTCAGACAAGGTCAGAGTGATCTTGATGTGTATTTCTACAACATCAAAGCATGCATACTAGGGCAAGGGAACAAATCTCTAAGTCTCACTTATAACTCAATCATACGTCTATTTGTATTCTGAATTCCTTAATAGTTGCAGTTCCTTATCTCTAAGTGAACTAGGTGGGTGCATATTTATATCCAACTCGTTGAACTACTTTTATTATAAAATCCACTTGTTGTTGAATCTCTCACAACAATAAACTTTTATCTTTTTCTCAGTTGATCAAGCAATGAAATAAATTTATAAACAAGTTATCACATAATAAAACGAGGCACTAAACCAGACATCACTTAACATAAAAACAACTTAATATTAAACATTGCTCAACTACAAAAGGTTTAGCTCATAATAAACTGGGTACAAACTACAAGCATGGTTCTCAGAAACAACATCCTTATTCAAACAATGAAAAAGATATACTCCCCCCGCTCCAAAATATAAGAGAGAAAAAACATAAAAATCATACTTATTAAGAAAAGTAAAAACATAATGATTTGACTTGTGGTTTTCTTGAAATAAATTGTTTAGAAAGATGTAAAAACTATTTTAATTGGTTGTTGGTTATAAAAAATCATGGGAGATAAGATAAATTAAATGCAATTTGTATTTAATTTTACCTTGAAAAAGATGAAAGATGATTTTCTCTCTTATATTTTGGAACAAGAAAAATGTTTTTTTTCTCTTATATTTTGGGACGGATGGAGTATAAATCTAAGAGAGACTTAAGGACTTCTTGAGATGGCTTCAAGAGATGACTTCAGTCGCGCCAGAACTCAAAAGTTGGTACATGATTGGGTGAGAAGAAGAAAACTCTCCATACTCTCCACTATCATTACACGACGACCTTCTGTATTTATTTTGGAATTGCTGAACTTCTTTCTCATCCTCATCAATATCCTATTTATAGACTTGATATAGGGTTTCTTGTGATGCATTAGATCATGAGCCTAATAGGAAAAAAATCACATCAAGCCCATTTAATAATTAGTGTCATCACTCTACTTCTTCTACTTATCCAACAAGGAACATGGTATGAGGGAATATTTGTGGGAGACAAGGTGTCTTGTGGCCGACTGCCACAACAGGGTGCAGGCGGTGCTTGTAGACTGCGCATAGTACTATTGTACTATGTTTTATCTTCTAGTGTCTCCAAGCCTTATCCTTTTGATTCAAATGCAATTTCTTTTGCACAAAGCAAATAATCCCTCCAATACTTTCATCCTTACACGTTTTCCCCATAAACCATCTAACTTCATTATTATTTTTCCTTAGCTAAGTCCTACTCCTTTTTTCAGTTTGCGCTTCCATTTACAAACCTCAACAGTCATGTCTCAACTCGAGAAAGCTAACCTTAATTTAAGCACAAAACACGTTAAATCATAAAGGGGAGCACATATTATGATAGGGTTTGGAAAAATAATAACTTCAAAGGACAAGGTTTGGAAAAATAACATTTTAAAGAAATATCTTGATAGGGCCATGTTTATGGATATTGAAAATACAACTTTCTCGTTGACTATATAAAATGTGGAATAAAAGATGTTCTATTAAGAGTTTATCTTCAAGTTGAAGGGAAGATATTTGCACTGATGATTGAAAGTCTTATGCTTGGTAATTATGCTTTAAATATGATGCATAAATTACTTTGGTTAGTTTTGAGAGTTTTAAAAATGTCCTTACTCGGGCACGAGTATTAAACCCCTACGTAGACTTAAATATGTAGATTTGGATTCTTGCAAAAGCATGAAAATTGTAAGACTTAGTGAATATCAGTGTGTGTGCACTAGCCTTACCCCAACTCATGGTTAATTTTGATGACCTAATTATTTTATTTATGTGTTTCTCTTCATATGTAATTATGGAATGGTCCTAATTATATTGCTTTTTAACCCGATAACGATTGAATTGACTTCGTTGTGTATGATATTTATTATCTTTGATTCTTGTTATTACGGTGATTAACACATATTTTCTACAATTGGGGTGTTTGTGGTCCATGAATGTTGTTTGTTTCCCCTTAATCTAAGCTTCGACCTTGGATAAAGGGTGGATTTCTTGGATGACAACGTGTCTCCTCGATGGTGAGCTGGGGAGTGAGGTCTTTCTGCCATCACATGTGGTTGATTTTTCCTCTCAAAATTTCTCTTGTTGCAAGTGAGGTTCTTTTTTCTCCAGTGCTTTCATAAAGGCTTCTTTATGTCATTGTTTAGGGGTCTAAAGTATTTTCGTTTGGTAGCAACTTGAAGCTTAGATATTTTTACTCGGTCATCTTGCATAAAAGGGAAGTTTCATTGTTAAATATCTCAATGTACAACCGTAAAGGTGCATCATTTTACTTCCTTATCAATCCCAAACTTTGCATCAATTTTGGTTGCCTTTAGATGCTTTAAGGTGAGCGGTGAACCAACTGCGAAGCTATCCCCATGAGGCAAGAATGATAACGATGGTGACTCATATGGTATCCCCTAGATTCATTTATGGAGAAAGAACACCTTTGTGGAGCTAGAGAGCATATTTTACACCTCTTATGGTCGTGTGGCCGACAATGTTGAGATGATTCAACATGGTCCTCTCTGTAGTAATGTTTACAGATGTTTTAAGTAATCAATCACGAGTTTAATAATACTAGTGAGATTAACTCGAAATATTTCCAAATCAATTTATGCAAATAATTTGTATGAAAACACGTGCGTCCAGATTAAATGCAGTTATTTGTACGAAGACAACGAAAATACAAAGTTTAAATGAACACAAACTTTGATAAATGACAAGAAGATAAAGTGGTATAAATGACACTAAACAAAGGTTAAAACTTAAGACATAAAAAGTAAATGTTTCATTTAAGGAAACAAGTAAAAGATAAAAATATTCGACACAAACACATACATGTTTTTCGCAAACTATTCCGCTCTTTGACTCGAGTACTCCTGTTGTATGAAGAGAATGTATGAAATTTTGCAACCTTTGTTACAATGTATCAGCTTGCTATTTATTCTATTTATAAATAACCGTCGACGTCGATTCTGACCATTATGGAAGTACTACATTCCACACCACATTTGATCTTCAGTTTCACACTAATGTATATACGTGTCACCCACGATTTATTGTTTACAACCCACGTTAAAATAACAACTTCAAACTCCCCCCACAAACTCTTGATAATATATGCCAACGTATTGTCGACATCGTTTTCGCTTGAAAATTGAACTTGGAGAATTGCCAAGTCTCTAACCTCTTTCTTGCTTTGTCGACTGATTTTCCCGTGATAGAAGTGTCTTATCGACTTCCCTTTTAGAAATTTTTGACATGTTTTCAGGTGATCCTAATCTTGTGGATCAACTCTTATTATTCTTCCAAACCATAACCACCACATCAGTTGGCTCTTTAGTCGATGCTTCATCGATGCTGGATCATTAATTCCCTAAAACACTTGATATTTATGCTCTTAACACTGAATATTCCTCCATTATGACATTTTTCGTTGAATTTTTATTAGCTAAAAAATCCTAGTGTAACATGTACGTCAATATTCTGCCACTAATTCGAATCGGGTCCATCACGTGTCTTTTGACAACTTTCAACAGACCCCTCAATAACATGTTTGTTTCATTGTTAGCTTGGGGAGGGAGAAATGATAGTCGTGCAGGATGTGCTACAATGTCCTCCTGGATTCGAAAGTAATATTATATTTTCTTCCTTCAATATGAAGATCATCGAAGATGCAAAAGAGAGGTAGGGAATGTCTTTATCTTTGTCGACGATGGAATTATCGCCCCTTAGGGTGTGTTTGGCAGTGAGAAGAAAGTGATAAGAGATAGGTATGTGGGAAAGAGTAATAAGAGAGAGAAATATAAGAGAAGTATAGGTGATTTGATATATTGTTTAGTATAAGAGAAGAATAGAAGAAATAAAGAAGAAAGAAGTATTGATTATTTTTAAAAGTACTAAACTACCCTTAATTTAAAAGTTTTTAATAAAAATTAATTTTAGTTTGGCAAAATTACCTCAAGGATTCTTTAAATAAAATTCTCAAAAAATTACATGATGTGTAAAATGAGAATAAATATTTTTAGGAATATTTTCATAATTTTTGGACAAAAAACAGATTTAATATAAATTTTAGAAGTTAATATAAAATTAATAGAATAAAATAAAACAGAAAAAAAAAGATCAACGGTACAATCGTTAGTTAACATAAAAGACTCATATGTAATTAAAAAACATAAAAGACTAACTTATTACAATTAAATAAATTAAAAAACGCAGAGATAAATTAAAGGACCTAGAAATTATAAAATTTAATGTTTAATAGTTAAATTAAATCACAACAAATATCAATTACATGTTAATTTACCTCAATCATTTTATAAAAACATTTAATTTCAATTCACAACCTCCATGCATTATAGAGTAAAACTATACCTCGGTATATTTAATTAAAAATGATTTATAATCACAACCTCCATGCATTATTGAGTAAAACTATACCTCACTATATTTAATTAAAAATGACTTATAATGTATATTAGATAGAAAGTAAGGATATAAATGGAAAAATGACAACAATAAGGCTTTCTGTCCACTTTCTTCCCTGTTTTGGGAGGAAGAAAAAAACTGTGGGACTCACATTTGGTCTCTCTTCTATTTACATTGTGTGCCAAATAGCATGCATCACGTATCTTCTTCTATTGTCTATCTTTCTCTCTTCTACACTTCTCTCAAAATTAGAGATATTCAAAACCAAACCAACCCAATAGAAAACCGCAAATTAAACCAAACCAAATCGAAACTGCAAAAAAGTCGCATTTGGTTCAGATTAGTTTGGGTCATTTTTTAACAAAACCGCATGGATTGGTTCGGTTTGCGGTTTGTATTTTGAAAACCGAACCAAACCGAATCAAACTGCATTATGTTAGAACCTAAATTTTACTTAACGCGCATCTAACCTAAACCTAAACCTATTATACATTAGCCTTATGATTACAAACAATTTTCTCATCTTTACAGGTATGGTTTCAGTTTCAATCTTCTTAAATATCTCATAACATTACCACTTCATCTTCACTAGTTACATTTTTCTCTTCTTCTCTAATCTCTACTCTCTTATATTGTTTCCTTTTCACGTTCTTATTTTTTATGCAATTTTTCTCTCTTTCAATTTCATTTTATCGCACATCTTTATCTCTAATCTCTCCTCTATTATGTTATTTCTTTTTCATCTTCACTATTTTCTCATCTCTTCTATTTTTTTTGTTTTATTTTAATATTTTTTATATTGTTTTATGCTATTATTTTATGTTTATTATTCACTTTTATCTAATCTAACTTTTACATATTAAATGAAAAGTTATTGTCCAAATATGATTAATTTTTTTGTTATAATTTAGTAGTGTATCATGTATGAATGACCAAATATAAAGTTATGTTGTCATATATATGTGAATGTATGACTCAACAAATTATTTGTAAAAAACCGAACCAACGACACCGAACCAAACCGCATTGGTTTGGTTTTTTTCTCTAAAAGTCAACCGAACCAAACCAAACCGCATGCCTTTTTCTCTCGCGGTTCGGATGATTTTTTGCGTCAAAACCGCCCAAACCACATCGCGAACACCCCTACTCAAAATAAACAGACCCGAGAAGGATGTTGTGAGTTTGTTGTCAAAGTTGTGGTTAACCCAAATGACCTTGCTAGCTACATATCAAAGAGGACGGGTGGAGATTAGTGTGGTTGATTGATACGGTGAAATGTTAATGAATGTTCTCAAATACGATGACAATGATCTCGTACAAACAGAATTACTCAAACAAATGAGAAATGAGTTAGATTTAGGTCATCTCTGAGAAATTGTTGATATCTTCCAAATTTTGATTTGACCTCAGGTGGTGATACCTACAAACACTTTGATTTTTAAGTCAGTGATCATCGAAATAAAAAGTATTTTAGAAATATAGTGTACACCTTAATTTAAGGTCTTCTCTTTTTATAGTACACTTTTAGGGTTTCAAAAATCTAGAATCTTTTATGCAAGACAAATTGTCTAAGGAAAAATAGTTGTGGAAAAATTACTTGTTTTGTGATCTGAAATCATTCTTCATTTATTTGATCAAATACTCTTTAAGGATTTGTCCTGAACCTGAAATTCTAGAACCTTTTTTCGAATCCGAATTTTAGGCGAACTTATACTTGTAAAAAGTTGAAATCCAAATATTTCAAATTTCTGAATCGTGGTTGGGCTAATGCAGGCTGCAAATAATTTTTTGGGGTTGCTGCTCTATTTATATTTTGTTCATCAAGAACAGTCGCCACAAGTAGGCGAAAATCACATTAACAATAAAGACGCTCAAACTATATATTTTATGTATCCCAAGTTTAATTATTTGTTATACATTCTTAGAAATTATAATATGAACTGCATCAACATTTACATAGCACATTGTACCTTTAAACCTCTGTAATTTGGCATGTTGTTGAGCCAGTGACAATCATCAAAAGAACAATAAGGTCCACCCTTGGGCCTCTCAACATTCACTGGCTTGATAAACCTGGGTGACCAAGCAGGGGTTCCATCTTCATACGAATTATGTGTCAATCTCGTTAAACCCGAACCATCCAATCGAATGGTGAATATTTCACCATAAGGCTGGTAATGATGCGGGTTTGAAATTGGCTCAGCTGATATACCTGCAAAGTCTGAAGTAAACACAAGACTCTTTCCATCCGGGCTAAAATAAGGGTGGTTCGTCCTCCCACCTGACCCACTTTGAATCAGTTTCCTCAATCCGGTTCCATCCGGGTGGATCAGATAAACCTCGAAGCTTCCACTCCCTGGATCGTGGCGATCCGATGCAAAAGCAATCCATTCTCCATCAGGTGACCAGTTGCACATTGTATCTGTCCATGGACCCTCCGTTAACCTTCTAAGCCCTTCTTTCTCTCCCTCAACAGCATCCATTATGTAGAGATTCTTATGACCTGAACGACCCGAACGGAACACGATCCATTTTCCGTCCGGGGAAGAAGACGGAAAGGCATTGTTCTTCCCGTCTAAGGTCAACTTCTTAACGATATTCCGGTCGACATCGATGGAGATGATATCAACCTCTGTGCTCTCCGAAGCAAATGTTTGTCCAACTGCCGTGTATATAACACCGGTTCGAACCCGGTCCCAGGCTGTTGAGAAAGCCATCGCGTTAGAAACCTTTCGCAGGTTCGAACCGTCTCGGTTCATTACATAAACCCCAGGCATCTCAACGTAAGCGATTCGGTCTCCATGAGGTGAGAAAACCGGAAACGAACCGGTGAACCGAAAAAGAGTAAGATTCGGAACGGGGCTCCGAACATTTTCCAATAAAAACTGAGGACTGGTATTGCTTTCCTTCCCCCTACACTTGTGGTACCCGACCCGGGTTGAATCGTGTGAAATAAACGGGTTGAGGTGGTGAGTTTGAGGCGATACGAAACGAGTTAGCTCCTTGAACTCGTTGTTAACCAGGTCAAACAACTCAATATGACGGAAGCTAGAGCCAGGTCTTCTTGTAGCGACGGCGATGAACTTATGGTTTCCTGGAGACGTTGCTGGTGTGAACACGTGTAGACCCGGTGGGGTGACTCGTTCGATTACCACCGAGTGAGAAGAATCGGTGGGGAGAATCGCTCTGTAAATACTCCACCAGTTGTCAACGCCTCTTCGGTGAAAGTAAATAGTCCGATCGTCAACCCAAGACGGCCAGCCACCATGCTCAACCACCTTGTATCGTTGACTTCCGTCTATAGTGAGGAAAACGTAGATATCTGTAGTAAGATCCTCTACTTCGCCGGACCAACCTTGGGCACCATAAGAAGCAACGGCAGTCCATGTGCCGGAGGGAGAGAGGGCGGGACTGAAATCAGCGACGCCGTAGGGAGTGAGTCTTCGGGTGAGACCTGATTTGAGATGGGTAGAATAAACGGCGGTCCAGCTGACACGTGGCACATCAGGATTTTCGTGTGTTGAGATATAGATTAAATATTCACCATCGCTAGTGACACTGGGTTTATCTTTGATTGAAACTTGATTCGGAGGTTCTGTGACGTGATTATGCAACAGAGGAAGTTGAATTCTTTTTATGTCGACAGATTCAAGTGTTGATCTTCTTGTGCTTGTTGGGTAAACGGCGTCGTAGTAAATGCTGGGTAACCCGTTTCTTTCTGTAACGTAAACTAGATGAAGAGGAGGTTGGTCTTGGTCTGATGGGAGTTTAATGGATGTGTGATTGGTGGGAAGAAAGTGGCCGTTAAAATTGACGGAGTGCCCGTCAGTGAGTTGTAACTCTTGGTTTTGGGGTGATTGGTGGTGGAGTTGAATAGGAAGGGAATAGATGTCAAAAGCATAGAAACCTCTGCCAAGTGTGGTGAAGATGATGCTATCTCTGCTGGAATCCTCTTCCTCAGCTGCACAAAGCAAGGGAAACGCCAGCAGTAACAGTAGTAACGGTGTCCATAAGTGCCGTGCAATCATTGTTTGTGACTTTGAGTGTGTGGTGTGGATCGTAACTAAAGAAAATGAGTGTAAGATGGAAGTGGACTGAGGAGAGGAGAGTAGAGATTAGAGTGTGATAAGATATATAAAGTGAAACGTGGAGCCAAGCCAAATAATACACTGTCTTGTAGCTAAAGTTTTTTATTCATCACACAAAATTTTGGAAATCAAAATAAGGACGAGAGGAACATTGTTGTCATTACTAGTAAGCTTATCTTTAGATTGATATAACAGAATGAAATTGACCGGAATGAAACGAAATAAAATTATATTTTACCGTTTGGATTGATTAAAAAATGATGGAACGAATCGATATTGGATGAAATATATTACATCTCATTTTATTATATTCTATTATTTTTTGTACATTTTAATTTGAGCGGAATGATAAAATAAATAAATTTCATCATGACATACCTAAATAATTGAATGATATTTTTATTTCACTCTGCTTTGTTCCTTTTTACGAATCCAAACATAGCCTTAAGATAAGCCTGTAGCTTTTCCATTTTCTTTCTTTTCCAAGGGTGATGGATTGGTAAACGGTGAGAAAGAAGGGATTTCGAAGGTTGAACTCTAGACGGATTTATTTCCATGTAGGAAAACGAATTGGCCAAGCAGAAGATCTCCCTCACTTTATTTTTTTCTTTTATGAAATCTCAAATTGGATTAAAGCGGCAGACATTTTTGAGCTTTTTGGCTGCATTGCAGAGGTAACAGAGGTGGTGATTCCTCCTACGAGAAATAAGCAGGGTAAGAGATTCGGTTTTGTCAGATTCAAAGGAGTGGAAGACGATATATTGCTAGATGTGAAACTTGATAATGTGATGATAGTTGGGAAAAAGATCCATGCAAACATCCCTCGGTTCAACGGGAGTGTATCAGAACATTTTAAGGCCAAGATACTAGCGAGAGTTAGGGCATGTCAAATGCCGGTGAGGAGTCCAAAACACAATGCAGGGCAGGAAGAAGATAGTAGGTTTGATTCCAAATCGTTCGCAGAGGTGGTCGGGATCGTAGGTGACACTAAAGATTCAACTAGTGCTATCACAAGGTGTCACTTGAGCTTCAAGTTTGATGGTCTTGATTTAGAGAGGCTAGAAAAGGTGTATGTTGGGGGTGGTTATGAATCATGGAATGACGTATAACATACAAACTTGCTTTGAGTCTGAAGGATATTTTTCGATCAAAGTGACTCTTTTGGGAGCTAACTTTTGCTTATTGAAGCATGTAAAGGAAGGAGAAATTAGAGATTCAATCAGAGAAGGAGTTATCATGATAAGAGGAGGAAAACACTTGAATTCCAAAAGAGACACCATGTGTTTTTGAGAGTTACTCCAGTAATTGGTGTTGATAGAGCCCTGAAGTCTAGAAAGCTTACGTCGAGATTTGTTGGTCCGTATCAAATTTCAAAAAGCATAGGTAAGGTGGCATATCAAATTACTTTGTCGCCATCGCTTGTAAATCTTCATGATGTGTTTAATGTATCTCAATTAAGGAGATAAATTTCATATATGTCGTATGTGATTCAAATGGATGATGTACAAGTGAGAGATAACTTGATTGTTGAAGCACCAAATGGTCAGAAAGTGAAACAATTGCGGGGTAAAGAGATTTCCTTAGTGAAGGTAGTGTGGGGTGGATCAGCGGGTGAAAGCATGACTTGAGAGCCCGAGGATCATATGAGAGAGTCGTACCCGACTATGTTTTCCTCAAGTAAGGTAAAAAGGAGAATAATGGCATAAGAGTATGTAAAAAGGTGTAATGAGGGCAAAATGGAAAGACGATCTAAATTAAGATATTATAGGTTTGAAGAAATTAGAAGAAAACCTTATTAAAGATTTTGATTGAAAAGTAACTAGTTGTGATTGTCATATCCAAGCGAGCCCTATTTATACCATTCCTTCCAAGCTAAATCTTTCCTTCCGTAACGGCCACAACCCATTAATCATGGCCTTGAAGGCAAGGAGTTAGCTGTTACAGCTTGTAATCATTCACTAGTAACGTCTCATAAAGACTCTAGGAACTCTTCATCTTCAAAACGTCTATTCAATCGTTCATACCGAGTACCGAGCTACCTCGGACCTAGCCCCTCGTGTCTTTCCCGAGATCCAAGTCGGACATAGATCTCCTCTTTGATGGTCGAGACCTATCTCGGATCCTTCCATCCAGGCATCCATCTCGGCTGAGGATTTTGTGCATGATCATTAGGAATTCGAGGTAAGGGGGTAATCGAGTTTATTATGATTGAGGGGTTAAAGTAGATGTAGGTTTTATCTTATGTATGATTTAATGAATTCCATGATGTACTTGTTAAAATGATGTTTGATATGCCATGAATTGAATCATTTATTTATATGGTGATGTTATGATCTATGGTTGAATGATAATTGTGTATTGTTGTTGTGGAAATTATGCATTTGATGGAACTGTTGATGGTAGATGTTGTGTCGTTGCGTGTGGTTGTAATTCAGCGTCAGAACAAAGTTATGGGTGTTTTCGGTGAAAGATATTTGGGATTTGAAACTTTTAAAAAGTGATTTTTCGTGTTAAAACATAAACTAAATGATTTGTAAGAAAAATTGGGTTTTAGGATGGCTGAAAGTGATTTTAATTTTGAAAAAGTTACAGAAAAGTGCTTCTTTCAATGAAGTAACTAGTTACTTGAAATGAAGTAACCCGTTACTCTTCTAATAAAAACGTGTTATGGGCATTTTTGGATGAAGTAATCGGTTACTTAAAATGAAGTAACCGATTACCTCAGAGAAAAATACATACTTTATTTTTGGGTTTGGAGTAACTCATTACTTGGATTCAAGTATCTTGTTACTCTGTTGTGTCGAAAATTTTGTAAAAACCTAAAAAATTCATAATTTTAGTTTAGGGTGTCTAATTAATGCGCCGTTTGAAACTGTAAAGAGCTTAGATGTAACACCTTGACTTCCCCATGACATACTTATATAAAAAAAATCAAAGTGAATTTAAAATTTTAAACAACATAAATCTAGATGTCACATGCTTCAAAACCACAAGCTCATTCAGTATGATACATAACACATACCAGGATAACATAATATAGTTTTTAAATCAACAATTTCATTGAAATAGCGGAAATATTTTAAAATTCAACAAAACAACATCAACAAAGCATTCCAAGTTCATAATGCTCCATTCAGAATCTTGTCACTCTTACCTATAGCCTATTTAGGTAATGCATGCATCTCGAATAAAAAAGTTAGGAAATTAGAAAGTTATCAAATGTGATTCTTGGATGATCTTAGATTGAACATAGTTGAGTAAAACTTGAGATGTGCTAAATTTAAATACAGTGGAGTAGAAGTTGTGAGAATGCTTGAAAATTGCTAGAACAAGGGTATGTTCACGAGCTATGTTTTATAACTTTGTTGAAATGAAAAAGTGAAAGGAGAGAAAAAAGTCTAGGCGCAAATACTTAAACAAAAACGTTTAGATTTCAATCTCTATAAGAAATTCAAAATTTTAATGTTTTTCACTGTAGTTATGAGATTAAAAATATGTGTAGTGTGTTAGGCGAGTTTAGAGTTAAATCCACATAACTCATTACTTCAAATTTCAAAATTTAAACTTTTTTTAACATCAGATTTGACACGTTCTTAAAGAAATTTTTTTGTGTATTAGCTGCGTTTAGATTTTAAAATTCAAAATCAAATAATATTTTTTAAATTTTGCGGGTGTGTGAGTGAAACATGAAGTGTAGTGAACTACCTCCACAAATAATTTAGCGTACCTAAGCCACACTTTTATGATTTTCTGGATCTTAGGTTGGGCTAATTTGGTCTGCTTCAATTTTTAAAAGCCCAACAATACTAACTCCTGCCTCATTTAAAGTGGTACCCGGTACATCTAGCAATGTATAGAGAGCCTTATAGGTTATTGTCAATGTGTGTTGGTTGGTTATTCCTGTTAAAAACACGTTGCTTGCGGTTAATAATTGTAACATAAACAAAAAACAAAAAAACCACTGGTACTGTACGTAAGAGTCAAACCGCGTAACAGTCAGAGATAATAGATCTCATTTTGAGGAAACTTAATCACCAAGTCTAACTCCACAGTTTAAGTAGTGAAAACCCATTTCTTATATAACTTCTCCTTCTTCTTTCATCCATAACCATAATCATAATTAAGATTCAGCGTTGAATATTCATAATAATTCAGAATGAGTTTCTTGAGGCCATCTGCGATGTACAACTTTCTCACAACTTATCCTTCATCCCGTTGGATGCCTTGTCAGAGTTGGAGTTTCCTTCGATGGCCCGGTCTTGAAGGCTTCTTTAGAGTTCTTGTTGTTTTCTTCTTTGGTCTACCTTCTCTCAACTCTGCTATATACCTTCTTCTTCTATGTACCCTACCCTACGTGTTGGTGATCGAATTATTGTCGAAAAGGTACATGCTTCTTTCCGTTTTTGTTATATGCATACCATCTTACGGATTCAGTAATTTTCCATAACTGTTAATTTATAGGTCAATGGGATGGGATCCAATTTTGTAGTTTCTAATGTACATTTTGGCCTGAAACACTACTTGCATTTTGTTATTCACCATGTTTTCTACGCAGGATAGGTTGAAATCTTCTTATATTCAAATCCATTTTCACTTATTTATTTTATTTTATATTCCCTTTTTATCGTTTAACTAATAACCCTAATTTGATGCATGATAGTTTAGTTTTTCTGTCTTTTATTGGAAATTGGTTTGCCTGCTCAAGAATATCATATATTGCAATTTTCAAGTGTCACCGGCATTAATTAGAAATGGAGAAAATATTGAGTTTATAAGAGAAAGGGTCCATACTTTAAGGTTTTGGGTGGATATACGGTGTTAAGATCTTTTGGATTCTAAACGTTTAAGCGCCCGGGTTTGTTTGACACCATTTCTTCCCGCTGTCTCATTAAATGACAATGAGGATATGAAGACTTGAAAACAACATATTTCAGTCTCAAGTTGGTGAATGGAACAAAGATAAAAACCTTAATTTATGCCACCATAACCAACAGAGACCCGATCCCTACCACCATTACTGAAAACTTCTGATCTTCCGTCGTCTTAAACCTAGCTGCTAGAAGCTTCTCTGAACGCCATTATTTTTAGGACGCTTTCTTCGCACGCATGGTCATTTGTGACAACATTTGTTCCAGCTGTCTCATTTTTCCTTCTTGATTTTGTTGGGAGCCCTTCCAGTTTTTAGGACTCATGTTTGAGGTTTGTTTCGGTTCAGATGCATCGGTTTCTTCCCTGTTTCAGTCTGTCTGCATTGAAACCCAGTCTATGTTATATGATTTTGCTGCAACTTTTTTGGTTGAATCATCATGTTGGGAATCCCAACAAATGTTCCACAAAAAAGAGTTTGATCTCGTTTGTTTTAGATGGAGCAGCGACTATCACAACAGAAAAATTGAACTCATTAGAACTATTTGAACTGATATTCTTCTGCCTAGTTATTGGTTTTTGGTCAATGTCTTTCAGATCATCTTACTAAGAACACTTCAGATATTGAAGCAAACTTGAAAGATGATTAGAAATTAGCTGATTATCAACTTGTAACTCTGTTGAAGAATTTTATTGAGCCTACATTGATGGCTCATTCTCGTCCGTATGTATAGGACATGTTATGAGGTTTGGCGTAATCCTGAAAACCTTGATGCTAGTGATGTGAGAACCTGAATAATCCTGTATACTTTCATGCGAGCCTTCCAAGATTTAATATCTTCAGAAATTAGATTAATTAAATTACTTGGTTTTTATGATTTCGAGATTAATAATTTGGATAAAAGCATAGTCTTGGATAGAATATTATGGTGAAAGTTGATGCATGTAACCAATCCCACGTAGTAGGATAAGGTTTGGTTGTTGTTGTTGTTGTTCTTGGTTTTTAAGATTTATTTGACAAGCACCTTAAAAATTTGGTTCTTGCTTGCTTACTTGGACTTCATTATTATCTTAGTAGTTCATACTATCATATTGAAAAGTTAAACTTTGACATATTTTGTATTAAGTGTCTAAGTGAGTCGTTCATTATTCATTTATTCATCAATTCTAGTTTGCATATAGCACTTTGTTCTCTGGTTAACACGGCCTTCTCCGTCATTGGTTACCTTTCTCATCTAATATAAGTTTTAATTAATTAGTGCACAATATTTAATGAAAATAGCGTTTGTTGGTGGTCTTGGAAAAGATGTTTAAATTGACCGAGAATCATGTTTCTTTGAATAAAGTTGTTATCAGAAAAAGCAAACTGTTTTCATATATAGCTTTTCCAAACTTCCAAAATCACTTGTTAAGGATTTCCTTTGGATGATTTGAGTCGCGGAAATTCAACTCATTTTATGTGTTATGATAAATTAGTTATACTTGCACCTATGGCACTGGAAGTTTCGTTTGTTAAGGAAAATGTGGAGATCTTGCATGGACTAACTAGTGATATGGCCAAAGCAGTCCTTACTCCTTTCAAGGATTGGAAAATCCTCACCCCTTAGACAACTTTTGAGATTGAGTGAGACCTAGTTCAAATTCAAGAAGAGAAAAAGATATCATCTATCATGCATTTTCATGTATTCTGAATGAACGAAATACACAGAATTCCGGGGATAGAAACCAGGACTGTTGGGAGTTGGGACAAAAGGTTGAAGTTTTCTTTGAAAAATATAGGAAGGAGAATATTATTATTTATTTATGAGGAGGCATTGGCAATACATTCTCCGGTGAAAATTCGAGCTCTGTTCATTTAGGTTACAGGCCAGACAGGTTTAAAAAGAGGTCCAAAAGGAATATTGTAACTTGCTTTGTCAAGAATTTGCATAAGTAACATAAATTGTTTGGTTAAGGATTATTTTGTTGTTTTTCTTGCTCATTTTTCTAACTAGATATGATGTTTTAGCTACTGAGACTTAGAAACTTTGCCTTATAATGAAACAACTTTTTAGCATTTAAACAATTTTGAAACTTCCTGTGCCACTATCAAATTAGTAATTTGTAACATTATGTTTTACAAGGAATATTTTCTGGTCTTGTTTTTATTTTTTCTACCTGTCTCATCTCTATATTTCACTGGTTAATTTCCTCAGGCTTCATATTACATCAGGACTCCTGCTATACGTGATATTGTAACATTTCGAGATCCAACACAGGTATGTTGTGTTGTGCTACTACACACTGTACTCGTATGGAATATGTAGCATACTTGTAATGACATGATTGGTTTTTCTTATGTAGCATGGAGAGAACACAAATGTTTTTATCAAGAGAATTGTTGCAAAAGAAGGAGACACAGTTGAGGTAGTAAATGTCAATTGAAATTTACATTATATACCAAACTTAAGTATCTGCTTGATAATTAACTCGATATAGCCATCATCTCGCAGGTTCATCATGGAGTACTCTATGTCAATGGTGTTGCTCAAGAGGAGAATTTTGTGATAGAGCCACCGACATACACAACGAAATTAACTGTGAGACCATTGTTATCCATTCTGAAAATTTCTTTTGTTATTTGTTCAGATATTTCCTCATTAGTTCCATGATCCTTGCAGAATGTGCCAAAAGGCCATGTTTATGTTATGGGGGATAATCGCAACAATAGCTATGATTCACATGTATGGTAAGTAACTGATTTCAATAATGTGTTGATGTTTAATGCAATTAGGCTTTTTTTCTCTTCTACTTGGATATTTTATTGTCACTCTTGATACTCTTTGCCTTAGGGGACCACTTCCTATGAAAAACATAGTTGGAAGATATGTCATGTGCTGTCATAGACCAACAAATTGAGACTCTTATATATGGTTTTGATGAGATATGGTGGATGAACCAACCAGAATTCTTTTTTTTCTTTGGTTTCCATGACATGAAGAGTTACAAGTCATGGCATCATATGCTTAATCTTCATGGGAATTGGATTCTTCTCATATACTTGCTCATAGTGAGTAAAAAAAAAGCCATGTCATTTGTTAAGTGATGATATATGTTATCATATTAATCTGAGTTTTTTTGTTTTGTTTGTTTTGTTTTGCATTGTATTTGTTCATATGTTGTTTAAGCGCTGTCAAAGAAATGTGTGAGACATATCTTATGGACATTTTATGTAATGTTTCTTACATTTTGTAGATTTGCTTTCGACAATATCTTATGGACATTTTATAGTACCCTATCAAACACTACCCGTTTCATCTCTAATAAATATGTTTAATAGGATAGATATATATGGGTAAACAATATTGACAAAAGTGATACTAATATGATAAACACATTAAGGATATAAAGATTTAGTGGTGACAAAACGGTTTCAGCTGTGCATATTTGTTTTGTCTGCCTTACATATTAAGTTTTTAGACTTTATCTTCTAATGTGTCCGTTCTGTGTTGCTTCATTGTTTTTGCACAAACATTAATTTGAATTTTTGCATTTTAGATTCAAAAGATGTAATGTTTTATGCTTGTGGGTCCGCCATTGTCTTGTCTTTTTTGGGACGAACCAAGGTTTTAGGCATGTACCATCAAATATACCCGCTTTGTTGTTATATCTTAACTTTTGTTTCTAAGACCCTCCATCATTCCATATTCTTACAACACATCAAGATTACATCTTTGGATTGCCTCTCACCACTGCTCTCTCCTTCTTTAAGTTTGTATTTGAGGGATCACAAAACATCCTAATTGTGTATCTTCTACATACATGTTTTATATTAATAACCCATAACACAAATTCAAAAAAAAAGTTTTGTTTCTCTTTTATGTTTTGTACATTGTAGGTATTAATCCAAGAGCATCTATCACATCTCTTAAGCTAAGGTTTTGAGGGATGACACTCAGTCAGTTGATTGTTCACTAAATCTCAAAGGCAAGAATTTCAAGTTTGTTTGACCTAATTTGGCAAGTTCTTGATTCTATGATCACAAGTGCATACTCTCTCAATTTTCAATATTTTGAAGTGCTTCTTTTTGCCATGAATTCTTCTCATAATCTACAATAACTTCTGTTTACAAGAAAAGAGTCAATTATTCTTGGGGAATCATCAAAAGTTTGGAGAGATTATAGGTCTTTTGAGAAATCAATGAAATTCTTGATCTAACTTCCAAGACCATAACTTTCTCAATTTATGTGGTTTTGAGGTGATCTCAATGCCACATTTCTCTTCAAAGAGTCCTCTTTAACCTCTCTTCAAGGACCTAAGGTCAAATATGGGTGGAAGGTTATGTAAGTTTTATAAAGATTATAGGTCATCAATGAAGTTTTCAAGTGAATTTCACCAACTTTCAAGGGATATAACTTCCTCAATTTTCAACATTTTTGAGTGATCTTAATGCTATATTTTTTTTCAAGGAGTTTACTTCAATTCGTGGTCAAAGGCCAAGTCCTAAAAATGCTTGGAAGCTCATAGAATTAAGAGGGACATCATAGGTCGTTTTTTGAACTTTTCTTTTCAAGAGTTTTCTTTCTTTAGATTTGGACATACATTTCTGTATTGTCCAGTCTCTTTGCATTCATAGCATGTTACTTATTTAATTGCTCTTCCTCTTGAAGATGAACCTAGACGATCTCCTCTTTCTGGACCTTCGAAAGTTGTTTTGTCTTTTCTTCCAGAGTTGCTTGACTCTTTTGGAGAGAAGAGATAATTCATCTTTGTCATCGATTCTTCATCGTCGAATCTTCTACTTCTTCTTCCTCGACTTGGAAGACTTTGTTCTTTCTGATCTAGATCTTAGAGCAATAAATTTACCCTTTTTCAGGGGCTCATCTTCCTCTAACTCTATTTCATGAATTATGAGAGAACTTACCAACTCTTTAAGGCTTATGTTGTTGAGATCCTTAGATGGATTTAACACACTAACCATTCGTGTCCATCTTTTGGAAAAGTTTCTTATGATATTTTTAATAGATTCTGTTGTAGATTAACCTTTGTCCAAAACCTTAAGTCATGCTACTAAGGTTTGAAACATTGAGAACATAGTCTAAACCGTTTTGCCGTCTTCTATCTTAAAGGCCTCATATTTATGGATTAAGGCCAGAGTTTTAGTTTCCTTGACATGAGCATTGCCTTCATGTGGTTACAATAGAAAGAATCAAAATACCATTTAGAATTATCTAGTGTCATTGGAAGAAAAGTATGAGTATTACCAGAAGGAAGAAGTTGCAAAAATAAGAGACTCAAGATATGTGGTAGAGAAGGTTGGCTAAGAGGACTCTATAGAAACATTGGTGGTAGTAGCAATTCCAAGTGAAAGTCTTAAAGAGTTGGGACGAGTTTGATTTATATTCTTATTAGAGTAGGGAGGACAAGTGAGACATTTTTGAGTCAAGTGTTTGAATGTCTTGCAACATCGACAAAAACTTGAAGCATTATAACCTTTCTCATGCATTTATGACATTCAACCATGGGACAATCAGAAAAAGAACGACCAGACTTACGACAACGACGACAAAATATGGTTGAATAATTTGTAACTGCAAAAGATTGATCAACTTGTTGGCAAACAACTCCCAATCTAGTTTCTCCAGACTTGAGACAAGGAAGAGTGTTCTTTAGTGTGGGAAAAGGGTTTTGGTGGAACAAAAAGGCTCGACTTAGCTCATAATCATCAATAAGAGCCATCAGAAGAAGAATAAGGTGAACATGATTTCAATGCCTATAGTATCTTTCAAATAAGGCTCAAATGAGACTAATTGATTCCAAATAACTTCCATTTTCCCTAAAAACTCATAAATAGGCTGACCATATTATTGTTTCAAATCACTAAGCTCCTTCAATAATTGATATTCATAGGATAAATCAGAAACAATATAATATTATTTTAAATGATCTCATACTCCTTTGGCATTCTCTAATCTCAAATCTTTGGAATGTAGAAAACTAATTACACATTGTTGTGAAAAATGATACCTTGAAACAAAGTATAAACTTGTTTCTTTTTTATCAAGAAACAATTAGGATAGAAAAGAATGAAGAACAAGAAGAGCAACAAGTATTGGTTATAACTTCTATTCTTTACTTTCTCTTAAATCAAGATTACAAGTACACAAGAATAACAAATAATCATCTCACCCTAAATTAGGATTTGCATCATGTGATGATGAGAGACTAATATGTTATTTATAATAAACCTAACATACTAAACTAACAGGTTTTTTTCCACAAATACTCATTCTTTGGCATTTTCTAATCTCGAATACTCGGAATGGAGAAAACTAATTACACATTGTTGTAAAAAATAATACCTTGAAACAAAGTATAAACTTGTTTCTTTTATGATCAAGAAACAATTAGGGTAGAAAAGAATAAAGAACAAAAAGAGCAACAAGGATTGGTTATAACTATTATTCTTTACTTTCTCTTAAATCAATATTACAAGTACACAAGAATAATAAATAACTCTCTCAGCTTAAATTGGGATTATTCAAAATCATCTTGAAAAATAGCTGTGTTGCCATTATCCTTACCTCCATGATCTTTTAGGCGTTCAGGACACGCCTTTCTTGTGTGACCCTCCTTCTTACAATGATAGCATCAAATATCATATGTTTCCCCACTATAAGACTTCAAATGACTTTTACCTTTCTTCTTGTCGAACTTACCATCCTTTTGCAAGATTTTTCCTTTAACGACCAAACTTTCACCAACCGTCGAAGGTTTATGCTCTTTTTCGTTCGTTGAAGTCCTTAGAACACAGAGATGATTAAACTTCTTCAAAGGTCAGAGACTATCTTCCATACAATATGGTTTATTTGAAGCGATCATGTGTTATGGGCAAAGCATACAACAACAACAACGATTGATCTTCATCATCGATCTTCACATCAATATTTTCAAGATCAATAATCAGCTTGTTGAACATATCCAATTGTTTAACCAATACTTTATCTTCAATCATCTTGAATGAATTCAAAGCTTGCTTCGGGTAGAGTTGATTTACCAACGATTTGGTCACGTATAAACTTTCAAGTTTCACCCATAACTTTGATGTTGTTGTCTCCTTTGACACTTGTCGAAGAACCTTATCATCAAGGCTCAACAAGATTGCAATGTGGACTTTCTGTATCATCGTCGTCTCCCCAGCTGCCGTTAACGCAACGTTCATGCACTACTAAAATATTTGTTTCTAGTGACCGATTTAGTGACCAAAAAATTTCGGTCACTCTAGCCACCAAAATTTGATATCCATGAGTAAATTTTAAATGTCACAAAATCAGTCACAAATTGAATTTAGCCATCGACTTAGTGACTGAAATTTTGTGACTGTATATTTCGTCTCAATTTCGGTCACTAATAATTTTTTTGTTTCTATTTTTTTTCTTCTTTTTATTAAGTTTTTACTTTTATCTAAATTTTTTCAAGATTTTAGTTTTTTTTTTAATTTTCAATAAAATTTTAACTTTTTTTTGTGAAATTTCTTTTATTATTTTTAACAAATAAATAATATTATTAAATAAAAATTTATATAATTCTATTTTTTATAGGGACAACATTTTATAGTAAAATTATATTTTATTTTATTTTATCAAATAAATTAAATAATATTTTTTAATTATTTAAATATTCTTTAAAATTATTTTGAAACTTTAAGCAAGCAAGGTAAAGTTGCTACAGTGGTAAAGATATGCACTACGCTAGGTAAAGTTGCTTCAGTTTTAATTATACGTAAATAGTAATATATAATCTTAAACGTATGAAATTAAAAAATAGAAATAGTTGCTTCAATGGTAAAGATATGCATTTTCTAAGTTAGGGAAGTGGGTTCGATATTTGTATTAGTGATATTTTTATTTTGTTATTACACATATAATCTGCTAGTAATAGGTAGAGTGCTAAACGTATAAATAATAAAATGTTGAGAGACGTCCTGGTGGTAAAGTTGTATAATATAAACATGAAGACAAAGATGTGAGTTCAATTATTATTGTGGACATTTTAATTTTTTTAATTTAATTTGTGGACATTTTAATTTTTTTTAATTTAAAATTTCAGTCATTAAATTCGGTCGCCATCTAAATTTGACCGATTTTAAAGTTTTTTTGGTCTCTAAATCGGTTATTAAAAGTGAATTTTCTAGTAGTGATGACTTCCTCTCCCTTCAACGATTCCAAACAATTTTGTCGAACTAGTAGGACTTTCATCTTCAAACGCCACAGACCGAAATCGTTCACTCCGATAAACTTTTCAATCTCATATTTTGTTGAAGACATCTTCTTCACGCTCACCGCACCAATTTGTTGTGAAAATAGATTTCGTAGAAACAAAGTATAAACTTGTTTCTTTATGATCAAGAAACAATTAAGGTAGAAAAGAATGAAGAACAAGAAGAGAAACAAAGATTGGTTATAACTTCTATTCTTTACTTTCTCTTAAATCAAGATTATAAATAGACAAGAATAACAAGTAACCCTCTCACCCTAATTTAGGATTTGCAGCATGCAATGATGAGTGACTAACATGCTATTTATAATAAACCTAAATTAATGAACTTTTTCACAAATACTCATTACAAGCTAACTTAGAGTACAAACAATCTTAAACAATTGGACATAACAAACATGCTCAATTCGAAATACTAATGATCCTAAGATTTTGATACCCAATATTAGAACACACTTTGACTATTGTAAATAGGTCTTCGACACTAACATGTGAATATACTTCGGCGACATGCATAAATCATGCCGAACTATAAACTAGTCTTCAATCCAATAAAATTTGTTCAAATATCTCACACACATAAATATATAAATAAATAAATAAAATAATTACACATAAAAACTAATGAAAGCTAAAAACATGTCCATATAAATTATAATAATGAAAAAAACATAACGTATAATAATACCAATAAACATAGACTATTATTTATGGGTTGAGATGAGATATGGTGATGAATTAACTGGTCAGAGTTCTTTTTTCTTTGGTTGTGTGTCGGTTTCTGCCAAGCTGTAGGTGACTGTAACCTTACGGATCTCCCTTTGAATGGGCATCCGTTTACTTGGACAAAAAGTAGTGGCAAGGATCATATGATTGAGGAACGCCTTGATAGGGCGCTTGTGAACCCGGGGTGGCTCGATTTATTTTCGAATGCAAAACTTTCAAACTTGTTGGCTTCGTACTCGGACCATAGTCTGATCCTCCTCCATTGTGATGATGAGCAGCGTCCCTGTGTTTCTTTGTCTTTCAAGTTCGAGAACAAATGGCTAGAGGAACCCGATGTGGCAGATGTTATTACTACAGGGTGGAACAAGGAGACTTCAACTGAAGTTACTAATTGTATTGCTACATGTGCCACTGAATTAGGTGCATGGAGCAGAACGAAAACAAGACAGCAGCAAGAAGCAAAAGCTTCTCATTTGGCAATCATGGAGATGTATCGTGGTGCCCATGATCCTAGTTCTCCTACTATGTTTTTGGCAGCTTAGAGTGAATATAATAAGTTGATAATAAATGAGGAAATCTATTGGAAGCAACGTGCAAAACAACATTGGCTTATGAGCGGTAATCGTAATACAATTTTTTTTCACAGATCTGCCACAGTGAGGAACAACTTTCTGAAGTTAGACATGCTTATAAATGATGATGATATACAGGTCCGTGATCAGTGTAACACCCAAATATTACCCAAAGTTTAATATGCAAAAATCAGAGTAATTTAAAATTTTCATAAATTAAATACTGAGGCATCACACCTTCAAAAATAACTCACTTTAAACAATTTGTTTTAAAGTATAAATCTCGGATACATAGCATCGCCGGAAGACATAAATTGATTCATAAAAATAGAACATCTCGTTTATTAAACTTCCTCACCATAATCATGTTCTTATAAATTATAGTGCTTATTCACAAAAGGAAACAACAAAAGAACAACAACAAGGACAACATAAATATTTCCCCCGAGTGCTACGTATCAGAGCGACACCGACACTACTAACAGCAGCTATAAACTCCGTCTTCATAACCTGCACGTTACCAATATATAGGTAATGGCGAAACAAGTAAAGGGTGAGATACTCCAAAACATATAATTAAAGGCATGATATATATATATATATATATATATATATATATATATATATATATATATATATATATAGTTTTGGAATTGTAAAGGGTATAGATTAATAAGTGTAATTCCAACACATAATTAAAACTCACTTACTTTACTCGTCATTCTAATGTGTATAGTCTACACCTTATCACCATAACCTCATCGGCATGAAACGTCACAACAACACATAAACATTCATCACCACGAAATTATCACAACAATCATCAACAACGACATCAAACAACCATATCAAACAACACTAATAACATAAATAACATAATTGAAATCATCACAAATTGGCTGAAGCCCATCGTCGCTTTTGGCATAAAAACCCATCGTCACAAACATCATCACATCATATTTGCATTCAAGCATTTCATCAAGTTAATTCATCGCAAAGAAATATCATCCATCAATCAACAAAAACTCAACGCCAAACGACTCAAACGTAAACATAACCGACTCCATGAGACACGACTATGTTATGCATGTGGTACCCATCGCTTTGTCTATAATTAGGGACACAAGGCATAAAGCCCATCTTCGCTCGGCATAAAAGCCATCATCGCTTGGCATAAAATCCCTCTTCGCTTATGAAATGTATGTGACTCGACAATAAAACAATACAACACAAAAACATCATCATCGCTCATCCAAATTGGCATAAAGCCCACATCGCCATAATTTATCCAAAACAAGATAAATATATCATCGCATCATAATTGCATTATGCAAACATCGCCAATAAATTCATCAAAAGTCATGCATTCACAAATCGGAAGCATTTATTAACAACATCAATTTAATCATCACATCATCATGTATAGAAACATATATCATAGCATTGCATATCAACAAGTATTCATTAATAAATACACCGTCGCAAATCTTACGTTTATTCACACCGTATCATCATCAATTAATTCACTAAATTCCGAAAACGGGAAAATAGCCAAACACCTATAATCGTCGCAAAAACCATTCCTAATAACCGGTATTAATCATAATCGTCGACGTCGAAATCGGATTGTCCATACGTGCCTTAAATCTACTAAAACACAATCCTATTCAATTTTACCGTGAATTGGCTTGTTTCGGGTCGTCTTGTAAAAACTCGTAATTTCTAAAAACTAACCTCACCATTACGTTCTACACGTCAAACTTAGCTAGCACGTCAATTTTCGTTGAATTCGGAGCAACTTGCTCCGTCATTGAATTTACCGGAATCGGAAGATCGGAACATAATCGGGTTCTAAATTTAATTGGCTAACTTGTGTCCTAATTAAATTTTATTAATACTAACTAGTAGTATATGGAAATAATGAAATTGAAACAGACAGAACCTATTTGCAAAATTATGCAGGAACCAGAAAAACCAGAAAACAGCAAAATGCAACATACAGCAAAATGGAAAACAGAAAATTCGTCTCCTTCCTATTTCCAAATGGGACGATCGTCCCTTACAATGCATAAGCTTGGAGGCGAGGGCCTCAAGCAAGGGGGTGGCCGCCCCACACTTGGAGGTGGGCGCCTCCCCCATATGCATTCATCCATTAATTTTTCTTTTCTTTTCCCTGCGTTATTTTCTCATACAGTTTCTTCCATTTTCTGTTTTCTTGTTTTTCCATTATACTATTATGTTTTTCTTTTCTATTTCCATTCCACAATTCTAACTCTACAACACCAATAATCAACACCCATAATTTCTGCAACAAATCCAACTCTTCTAAACATTTCAACAATCAATCAAAACCCTATAACCCAACTATTAATTTTACCCCCAAATTCAAAATATAATCATCAAAACCCTAACTATATGGATGGTGTAACACCCCAAATCTACCCAAGGTTTTATATTCAAAAATCAGAGTAATGTAAAATTTTTATAAAGTAAATATTGAGGCGTCACACCTTCAAAAACAACTCACATAAAACAGTTTGTTTTAAAGCATAAGTCTCGGATACATAGCATCGCAGGAAGGCATAAATTGATTCAAAACATCAAACATCTTCTTTAATAAACTTCCTTAACCATTCATGTTTTCATAAAGTATGGTTCCTCTTTACAAAAGGAAAAACAACAAAAGAACAACAACAATGACAACATAAATATTCCCCTCGAGTGCTACGTATCAGAGCGACACCGACTCGACTAACAACAGCTATAAACTACATCTTCATAACCTGCACGTTACCAATATAAAGGTAACGGCGAAACAAGTAAAGGGTGAGATACTCCAAAACATATAATTAAAGGCATGATAAATTATATATATATATAGTGCCGGAATTATAAAGGGGTATAGATTAATAAGTGTAATTCCAACACATAATCAAAACTCACTTACTTTACTAGTCATCCTATTGTGTATAATCTACACTTTATCACCATAACCTCATCGGCATAAACGTCACAACAACACATAAACTTCCATCACCACGAAATCGTCACGAGCTAATACATCACTAATTAACACAGCAGTCTTAAACAACAACATCAACCAACAACATTAAATAATGCTAATAATATAAGCAAACAAACAAATCATCATAAATTGGCTAAAGCTCATCTTCGCTTTTGGCATAGAGCCCATCTTCGCTTTTGGCATAAAGCCCATCTTCACAACATCATCATATCATATATCATTGCAATTCAATATCATCCATCAATCAACAAAAACCCAATGCAAAACAACTCAAACATAAACATAACCAACTCCATGAGACACGACTATGTTATGCATGTGGTACCCATCGCTTTGTCCGTAATTAGGGACACTTGGCATAAAGCCGATCTTCGCTCGACATAAAATCCATCATCGCTTGGCATAAAAGTCCTCTTCGCTTATGAAATGTATGTGACTCGACAATAAAACAACACAACACAAAAACATCATCATCGCTCATCCAAATTGGCATAAAGCCCACATCGCCATAATTTATCCAAAACAAGATAAATATATCATCGCGTCATAATTGCATTATGCAAACATCACTAATAAATTCACCAAAAGTCATGCATTCACAAATCGGAAGCATATATTAACAACATCAATTTAATCATCACATCATCATGTACAAAACATATATCATCGCATTGCATATCAACAAGTATTCATCAATAAATACACCGTCGCAAAGCTAGGTTTATTCACACCGCATCATTATCAATTAATTCGTCAAATTCCAAAAACGGAAAAATAGTCAAAACGTCAATAATCGTCGCGAAAGTAATTCTTAATAACCGGTATTAATCATAATCGTCGACGTCGAAATCGGATTGTCCATACGTGCCTTAAATCCACTAAAACATAATCCTATTCAATTTTACCGTAAATTGGCCTATTTCGGGTCGCTTCGTAAAAACTCACAATTTCGAAAAACTAACTTCACCACTACGTTCTACACTTCAAACTTAGCTAGCACGTCAATTTTCGTTGAATTCGGAGCAATTTGCTCCGTCGTCGAATTTACCGAAATCGGAAAATCGAAACATAATCGGGTTCTAAAGGAAAGTAAGAAAAATTCAGAATTTTGGAGGCTACAGGAGCAGCAACACGGGCACCCGTGTTGTACAACACTGCCCGTGTTGGAAGGACATCAGAACGTGTAAAGAAAATCACCCAAGACAGTGAAACAACACGGGCACCCGTGTTGTGCAACACTGCTCGTGTTGCGTGGCCTGCACTCACCAAAATTTCTATTCTAGAGGGAAACACGGCCGTGTTACCCCAACACGGCCCGTGTTGAAAGGCCTGCGTGAAAACTGCATCTTTTTGGGTTTTTCTCATTCTACTACCATGGTTTTCCTTCCCATTTCAATACTCTTAATTCTTACAAGTTAGCACCTAATATACCCACAAACCATACTCCAAATCCAACCTCTCTAAACCACTCCAATAATCAACCAACAAAACCCATAAATCAACCTATCCATTTTCCCCCCAAATCCAAAACATAAACATCAAAACCTAACAATATGAGATGGAGAATCAAACCCCTTACCTCTAGTTTGGATGATCCATGATGATTCTACAAAGCCCAATCCACAAGCTAGCTCATGATCTTCCTCTTCTTCCCCTCTTGCTCTTCTTCTCAAAACCCTTTCTTTTCCTCCATGTTTCTATTCTTGGCTTCTTTTCCAAAATGGGAAGAAAATGAGGAAATGTGGTTTTATAACTATGTTTGCTTACTAGCTTCAAAGTCTCATGTTTGGTTTTGGTATTTTGGATGGAAGGAAAATGAGGAGAAATGCTTTATAATGTGTTCTTACTAGCCAAAGGGTGAAAAACCCAATCCTACTAAAATTCTCCTCACACCCCTATCCAATTCTTATAAATTAACACAAACATTCTCGTCGCAAAATAAATATCGATCGGTAATTTGAAAATATTAATATAATATATTATTAATAAAAACGGGCGTTACAACTCTCCCCCACTTATAAACTTTTCGTCCTCGAAATTTCGACCAATACGAACAATTCAGGACATGCCTACGCATTCGTCCACACAATCCTTGCGTCAATTAAACAACGTATAAAATACACCAAACACAAGGGTATCTCCCTAACCACAACGTCTAGACAAGAACAACCATGCCGAGATGCAAAGCCCATACAATGCACTCGACAACCAACTAACACCCAACAACTAAACAAGCCGTAAACACACCGGTTCACTCGAGAACCAAACAAACAAGATCGATACTATCCTAACGTTTCCATCATAGAATTAGCCACACACTCGAACCGACACCTCAGAAACGAGTCACCAAAGATAGGAACATAAAGTCCTACAACACAACACCGACACCATCACTAAATCGAAAACAACAAAATGGTTATACAAACCAAAACTGAAACTATCAGAAAAGGATAAAACCACGCGTGCCACGCAAACACGAAAAGATGCCTTCATTCAAGCATAAGTACGAACTCAAGAATTACACTTGCAGTTACCGCTCTCATTCTAGAAGTCACAAGGTCACATTCTCCTTGTAGAACACCAACGCACAACCCTTGATCAACAACGAGTTACTCAAACATAACCGAACTGCGACACACCACTCATTCTAGGGAGTACACCGACAACTTGCGACTATAACTCACAAGCCCAAATCCAACAATCCCGCATACTCGCTAAAACTCAATGCTCGATATCTAAACCATGCTGTGCCACTTTGATGCATAAGATGCCAACCATAAAACAACTTGGTTAATTCCTCAACTTCACAATTATCCAGAATGGATACGTTCAAAGCGTACACCCACCAAAACACCTCGCAACATCAGCTTCATCAACTCGAAGGATCACTCTTTCATTCTCGATTGATCAACGTCCATTGGTCCTCTAAATACATGACATAGTTTGACCTTTTCAAATACTGTCCAAATATCTCACTTGTGAAACTTCGACGTATACACTTGACTTCAACGAAGTCTCCCCTTATAACTATTCAATTCCCAAAGTATATATAAGTAATCACTATCCTCGCACCGTCGCAACGATCAATACACAGGCTTCTCATTCGAAACACCTTTCATAACTTTCCATCGTCCCAAGTGGTAACTCAAATACAACACTCTCTTGAGAACTCTACTCATCAACGTCATCTCTTACCCCTGTAATCACAACACGGGTTGGACTTAGAACCATAACATAAACTTTACGGAATCCAACACGAACACCGTCGCGACCGACTTCAGTCACAGATAGAACATTCTCCTTTATAAAACATCAATCATCTTAAGGTACCTGTGGTTACCAACCCATCACAAAATTCCTTACCCTCAAGACTTATCTTAGTCACAAACCAATAATCCACCACGGCTATTAGTATCCAACGAAATCCATATGTTAGTGGTGAACAAATCTTTAATAACCTTTTGAGCTAAATCTCAACAAGCGTCCCAAAATAAACATGCAACATTCTTCAAAATAATAAATCTCAAATCAGATATTCTTGGGTTATCCTCAATATCAACTGACTAAACTCAACAGCAGACGAAGTCTCTTTATAGATCATACCCATCTTGAATTATCTTCAACAATTCCAATCTCCTTGTCGCTACCATCTGCACCTATATGGTTCCAATGAGCACAACCGCATCAACCTCTAACTCATACGTCCGACAATTTTTCCTTATGAAAAATCAAATCGTTCCAAGGTAGCAATACACTTTTCCAACTCTATGTCGAAATACATCTTAAGTCCAAAATGGAATATCACAATACGCCACACAAGGTTCTTCAGTACTAAACAAAACCAAAATCAAAGCATTCGCTAAACTTTCCAATGGCTCAAACAAATTCGCTTACCATCGCGAAGTCCAAATAGCGACTCAACCATCTCAAGTCAAAGTACTCACGATCAAAACCAACTTATAAAAAGGATCTTCCGTCAAACTCACAAGGTTAATCATCCAAAACAAAGGAACTTCTAAGCTCTGAAATAACCCCTTAAAGTCTTCTGCAAGATACAAAATAAATCTTCGCGGAACCGTCTAAAATATCACCGTCTAGGTCACTTACTTAAAGCACTCACGTCCAACAGTTCAAAATTCTCTCTTTAGAATACTCGCCACGCACTGATCTAACTTCACTACTGATAACGCAAAGCTCGGATGCTTGCCACAATTCCTTAACTTGATGTGAACCAATTAATATTCATGAACACGAAATAACTCTTACAGCTACTCATGAGAGTACTGTCTGAACATTCCAAAATCACACCTGACGCATTAGTCACACTAATGACATCAACCAAATACTCGCCAGGACCAAACATTATCCCAAAAGCATTGTCTAAACATCTTCAGCTCTCACACTAACTCGTAGACAGCCAGACTTCACATCGATCTCACTAAACGCAAAAATTCCAAATGACCGATTCATCCAAATATCAATCCTTGCAAGTAGACACTTGCCCTCAACATCCACTTCGTTCCTTGACTACAAACGACACACCAACTCGGGTAACCTTTTGCTCTTCTCGAACAACACAACTGGCGCACTGCACGGCGAACCACCCGAACAAACAAACTCTACTAAAACCAATCTTCAAGTTGACTCTTCAACACTAACTCAGAACAAACATCCCTTAAGGATACTTCGAATCACAACTAGAAGTTCGCTTCCCAAAATCTTGTTCCTCACCAAAATCCAAATTCGCTCACAACTCAAGTAACCCTGCACCAGCTTGCGCCAACACATCTGCTTCATACACTATTAAGTTGGAAAGACAAATCTATCCCAACCAACACAATTCCCGACTACTATCAACAAGAGATTAAGAATGATCAGTCCCTCAATTTGTCAATAGACAGTCGACAATCATAATGGTGAATTAAACCATCTCTACCAACTACAACAACGTCTCCAAACATACACTTCAAGTTACTAAAGTGTAACACTGCTTGAGGCTCCAACTCCAAGCCCAGCGCCACCAAGTAAAGCTTCTCCCACTTATTTCAAACTCATCTCCGACAAACAATTTGAAACAAACAAGTACCGACAGTGTTTCACACACATGTCGCATACAACAGGATTTGACACACTAATAACTTGGTCGACAGACCGACCTGCTCTGATACCACTAATGTAACACCCCAAATTTACCCAAGGTTTTATATTCAAAAATCAGAGTAATTTAAAAATTTTATAAAGTAAATACTGAGGCGTCACACCTTCAAAAACAACTCACATAAAACAGTTTGTTTTAAAGCATAAGTCTCGGATACATAGCATCGCAGGAAGGCATAAATTGATTCAAAACATCAAACATCTTCTTTAATAAACTTCCTTAACCATTCATGTTTTCATAAAGTATGGTTCCTCTTTACAATGACAACATTAATACATATCGAAATCCTTCATAATATATAAATGAAACAAGTAAAGGGTGAGATACTCCAAAACATATAATTAAAGGCATGATAAATTATATATATATAGTGCCGGAATTATAAAGGGGTATAGATTAATAAGTGTAATTCCAACACATAATCAAAACTCACTTACTTTACTAGTCATCCTATTGTGTATAATCTACACTTTATCACCATAACCTCATCGGCATAAACGTCACAACAACACATAAACTTCCATCACCACGAAATCGCCACGAGCTAATACATCACTAATTAACACGACAGTCTTAAACAACAACATCAACCAACAACATTAAATAATGCTAATAATATAAGCACACAAACAAATCATCATAAATTGGCTAAAGCCCATCTTTGCTTTTGGCATAAAGCCCATCTTCACAACATCATCATATCATATATCATTGCAATTCAATATCATCCATCAATCAACAAAAACCCAACGCCAAACAACTCAAACATAAACATAACCGACTCCATGAGACACGACTATGTTATGCATGTGGTACCCATCGCTTTGTCCGTAATTAGGGACACTTGGCATATAGCCGATCTTCGCTCGGCATAAAAGCCATCATCGCTTGGCATAAAAGCCCTCTTCGCTTATGAAATGTATGTGACTCGACAATAAAACAACACAACACAAAAACATCATCATCGCTCATCCAAATTGGCATAAAGCCCACATCGCCATAATTTATCCAAAACAAGATAAATATATCATCGCATCATAATTGCATTATGCAAACATCACTAATAAATTCACCAAAAGTCATGCATTCACAAATCGGAAGCATATATTAACAACACCATTTTAATCATCACATCATCATGTACAAAACATATATCATCGCATTGCATATCAACAAGTATTCATCAATAAATACACCGTCGCAAAGCTAGGTTTATTCACACCACATCATTATCAATTAATTCGTCAAATTCCAAAAACGGAAAAATAGTCAAAACGTCAATAATCGTCGCGAAAGTAATTCTTAATAACCGGTATTAATCATAATCGTCGACGTCGAAATCGGATTGTCCATACGTGCCTTAAATCCACTAAAACATAATCCTATTCAATTTTACCGTAAATTGGCCTATTTCGGGTCGCTTCGTAAAAACTCACAATTTCGAAAAACTAACTTCACCACTACGTTCTACACTTCAAACTTAGCTAGCACGTCAATTTTCGTTGAATTCGGAGCAATTTGCTCCGTCGTCGAATTTACCGAAATCGGAAAATCGAAACATAATCGGGTTCTAAAGGAAAGTAAGAAAAATTCAGAATTTTGGAGGCTACAGGAGCAGCAACACAGGCACCCGTGTTGTACAACACTGCCCGTGTTGGAGGGACATCAGAACGTGTAAAGAAAATCACCCAAGACAGTGAAACAACACGGGCACCCGTGTTGTGCAACACTGCTCGTGTTGCGTGGCCTGCACTCACCAAAATTTCTATTCTAGAGGGAAACACGGCCGTGTTACCCCAACACGGCCCGTGTTGAAAGGCCTGCGTGAAAACTGCATCTTTTTGGGTTTTTCTCATTCTACTACCATGGTTTTCCTTCCCATTTCAATACTCTTAATTCTTACAAGTTAGCACCTAATATACCCACAAACCATACTCCAAATCCAACCTCTCTAAACCACTCCAACAATCAACCAACAAAACCCATAAATCAACCTATCCATTTTCCCCCCAAATCCAAAACATAAACATCAAAACCTAACAATATGAGATGGAGAATCAAACCCCTTACCTCTAGTTTGGATGATCCATGATGATTCTACAAAGCCCAATCCACAAGCTATCTCATGATCTTCCTCCTCTTCCCCTCTTGCTCTTCTTCTCAAAACCCTTTCTTTTCCTCCATGTTTCTATTCTTGGCTTCTTTTCCAAAATGGGAAGAAAATGAGGAAATGTGGTTTTATAACTATGTTTGCTTACTAGCTTCAAAGTCTCATGTTTGGTTTTGGTATTTTGGATGGAAGTAAAATGAGGAGAAATGGTTTATAATGTGTTCTTACTAGCCAAAGGGTGAAAAACCCAATCCTACTAAAATTCTCCTCACACCCCTATCCAATTCTTATAAATTAACACAAACATTCTCGTCGCAAAATAAATATCGATCGGTAATTCGAAAATATTAATATAATATATTATTAATAAAAACGGGCGTTACACATGGAGAAATTAAACCCCTTACCTCTAGCTTGGTTGATCCATGATGATTCTACAAAGCTCAATCCACAAGCTTGCTCATGATCTTCCTCTTCTTCTCTTCTTGCTCTTCTTCTCAAAACCCTTTCTTCTTTCTCTAAGACCAAGTTTGGCTTAAGATGTTGTATATGGAAAGAAAATGAGGAAAAGACTTTTATAAGTTATTTTTCTTACTAGCTTCCTTACTTGCTCTTGTTTGGCTTTGGTGTGTTATGTTGGAAGAAAACAAGGAAAGTGTTTGGATGGAAAGAAAATGAGGAAAGTGGTTTTATGATAACCTTACTAGCAAACTAAGGTGTAACCCAATCCTTCCCAATTAATCCTCACACTCCTAATTTACTCTTATAAATTAACACACTAATAAAATCTACCAATATTATTTATTCAATCAATTAAAACAATATCGGGGAATTAAATATCAGATCCGAATAATATTTTACCGAACCGAACGAAATAAAACCCGGACCGAACACAACGTCGCGAGATAAATTAATAGATATATTAATTAATATGAACATTCTCGTCGCAAGATAAATATCGATCGGTAATTCGAAAATATTAATATAATATATTATTAATAAAAATAGGCGTTACAATCAGGTGGGCCTCTATGGAGTCGTTGTTGTACCCCAAAATTTACCCTCTTCATTTTAGTATTTTTGGCTTATAATTTCGTTGTCATAAACATACATGCATATACATACATTACATTGATCATGTGGTTATCAGGTTAAGAGTGCCTCAAATTGTGAAAGAAACTGTGTGTTTCGGACGTCTCAGATCATTTTGAGACAAAAGTTGATACTTTTCGGTTGGTATGCTCGAGGCATGATTTTCTAGTCAGAAAGTCATTTTGGATTGGTTCCATAGTCATTGGGATCATTTCAATATGTTCTCCAGTTCATCTCAATAAAGTGAATTTTGGGTTTTTGGTGCGTTTCGGGTTTTTGGTGATTTCTCAGCTCGTCGGGTATTTTCTGATGATTTTCGACTGGCAAGTCCCTCTCTATTATCCACAAATTTCGTTTTCAAGTCGGAAGCAAATTGTGTGAAGAAAGTCCTCAAAGAAATTCATTATTCAAGTGGGATAAACTGAATTTTAGTGTTGTACCGTGTTTTCGGTGCGCTAAAAAGGTCATAACTCCTGGATGGAACATCAAAACTGATCAGGTCCGGTGTCTAAAATTCCGTATCGAAGTCCTCTCCGACTTTCAGTCACAAATCCAGAGCCAATTCATCACCATTTAAGAGCAATTTTTTATTCTTTGGAATTGATTTTGAGACGAACCGAGCATTTTTCATCTGATACGCGATGTTCGAAAAATCATATTTCGCTAGATTTTTATTGAAACAAGGAGGGACCCTTGTTAAAAGTTCACAAATTTTGTTGGCTTCATTTGTTACGGAGACTCTGAGTTCGGATTTTGATCAGAAGACCCTTGTTCGAGGCTATTTCTCCGAAGAGCGCAATAAATTTTTTGCATGTGTCAAATGCCTAAAAAGTGTGTTGAAACTTCAAAAATTCTCATATCCTCAACCGTTCGCCCGATTGAGTCGAAATTTTGACTTTCGCAAACAATTGCGCGTTCCGGACATTTTTCGTTTAGAGTCCGATTTCAAATTTCGCACGAATTTGGCTTTTTTGGACAATAGACGAAAATAATTCGGATAATCGCGATTTGGGCCTAATTGTGGATCCAAGACCCTCAAAAGCCCAAATTTTCACACTATAAATAAATTTTGCCTCTCACAAATTGGGAGGAGGAGATTCATTTGTCAAATTACACAAAAAATACACTCTTCTATTCTCTCTTAACTCTCAAGAATCAAATCAAACTTTTCTTCGAGTTTTCTCAAGAACACTCAACAACATTGAAGGTGTCGAGTCAAAGATTTGAAGTTTTCCTCTCTTCTCCCCCAAGCTTGTGCGTCTCTTCTCTATTACCTCCCCTCCAGTTTTCTTCGATTCGACATCGACGATCTCTTCTTCTCATTCTCTTCTTTGTTTCGACGGTAAGTTTTCTTGATTTAAGCACTTTTTGCAATAATTGATTCTTGAATAAGCACTTTTCTAGAGTTTAAAATTAATCAAGATTTTAGTTGAGCAATTGAATTGAAATTATGGACTAGGTGTCGAATTTGATTTGATGTGATCATAATGTTGAAATTCGGAATTGGATGAAAAAAGCACTTGTTGATTAATTGATTTGCATAAGAAAAATGTTTATTCAATTGGTTAATTGTTGATACTTTTGACTTGTTGATGTGAAACCTTGATTTGCATGTGATTAGCCTTAGGATTGAACCTTGAATCATGTACAAAAATCATGTGTTCATAAGTGTAGGTTAGGTATTCGTTTAAATGCTCAAACCATAGCCTTAAGTCAATTTTTTTTTGAAAAGCTGTTGTTTCGTGAGAGAAACCGGTTCCTCTATGTACAAAAATCGGTTTCCATGCTAAAAATAGTGAAAACTTGAAATTTTCGTGGAAGAAACCGATTTGCACTTTTGGAAAAACCGGTTTCCTCTGATTACTTTTGCAAAATCTGAAATTTTCGAAGAAGAAACCGGTTTCCACTTTTAGAGAAAACCGATTTCATGTACTAATTTTAGCCAAAAACTGCATTTTCGAAGAAGAAACCGGTTTCCACTTCTGGAGAAACCGGTTTCCTTTACAGATTTTTGCCAAAAATGCTTCTGGATTGAAGCAGAAACCGGTTTCCCTGTTTTCATAAACCGGTTTCCTCTACTGGAACATCAACTTTTCATTGTTAAAAAATGCTTGTTTCCCCATGCTCCTTTAACTTTCCTTCTTCAATTTTCTCTACTTTTTCCTTAATATTTGTTGACATGTGTGTCAATAATGTGAGGTACATTGAGCTTGTACATTTGAGATGTAGATATGCGGGATGCATATATTGGCGCTTGCACACATGTGTGTGCATTCTATTGTCTACAATGTTAGCGTTCTCCTTTCGTGCAGGTTATATGATTGATTCGTGATACGTATGATAAGTATCTTGCTTGTACACATGTGTGTGAATTTTATTGTCTGCATTGTTAGCGTTCTCCTTTCATGCAGGTGTTTTGATTTGGATATGCGAAATGCGTATCTTCTTGCTTGCACACATGTGTGTGCATTCTATTGTCTGCATTGTTAGTGTTCTCCTTTCATGCATGTGTTTTGGTTTGGATATGTGTTCGAATGCGGTTATAGCAGGTAAGCAAAAAGTAAAGTATTATTTTTACCGGGTGATATATACCGGTTATGTTATATCGTATCGTGTCCACAAAGATTGGTTATCGATTCGTCGTTCGACAATTCTATCATTAATGATTTTGGGATTAAATGGTTGTAAAGAAAAGACAAATAGTAAATGAACAAAAACTATAAAGGATAGACAGCTTGTCTGGAATGAATGCACACTACCCGTCACAAACTTAAATCTACCGTCCAGTTATACTCAGCCTACGATACTCGTCCGTGTCATTACATACCTCTTACAATCCAAGTCATTTCTAACCCAAATTGAGAATTTAACCGCATCTCCTCGATATCCATCTCTGGCATACCTCAACAACATAGAAGTCAACCTTGTCACTCGTAACGACTATCTCTAGCTCGAAACAACTAATACAGAGGCATTAAGATCATATACTCTAAGTAAATGTCAGCTCTAAATCCATTTCTAGCATTCAGAAACTAACAAATAATCATCCTAGGGAAGAATCTAAGCAATTTGTATCTAGCAAAGCTCAAATCCCTATCATAGAGTAAAAACCTAAGACAATCACCAACACAGATTCATAAAGAAAATTTTATACAACGTAAAGGGAGACAAATATACATGAGTTCAAGGTAAATATATATACAAACCCAACAAATAGAGAAATACATAGAGAGGAGAAGAGATAAACCACAGATCTAGACTGGTTTGTCAAATCCAATTGAAGAGAAATCCACCTCCAATCATCCATGAGCAAACCCTAATGTTGTTTTCTAAGCTAATCTATCAAATAAAGGTTGATGGAAATGTGGATGAAAATCCACCCCAAAAACATAACCTAAAAATCTGTTTTGAAATGAATTTATAAACAAAATCCCGCAGATCTACTTTATTACTTAAACTGCCTTACCGCACTAAGGGAGCTCAAAACTGCGCTAAGCGCGAAAGTTGTTGTTTTTCTTTCCAAAACTGCATCTTCGGAGCTGTGTCTTCGACACTTTATTCCTCCATGCTCTAAATATGCAACAAATACCTAAAAAAATACATTAAAACTAATCAAACGGTACATTATGTACACAAAACACAATAAAGTGTATTTACAACAAAAAGTGGGGTTGTTCAACGATCATTAACAAACAAGAACGGATAAGTGCCACAAAACATATATACAAGATAACTACATTTTGACACTTATCAACTCTCCCCAACTTGACACATTGTTTGTCCTCAATCAAAGTCAAGTAAACCTAAAGAAATAAAATATGATAATCAAAGAATCACGAATCAACAAGTTTTTAAACGGAAAACAAATTTATGGTTCAAACAAAAACGTACACAAAATACATACTTACCGCAATCCTACAATGACAACATATAAACGAAACAAATCCTAAGTACAAAAATCATGCAAAACATTCTAAAATAATACAAGCTCAATCATGAATCACACCTAGCAAAAATCATCGGTAGATGAAAAACACACAAAGGTGAGAGAATTTTTACACTCATCCACAAACTTGCAAATAAAAGACTAAATTATGCATTCATCCAAAAACTCATATTAAAAATACAAATGCAAGAATCATAAGGGCTTCTCAAGGTTGTAATGTGGCTTGGTTAACAAACAAGTGATAAGTCCTAAAGCTAATCGAAACAAAAACTTGCCTAAACCTAAGGGAGTGATCAACTCACAAAGTTACAAACAATACAATTCCAATCAAACTTCTTCTTCATCACAAATTTCACACCAAAACACATTACTTATTAACACAACATTATTCATACTCTTTTTGTTTTTCTTTTTCAAAGCTTTTTTTTCTTTCTTTTTCTAATCTTTCTTTTTCACTTTTTTTTTCTTTTTGTTTTCTCAACCTCATATCAATCACAACATAAGCACATAAATATTCCTCTGCCTAACTTGAATTCAACCAACATCATTATGTGAGTACTCCCTACTTTCTAAGGCAAGGTAAAAATTCATAAAACAACATATAGTTGAGGGCTCAAGAAACAAAGAAATTAACATCCATACAAAAAAGGTGAATTGACACTCATAGACAAGTATCAAATTCAAATAAACATGAATATTGATAAAAGCTCAAAGGGGTTAACAAATGATCATACACTCACAAGGTGAATTGAATATTTGGCCAAGGTAGTTGTGCTCAAAATCAAACAAAATGCCTTGATCATTTTCATGCAATCATACAATCAACAAAAAAGAAAAGATTAAGCATAATAAAATCCAGTTAAACAAGAATGTGACCTCTAACATATGTGAACAATGGAAAGCTTTCTCACATTTATGGATAAAAAAGGAACTAAAGTGATTCAAGTTATGAGCAAGTAATGCAAAAAGAATGAATGGAATGGTAATTATACAGATGATAAATTTCTTAAACATGTTATGCTATAGAAAGCGATAAATGAGTACCTGACGTGTACCAACTTTGAAACTATCATTACCATACATATGCGAGTTGAAACGATCAAACTCGGAAAATCACAAAATGCAACCTCAAGCTACCAGACCAAAATTTGAGTCCAAACAATAACAAAAGAGTTAGAAAAATAATACTAATTTTATTCAATACAAAAAGCCTTGTTGAAAGTGGGAAAAAGGAAAACCAAGTGAAATTTTACAAGAATTCATTGGCTCTACACAGCAGAGCGCGCTAAGCGGCTACACTAGTTGCAGAAAAAACAACAACAATAGGCGCAACTGCTATGCAAGCTACACTTCACCTAAAAAATATCATTTACACATCTAAATAATATTTACAACACATACACACTTCCACAAGCTAAAACACTACAAACTTGTGGAAAACAACAAATTTGACATAACAAAACAAACACAAATAACAATACAAAAACTTGGTGAAAATGAATTAACAAGTTGAAAAGTGAAGATTTGAAATAAAGAACATGTCTAATTTCAACTTGTTAAAACACAAGCCACCACACACATAAAACAAACATAAACAATACATGCTTGTTTTACGTCGTAAGCTCGACGCCTTTATTGTGCGAGCTCTATTAACCTCCTCTAGTCATGCCATGGTATTGCCATACTACGCAAACCTAAAGAAAGTGTCCTAACATTCATACAACAAACGTTACGAAAATGAGACAACTTACATCAATACTTGAAAACAAGGTAAAATACACATATGTACAAGTATGGAAAGTAAACACACAAAATGTACAAGTAACAATATACAAGTTCATATACAAAGTCTATACAACATATACATTAATTACAAAACTCAAAAACAACGTAATTATCGCAATACACAAATAATAAAACCAATCCCCGACAACGACGCCATTTTGTTGGAATGCGGTTATAACAGGCAAGCAAAAAGTAAAGTATTATTTTTACCAGGTGATATATACCGGTTATGTTATATCGTATCGTGTCCACAGAGATTGGTTATTGATTCGTCGTTCGATAATTCTATCGTTAATGAGTTTGGGATTAAATGGTTGTAAAGAAAATACAAAAAGTAAATAAACAAAAACTATAAAGGATAGACAGCTTGTCCGAAACGAATGCACACTACCTGCCACAGAGTTAAATCTACCGTCCAATTATACTCAACCTATGATACTCGTCCCTGTCATCACATACCTCTCACAACCCAAGTTATTTATAACCCAGATTGAGAATTCGACCGCATCACCTCGATATCCATCTCTTGCATACCTCAATAACACAGAAGTCAACCGTGTCACTCGTAACAACTATCTCTAGCTCGAAACAACCAACACAGAGGCATTAAGATCAGATACTCTAAGTGAATGTTAGCTCTAAACCTATTTGTAGCATTCAGAAACTAAAAGATAATCATCCTAGGTAAGAATCTAAGCAATCTATATCTAGCAAAGCTCAAATCCCTAACATAGAGTAAAAACCTAAGACAATCACCAACACAGATTCATAAAGCAAACTTTATACAATGCCAAGGGCGACAAATATACATGAGTTCAAGGTAAATATACATACAAACCCAACAAATAGAGAAATACATCGAGAGGAAAAGAGATAAACCACAGATCTACATTGGTTTGTCAAAGCCAATCGAAGATAAATCCACCTTCAATCATCCATGAGCAAACCCTAATGTTGTTTTCTAAGCTAATCTATCAAATAAAGGTTGATGGAAATGGGGATGAAAATCCCACCCCAAAACCATAACCTACAAATCTGGTTTGAAATGAATTTATAAACAAAATCCCACAGATCGCGCTAAGTGTGCTAGCCGCACTAAGCGTGATATACTTTATTACTTAAACTGCCTTACCGCGCTAAGTGGGCTCAAAACTACGCTAAGCGCGAAGGTGTGATACGGTGAACTGACTTTTTAGTGTTTGTATCGCAAATGTGCGGATAGCAAGAGTCGCCACCGACTTTTATTTTTATCCAATTAAGGGAAGGTAAAAGTACAGAAAAAGACCTTCGTTTAGATTCTGAGTAAGGGAGAAGGTTATGAAAAGGAAGGTATTAGCACCCCTTTCCATCCGCAGTTTATTCTACGGGCTCTTAGTTGCTCTAGATCACTTTTTAAAAATTGCTTTCTGTGTGTTTGACAAAAATGTTTTGAAAAGACATTTCGCTTTGACTTTGTAATGACTCATGTAGGAGTGTATACAAAGTGTTCGGAAATGTTTCGTTTTTTGAAAAGAGTTTGAACTTTGAAAAAGAGTGTGTGGTGTGAAAAGCATTTGGTTTTAGAGCAAGCAACTAAAAGACTTATTACCCACTCAGAATTGGTCGTTTTCGTACTTCTACGTTCCTTTAGAATAGCGCTAGCCGTACCATTAGTTAGTAGGTAGCTCCATTCGTTGGATGTAAGCGGGACATTCGAAGGGACATCGGATGGTCATAGAAAGCAACTTGTAGGAAGTATCCTAGCACATTAGAAGGGACTATCATCACTTTTCGTAGGCGAAAATCGAGGGTCAAGATCATGTATTCGGAGGCGACATCGTGGGTCTATGATCTTTGTATCGAAGGGACTATGATGATTTGTTTGTGGGCAACGGTGCTAGGATACCTCTACGTTCGAGGGACATGACCATTTTGAATTCGTAAGGCAACGAGAGAGAATTACCCTAAGGGGTGCATGTGTGAAAGAAGTGTGTTGATTTCAGATATTTTATCTTGAAAATTAGTGGGCTAAGTTCATTATTATCTTACCATACACGCCTAGTTACTAGCAATTGATAGGGTGCGGAAAGTAAAATGCGGAATGTAAAGATGCGGAAAGGTAAATCCGACGCTATTACAAGGCTTTGGGGCAGATACATAATTTAAAATGCGGAAAATAAAAGATCCTAATTTAAACTATTACATCCCATAGACAGTTACATTATTGAAAAATAAAATGATAAAAAACGTCTGAATCGGATCAACCTGTAAAAGAATGAGAAATCGGAAAATACGATATGAATCGAACAAGAGAAAAAATGTTAGAAAAATGCAAATTTTTATATGAGAAAATTATTACATGCTGGAAATAATATAAGCATGCTAAAATAATTTTTTGGGATTTTTTGGATGCAATTTAATAATTAAAAACTAATTAAATGTGATTTAAATGCAAAAATATGAATAAAAATAAATATGCATGCAAAATTGTATTTTTTAATTTTATAAATTAAATAAAGATTTTATGAAAATAAATGCAAAAAGAAAATAATTTTTGATGATTTTTTTTAATGCAGAAATAAAATATGAAAAGAAATTAAAATAACATGCAAATATTAAAAATAGAAAAAATAGTGCAAGTTTGTAAAAGAAAAGAAGAGAATGGTCCTGGCAGGACTTGAACCTGTGACCTCCTGGAGAATCTCTTCAAAACAATGCCTTAACCACTGGGACAGCGTGTATTTCGTGTTTGGAAAACTGGAATTAACTGAATTTGAGTGTAAACGTGTCATGGATTCAGATTCAAACCCAGTCAGCCGTGTGGTCCCCATCTGTTTTTGAACGAGCGAATCAGAACACGTTATCTTGCCACGCACGCCCACGCCGGAGTCAACACATTCAACGACGCCGGAGCCCTAGCTCCGGTCGTCTTCTCCGGTGAGGCACGGACTGAACCTGCAAAAATGCGAAAGAACAAAGGCTGAGGTTAAGGCTACCCCCCCTAAATCGGGGTCTGCGAGTCCATTGACGGCATCAGTTTCCTCTGAAAATGCTTGTAAACCTGGTTTCGACACAAGCAGCTCTAAAAACCCTAAGTATGGCAATTCACGTTTCTGACGTTCAAGGTCCAAAACGATGGCCCAGATCTATCCCTTAGAGTCTCATGAACACATTAAAACCATTAGAATCAATTGAAACAAGCAGGTAATAAAAATGCAAATTTAAGAAAAAATCGATTATGTATGCATGTATGTAACTTGATTCTGGATGGTTTGATCAATAACAAGAGTGCATTCTTACTCAAACTTACCCTCTGAGCACGATGGAATGATGTTTGAGGGCTGAGAGTGGCTGGATTTTGAAATTCGATTTTCAAAGGTTTCTTGAAATTTTTTGCAAGAATAAGGGTTTGGCTTGAGCTAGGGTTTCGTTTCTGTGGCTTGTGATCTTGCTGAGCATTTATAGAGAAAGTTTGGATGGCAAAAGGAGTGAAAAAAGATTGCTCCATCAATGTGCAAATATTTTCCATTAAAAATAAATCAAATCTTTTAAAAAATTTGATTTTCTCATGAATGCAAAGGCTAGCACGAATTTGGTATGAATCATGGGCTTTCTTGGACTTCAAGGAAGATATAAATCCATTCCTTTTGAAAAAAATACTTAACTTTCATATTTTATATAATTTATTTTTGAATTAAATGTTATAAAATTCAAATATAAATCATAAAAATAGAAAATTACCATGGCCAAGCATTTATGGGTCAAAAATCATGTCATGAACAAGTTTGGACCAAAAGATTTTAGGCCCATTTGGAAAATTTTGCATTTTGACCAAAATGTCCTTTTGGGCAATTGTCCAAAATTGCCCAACTTCTGAATAGTGTATCTTGCTCAATTTTCCACATTTTTGAGTGTTCTTGGACTTTTTGGAAAGCTCTAAGAGTCCTATGACCAACATTTTTGGTCTCATCTCAATTGGAGTTTCCATGCTCAATATATCTTCAAAACAAAAAGTTGACCTTTTGTTGACTTTGAAAATGACCTGTAATGTTTTGAGCTATACCTCTCAAATGAAGCATTTTTTGGACATTCTTGTGAGACATGAAGTTGTAGAGAATTGAATTTCCTTCAAAACAAGAGGTGGTGGAAAAATTTCTGAGAAAGTATGAAGAAGTTATGATCAGTCAAAGTTTGGTTGACTTTTCTCAGTGAAACCCTAATTTAGAAAGTTTGACTTTTGAGCAAATCTTGAGTTTTCTTGATGAATCATGATCAACCCTTGATCAAATGATGAATGTAACTTCAAAATGAGGATGTTGACCAAAAATTATGAAGTTTGACGTATGTTGACAGTTGACTTTTGTCCGATCAATTGATTTTCAACCATCTGAGCAATTGTCTGAGGAAACTTGACTTGTGAGGCTTGAAACTTGATATGGAGAATCTTTGAAACATATGAGGAGGCATGAAGACCATCGGAGATGTTGGAAGTCCATCTTGACCTGAGGGATACCAAACCCTAGTTTGGGTTGATTGTCTAGGAGAGAGTTTGTCTGATCAACTCTTGAGGAATCCTTGAGTATGGATGTATGAAATCTCTTGAGAAGATGGAGGGAAAATTTTGGGGTATGACAGAAGGGTGTTGATTTTCTTCCCAAAACTGTGTCTTCGGAGCCGTGTCTTCGATACTTTATTCCTCTATGCTCCAAATATGCAAGAAATACCTAAGAAAGTACATTAAAACTAATCAAATGGTACATTATGTACATAAAACACAATAAAGCGTATTGACAACAAAAAGTGGGGTTAATCAACGATTATTAACAAACAAGAACGGATAAGTGCCACAAAACATATATACAAAATAACTACATTTTGGCACTTATCAATATGCAAAATGCGTATCTTCTTGCTTGCACACATATGTGTGCATTCTATTGTCTGCATTGTTAACATTCTCCTTTCATGCAGGTGTTTTGATTTGGATATGCGAAATGCGTATCTTCTTGCTTGCACACATGTGTGTGCATTCTATTGTCTGCATTGTTAGCGTTCTCCTTTCATGCAGGTTTTTTGGTTTGGATATGCGAAATGTGTATCTTCTTGCTTACACACATGTGTGTGCATTCTATTGTCTACATTGTTAGCGTTCTCCTTTCATGCAGGTGTTTTGATTTGATTATGTGAAATGCGTATCTTATTTTTTTACACATGTGTGTGCATACTATTGTCTGCATTGTTAGCGTTCTCCTTTCGTGCAGGTTATATGATTGATTCGTGATATGTGTGATACATATCTTACTTGCACACATATGTGTGCATTCTATTGTCTGCATTGTTAGCATTCTCCTTTCGTGAAGTTTATACGACATGATTTGTGACACGTACCTTGCTTGCACACATGTATGTGCATTCTATTATCTGGATTGCTATTTTGTGCAGGTTTATTTGCCTCGGATGCGTGAGATACACCTTCCGATATTGCTTTGATGCCTCCGTGCATTACTCACCAGTTTCTTTTATTGCTTGTCAGCAGTACTTGAAGTTTTCTGGAGTATTTCTAGCTTGTTATTGATTACAGATTGTTATTCGTTTAGTATTTGCTTTACCTTTTTTTATTGCATTCTTTTACCACTTTTCTAGAGAGCATGAGAAGTAGGGTTTTACCGCTTTCTTTTGCCATGATAAGTAGGAATAGAGATGCATGACGGGGCTTCCGTAGTTGGAACATGTTCAGGAACCCCACTAGTTTATTTAAAGACCTGTTTAGGGCAATTATGTTTGCTACTTGTGTGTGGTTTGTTTAAAATCCTCTTCCGTGCATAGGGAGGTACTTTTGGTCGTGTGTTTACATTTGTGCTTGCATAGGTCAAGATTGGTATAGAAAACCACTAAGTGGCACCACCAAGAAAAGTCATGCTTTGAGATCTACAGGTGTTGTATGTGATAATGATATGATGGGTACGCAGAAAGGGTTCACAATCAACCTCCTCACAGTTCTAGTCCGTGTTAGCTCAGCACACGCGAATTGTGTTGCTTCCTTATCGATTCAATAATAAAAGTGGCAAGATTCCCCTATTCCGACTCTCCGCGCTTTCTCTTGGGGTTCACATTTATGGCTTTGATACCCACACTCATATGCTCCTCACACTTGATAATTCATATCATATTGTGATACCTTTCTCCCATAGGAAACTCCTGTTTGACACGTTTAATTCTATTCGCGACTATGGTTTTCCTCTGAAAGTTGGATCCTATTTGACTGGTATAATCGTTACCGTCGAGGCTATGGGACTTCTTTCTTCTTCCTCGCGCATGTTTGTATCATTTGATTGTGCAGTGCATTGTTTGTGTGCTTCTGCCAAAGCACTTGCTTGCTTCATCCCTTTCCATCCCTTGGTCGTTCAACCAAGGTGGATGTTAGGATAGTTTCTCTAGATTTTCTCGGTTAGAATATTCTTCGAGCTTATACTTTTTATCCTCAACCATAGGTCCACCTTTGCACGATAACATTAGGGTAGAACTAGTTAGTCTCCCTTTGTTTGTTTTCTTCTTTCTTTTGCATCCTTGCATGTAATAAAACTAAAACTTGATTTATTTTTCTTTTTGAAAATTAAAACACTTAATAATGGTTCAAAATCCTTTTCAAAGGTAAAAGAAACCAACCTCACTTCAAATCCTTTTGTCTACAGACTTTCTTTTCTTTTGAAACATTTTCAAAAAGGGCATTCTTTTTCAAATCTAAGCAAGTTGGTAAGTGTGCGAGCGACCAAGCATAAGACTTCTTATAGCTGCAATTCTAAGCACAAGTTGCAATTGTGAGGATGAGGAATCGAACTTCCCATAAAAAACATTGCAACCCACTAAAACCTGTGAGTCGAACTACGACGCTCTGACTTTCCCATTGCATGAGGGAATACGTAGGCATCTTGTCACGGGGCTCGTTCGAGCAAAACTTTGTAAATACTTCCTTCTTTTCCCCGTGCTTTCTTTATTTTCTTTCTTTCACATGCATTGTAGTGATTAAGCGATAGATAGATATAACACACCCTTTAGATATAAAGTAGAAGTAGATACCGTAGAGTACTATGGGCGTGTGGGGTGCTAATTGTAACGCCCGTTTTATTTAATATTATATTATATTAATATTTTTGAATTACCGTTTGACGATTATTTTGGCGACGTTTCGTTCGGTTCGGTAAAATATTATTCGGACCGATATTTAATTCCCCGGAATTATATTAATAAATTGAGTTAATGATATAATTAGATGATATTAATGTGTTATGAATAGAGAAGGGTGTGGGGAGAAATTTGCTAGAGTTGGGTTTCTCACCCTTGGTTAGTAAGACAACCATCTTATATAAAAGCATTTCCTTCATTTTTCCAAACATAACACCAAAACACTAAATATAGAAACTTGGAGAAAGAGTTAGGGTTTTGGTAGAGGAAGAAGAGTAGAGCAAGGAGAAGAGCAAGGCTTGGTTTGAGGAATCCTCAAGAGCAATCAAAACTTGCAAGGTAAGGGGTTTGATTTCTATCTCATATAGTTAGGGTTTGATAGTGATAGTTTGGATTGGGGGAAAATTGATAGTTGGTTTATAGGGTTTTGTTGATTGATTGTTGAAATAGTTTATAGAAGTTGAATTAGAAGTAGGGATTATGGGTTTGTTGTTATTAGTATTGTAGTATATGAATTATAGAATGAAAATGAAAATGGAAATGGAAATGGGAAAGAAAAAATATAGCAGTGAAACAAGAAACCAGAAAAAGAAACAAGAAACTGTAAGAATGAAAACGCAGGGGAGGAGAAGAAGTGGGGTGGGGGAAGCAAGGAGGGGGAGGCGCCCACCTCCATGTGTGGGGCGACCGTCCCCCAAGGTGAGGCAGCCGCCTCCTTTCACCAAGCAAGCCCGGGACGTGCGTCCCTTAGTGGTAGGGAGATTGCGTGATTTTCTGTTTTCCCAGTTTTTCTGTATGTTGAAAACACAGTTTTTCTGTTTCTGTCAAAAATTGTTTTCCTGCATAATGGTTTAGAAATAGCTTATGTTTCTTCATAAAATCTCAATTTCACCTAGTAGCAATCTATATCCATAAAATATAATTAGGACATAAGATAGCTGATTAAATTTAGAACCCGATTATGTTCCGATTTTCCGATTTTGGTAAATTCGACGACGGAGCAAGTTGCTCCGAATTCAACGAAAATTGACGTGCTAGCTAAGTTCGATGTGTAGAACGTAGTGGTGAGGTTAGTTATTCGAAATTATGAGTTTTTTCGAAATGACCCGAAATAGGCCAAATTACGGTTAAATTGAACCGGATTGTGTTTTAGTTAATTTAAGACATATATGAACTATCCGATTTCGATGTTGATGTTTATAATTAATGCCGGTAACTAAGAATGGCTTTCGCGATGATTATTGGTGTTTTGACTATTTTTCCGTTTTTGGAAATTGGTGGATTAAATGATAATGATGTTGTGTGAATAAACATAATGTTTGCGACGGTGTATTTATTAATTAATACTTGTTGATTATGCGATGCGATGACATGTTTATTTGATGTGAATAAATATGGCGATGTGGACTTTATGTCAATTTTGATGAGCGATGATGATGTGTTGTTGTGTGGTCTTTATTATTGAGTCACATACATTGCATAGGCGACGAGGGCCTTTATGCCAAGCGACGAGGGCTTTTATGCCAAGCGACGATGGGCTTTATGCCAAGTGTTCCTAATTATGGACAAAGCGACGGGTACCACATGCATAACATAGTCGTGTCTCATGGAGTCGGTTATGTTTATGTTTGAGTTGTTTAACATTGGGTTTTAATTGATGAATGATGATTGAATTGCGATGGCACATGATGTTTTGTGTTGATGCGAGTACAATGATTATGTGATGAAGTTAAAGTGTTAATTTATACACTAAATGCTAATTTAAAGTATGTAAGCTTTTAACACATGTCGACATAATTTATTTAACTTATATCATTTATAATTCCAAAACTATTTGTATATTCTATCATGCTTTTAATTATATGTTTTGGAGTATCTCACCCTTTACTTATTTCGCCGTTGCCTATATATTGGTAATGTGCAGGTGATCCCCGAGGATGAGGAGGATTAGCTCGAGTCTCTTTATTTTGTGTCGCTCTGTAACACTCGGGATTTGGGCGATGTTATTATTTTGATAGGATAGTTTATGTACACTATCTTATGATGTTGTAGTTTATGTATTGACGATAACATGATGTTATGTATATTTTGTGAACACATCCGCTGTGTTGTGAATAGTCATATGTGTATATGATGAATTATGTATGAATCGGTATATCCGACTTTTGATGTTTATGTTGTGCACTATAATGCGAATTGATGAAAGTGCGAATATGTATGCCTCAATTTAGTTAGATGAAATTTTGAAACTCTGATTTTATTATTAATTACGAGGCGTAGAATTGGGGTGTTACATTAGTGGTATCAGAGCAGGTCGGTCTGTCCGGCCAAGTTGTTGAGTTTGTTGTTGTCTAACAATCAAGCATTGTTATTTGTTGATTCTAACTTGTTTTTTTGTGAGCAGAAGTTGTTATGGCTGGTAGGAATGATGGTAGGAATGCTGGTAGGAATGATGAAGCTTTTGCTGCTGCTATGCAGGCAATGGCTCAGGCTTTCCAACACCCGCCGAATGCTGACGAGAACGCTGGGTCTCATAGTTTGGCGACCTTCCAGAGAGAGAATCCCCCTACTTTCCAAGGAAAGTATGATCCTGAAGGTGCTCTAACCTACTTGAAGGAGATTGAAAGAATCTTCCGTGTGATGGATTGCACTCTTGTGTAGAAAATCCGTTATGGTACTCATAAGTTAAGTGAAGAGGCTGATGACTGGTGGTTTGACACCCGTCAGAGACTTGAAGTTGCTGGTGAAGAAGTGATGTGGGAAGTTTTCCGTAGGGAATTCTTGAGAAAGTATTACCCAGAGGATGTTCGGGGAAAGAAGGAAATAGAGTTCCTTGAGCTGAAACAAGGGAATATGTCTATCACTGATTATGCTGCGAAGTTTACCGAGCTGGCTAAGTTCTATCCTCACTATGATGGTGAGGGTGCCGAGTTTTCTAAGTGCATTAAATTTGAGAATGGCTTGCGTCCTGAGATTAAGAAAGCAATTGGTTATCAGAAAATCTGTGTCTTTGCGGATTTGATTGATAGCTGTAGAATCTTCGAGGAAGATAGTAATGCACACTATAAGATTATGTTTGATAAGAGGAACAAGGGTCAGCAGAGTCGTGGGAAACCTTATGATATTCCAGCTGGTAAGGGGAAACAGAAAGCGTTTCAAGGGCGGAGGACTAGTGGGGGAGATGCTCCTGCTAGTATTGTTTGTTACAAGTGTGAGAAACCTGGCCACAAAAGCAATGTCTGTCGAAGTGATGCGAAGGCTAAGGAGAATGAGGTGAGATGTTTCCGATGTGGAAGCATAAGGATGTGGTCTATTTTAATTGTGGCGAGGGAGGTCACATTAGTCCTCAATGTAAGAAGCCTAACAAGACTCAAGGAGCGGGGAAGGTGTTTGCTTTGTCGGGTGCTCCAACGGCAAACGAAGATGGTATTGTTCGAGGTACTAGTTTCATTACTAGCATTCCCCTTATTACTATTATTGATACTGGTGCTACTCATTGTTTTATTGTCGCTGATTGTGTAAAGAGATTGGGTCTCACTTTGTCATCTCTAGATAGAGATATGGTGGTGGAAGTTCCGGCTAAGGGAACGGTTACTACTTCTTTTGTGTGTGCAAACTGCCCTTTATCAATCTTTGATAGAGACTTCGTAGTGGATCTCATTTGTTTACCGCTTGTTGGGTTGGACGTGGTTCTGGGTATGGATTGGTTGAAAGCTAACTATGTCCATATCAATTGCTATGACAACACTGTGAGGTTTTCTTCCTTAGTGGAAGAAGATCAAACTATGTTGATGTCGACGAAACAATTGAATGAGTTCATGAAAGATGAAGCATTGGTTTTCTTGTTGATGGCGACTCTTTCTGTGGAGAGTCAATCTGTTATTGCAAACTTTCCGGTGGTGTGCGACTTTCCTGAAGTGTTTCCTGATGAGATTCCTAGTGCACCTCCAGAAAGAGAAGTTGAGTTTTCTGTGGATCTTGTCCCTGGTACCAGACCTATCTCTATGGCGCCATACAGAATGTCCGCATCTGAGTTAGCAGAATTGAAGAGCTAATTAGAAGATTTGCTCGAGAAGAAGTTTGTCCGACCAAGTGTGTCACCATGGGGAGCTCCTGTGTTATTGGTGAAGAAGAAAGACGGGAGCATGAGACTTTGTATTGATTATCGCCAGTTGAATAAGGTAACTATCAAGAATAGGTATCCACTTCCTAGAATTGATGATTTGATGGACCGGTTGGTTGGTGCTTGCATGTTTAGCAAGATTGATTTGAGATCGGGTTACCATCAAATAAGGGTGAAAGAAAAAGATGTTCAGAAAACTGCTTTCAGGACGAGGTATGGACATTACAAGTATTCGGTGATGCCTTTCGGTGTCACTAATGCACCGAGAGTATTCATGGAGTACATGAACCGTATTTTCCATCCTTACTTGGATAGTTTCGTGGTTGTTTTTATTGATGATATTCTGGTTTATTCTAAATCGAAAGAAGAGCACGCAGAACATTTGCGCATCGTGTTAGAAGTTCTGAAGGAGAAGAAGCTTTATGCTAAGTTGTCAAAGTGCGAGTTCTAGTTAGGTGAAGTGAGCTTTTTGGGGCATGTCATTTCTGGTGATGGCATTACGGTTGATCCTTCTAAAGTTGATGCTGTGTTAAAATGGGAAACTCCTAAGTCTGTTACTGAGATTAGAAGTTTCTTAGGTTTGGCTAGTTACTACAGGAGGTTCATTGAAGGTTTTTCTAAGTTGGCACTTCCTTTGACAAAGTTAACTTGTAAGGGAGCTGCTTTTGTGTGGGATGTCAAGTGTGAAGAAAGTTTTGTTGAATTGAATAAAAGGTTAACAACGACGCCGATCTTAATTCTACCTAATCCGGAAGAACCGTTTGTTGTTTATTGTGATGCTTCTAAGATGGGTTTCGGTGGTGTGCTTATGCAAAATGGCAAGGTAGTTGCTTATGCTTCTAGGCAATTGAAGATTCATGAGAAGAACTATCCTACTCACGATTTGGAACTTGCGGCGGTTGTTTTTGTGCTTAAGATTTGGAGGCATTATCTTTATGGTTCTAGATTTGAAGTATTTAGTGACCATAAAAGCTTGAAATATTTGTTCGATCAAAAAGAGCTTAATATGAGGCAAAGGCGGTGGCTTGAATTGTTGAAAGATTACGATTTCGGATTGAATTACCATCCTGGTAAAGCGAATATGGTGGTCGATGCTTTAAGTCGAAAGACTTTGCATATGTCACTTTTGATGGTGAAAGAGTTGGAAATGATTGAACAATTTAGAGATATGAGTCTTGTGATAGAAGTGATGCCGAAGAGTGTTATATTGGGAATGTTGAAGATCAATAATGATTTCCTTGATAGCATTAGGAAGCTCAGAAGCTTGATGCGAAACTTGTTGATTTGTTGGTTGGTATTGGACAAACTGAAAGTGAAGATTTCAAGTTGGATGCTCAGGGTGTTTTGAGGTTCCGAGATAGGATTTGTATTCCCGATGATGTTGATTTAAAGAGAATGATCTTGGAGGAAAGTCATAGAAGTAATTTGAGTATTCATCCCGGAGCGACCAAAATGTACCAAGATTTAAGGAAACTATCTTGGTGGCCGGGCATGAAAAGAGAGGTGGCCCAGTTTGTTTATGCTTGTTTGACTTGTCAGAAGTCTAAAGTGGAGCATCAGAAACCTGAAGAGTTGATGCAACCGTTGGAGATCCCGGAATGGAAATGGGATAACATTTTTATGGATTTCGTAACGGGGTTACCGAATACACCAAGAGGACACGATGCGATTTGGGTGATTGTTGATAGGCTTACAAAGTCGACTCACTTTATTCCTATTAACATCACTTATCCCGTATCGATGTTGGCAGAGATTTATACGCATGTGATTGTTAGATTACATGGGATTCCTTTGTGTATTGTTTCGGATAGAGATCCGAGGTTCACTTCTGAATTTTGGAAAAGCTTGCAAGAGGCTTTGGGTTCTAAGTTAAGGTTGAGTTCGGCTTATCATCCTCAGACTGATGGTCAGACGGAAAGGACGATTCAATCGTTGGAAGACTTGTTACGAGCTTGTATTCTTGAACATGGTGGTTCATGGGATACATATCTTCCTTTGATTGTGTTTACTTACAATAACAATTTTCATGCTAGTATTGGAATGGCACCGTTTGAGGCGTTGTATGGTCGGAGGTGTAGAACTCCTTTGTGTTGGCACGAGTCGGGTGAAAGTGTGGTGCTTGGACCCGAATTGGTTAGAGGAACTACTGAGGCGGTGAAGATGATTAGAGAAAAGATGAGAATTTCCCAAAGTCGACAAAAGAGTTATCATGATAAAAGGAGGAAAGACTTGGCATTTCAAGAGGGTGATCATGTGTTTTTGAGAGTTACTCCTACAACCGGCGTTGGACGAGCATTGAAGTCGAAGAAGCTAACTCCTCGCTTTATCGGTCCTTATCAAGTTACTAGTAAAGTGGGAAAAGTGGATTATAGGGTGGCGTTACCGCCAAATCTTTCGAATTTGCACGATGTTTTCCATGTGTCACAACTTCGGAAGTATGTTCCGGATCCTTCACATGTGATTGAGATGGATGATATTCAGGTTCGGGAAAATCTTACGGTGGAAACGATGCCTTTGAGGATTGAGGATCGTGAGATAAAGTCTCTTCGTGGCAAAGAGATTTCATTGGTCAAAGTTGTTTGGATAGGAGCGGTGAAAGCCGACGTGGAGTCGAAGTAAGATGCGGGATTCCAATCCCGAGCTTTTCGAGTCAGGTAATTTCGAGGACGAAACTTTTTAAGTGGGAGAGAGTTTTAATGCCCGTTTTATTTAATATTATATTATATTAATATTTTTGAATTACCGTTTGACGATTGTTTTGGCGACGTTCGGTTCGGTTTGGTAAAATATTATTCGGATCGATAATTAATTCCCCGGAATTATATTAATAAATTGAGTTAATGATATAATTAGATGATATTAGTGTGTTATGAATAGAGAAGGGTGTGGGGAGAAATTTGCTAGAGTTGGGTTTCTCACCCTTGGTTAGTAAGACAACCATCTTATATAAAAGCATTTCCTTCATTTTTCCAAACATAACACCAAAACACTAAATATAGAAACTTGGAGAAAGAGTTAGGGTTTTGGTAGAGGAAGAAGAGTAGAGCAAGGAGAAGAGCAAGGCTTGGTTTGAGGAATCATTGATCCGCTGTCGCGCGCGAATCAAAACGAGTAATTTTTGAAAACGTAGTATAGCGAAAATGACTCGAATCGTCTCACAAGGATTCTTGATTATTACTAACCGAAGGTAAATCGAATTAGGGGGTTGGTTTGATGATCGATTAAGAAAAAGCAGAAAATAAGCGGTTAAAATAAGTGATTATAAAATAAGTCAATCTACCGATTCAGTTCCTACTATCATCGATTATTATAATTTTAATACCGGCGGATTATCTATTCCTATTTGGATATAAACCCGGTGACAAGCGGTGAAGTTTGTGAGATGTACGATCCTATTGTCCGAATTAAGCAAACGGATAAATTTTCATGGATTAAGCAAACATGATTGATCGACACAACAACGAATTAAGCAAACGCGATGAGTCTAAGTTAGGATCATACAATCAACCAAATTGAATCAATATATTTCATGCAATTGAATTAAGCATACAATAACACAATATTATTGAAAGGAATTAAACTGAAATTAACATTATAATAATCTCAAGTGTTGGAACCTGAATACAGCAGATCGACTCTAGATGTTTAGTTCCTCATCATAATCGTCAAAAGAAAAATAGTATTTTTTATGAATAATGAAAGGTCATCTCAAATTACTGTAGCGGCTGCTAGGTATAGCAAGGACAAGGATTCGGGTCATAACCCAACTGGGTCAAAAACACAACTCAGGCCCAAAACAAATGACCCAAAACTTAAATATAAAAAATGCTGCAACTTCAACGACTTTTTCAACCTTGCTACAGTCCTAATCAGCTTCTGGCCACAACTAGAGAGTTGTAGATCTTTCTCTTAGCTTTCCAACGCATGGTCAAACGCCTCAATCCGATTCCTGTAGCTCAAGTTATAAATGTTTCCGTGAAAGTTGTTAAAGCTGAAAAATAAATACGAAAATGAAATAAGTGCAAAAATAGAATAAAATAGAAAAACAATATAAAATATAAAAATAATCAAAGGAAAACAAGGAAATGCTTAGATACAAACATGGAAGAATGTGCATGAAAATGCACTGATCAATCATCAAGAGCAATCAAAACTTGCAAGTTAAGGGGTTTGATTTCTATCTCATATAGTTAAGGTTTGATAGTGATAGTTTGGATTGGGGAAAAATTGATAGTTGGTTTATAGGGTTTTGTTGACTGATTGTTGAAATAGTTTAGAGAAGTTGAATTAGGAGTAGGGATTATGGGTGTGTTGTTATGTGTATTGTAGTATATGAATTATAGAATGAAAATGGAAATGGAAATGGAAATGGGAAAGAAAAAATATAGCAGTGAAACAAGAAACCAGAAAAAGAAACAAGAAACTGTAAGAACGAAAACGCAGGGGAGGAGAAGAAGTGGGGTGGGGGAAGCAAGGAGGGGGAGGCGCCCACCTCCATGTGTGGGGCGACCGTCCCCCAAGGTGAGGCAGCCACCTCCTTTCACCAAGCAAGCCCAGGACGTGCGTCCCTTAGTGGTAGGGAGATTGCGTGATTTTCTGTTTTCCCAGTTTTTCTGTATGTTGAAAACACAGTTTTTCTGTTTCTGTCAAAAATTGTTTTCCTGCATAATGGTTTAGAAATAGCTTATGTTTCTTCATAAAATCCCAATTTAACCTAGTGGAAATATATATCCATAAAATATAATTAGGACATAAGATAGCTGATTAAATTTAGAACCCGATTATGTTCCGATTTTCCGATTTTGGTAAATTCGACGACGGAGCAAGTTGCTCCGAATTCAACGAAAATTGACGTGCTAGCTAAGTTCGATGTGTAGAACGTAGTGGTGAGGTTAGTTATTCGAAATTATGAGTTTTTTCGAAATGACCCGAAATAGGCCAAATTACGGTTAAATTGAACCGGATTGTGTTTTAGTTAATTTAAGACATATATGAACTATCCGATTTCGATGTTGATGTTTATAATTAATGCCGGTAACTAAGAATGGCTTTCGCGGTGATTATTGGTGTTTTGACTATTTTTCCGTTTTTGGAAATTGGTGGATTAAATGATAATGATGTGTGAATAAACATAATGTTTACGACGGTGTATTTATTAATTAATACTTGTTGATTATGGGATGCGATGACATGTTTATTTGATGTAAATAAATATGGCGATGTGGACTTTATGTAAATTTTGATGAGCGATGATGATGTGTTGTTGTGTGGTCTTTATTATTGAGTCATATACATTGCATAGGCGACGAGGGCTTTTATGCCAAGCGACGAGGGCTTTTATGCCAAGTGACGATGAGCTTTATGCCAAGTGTTCCTAATTATGGACAAAGCGACGGGTACCACATGCATAACATAATCGTGTCTCATGGAGTCGGTTATATTTATGTTTGAGTTGTTTAACATTGGGTGTTAATTGATGAATGATGATTGAATTGCGATGGTACATGATGTTTTGTGTTGATGCGAGTACAATGATTATGTGATGAAGTTAAAGTGTTAATTTATACACTAAATGCTAATTTAAAGTATGTAAGCTTTTAACACATGTCGACATACTTTATTTAACTTAAATCATTTATAATTCCAAAACTATTTGTATATTCTATCATGCTTTTAATTATATGTTTTGGAGTATCTCACCCTTCACTTGTTTTGCCGTTGCCTATATATTGGTAACGTGCAGGTGATCCCCGAGGAAGAGGAGGATTAACTCGAGTCTCTTTATTTTGTGTCGCTCTGCTCTGGTCGTAGTAACACTCGGGATTTGGGCGACGTTATTATTTTGATAGGATAGTTTATGTACACTATCTTATGATGTTGTAGTTTATGTATTGACGATAACATGATGTTGTGTATATTTTGTGAACACATCCGCTGTGTTGTGAATAGTCATATGTGTATATGATGAATTATGTATGAATCGGTATATCCGACTTTTGATGTTTATGTTGTGCATTATAATGCGAATTGATGAAAGTGCGAATATGTGATGCCTCAATTTAGTTAGATGAAATTTTGAAACTCTGATTTTATTATTAATTACGAGGGGTAGAATTGGGGTGTTACACTAATACCTTCCCCTTACGTAACAGACTCCCTTACTCGATCTCTTGGTCGTAAGACCATGATTTCTCCCCCTTAGGTTTACTCGATGTTTTCCTTTCCTCTCATGGGATAAAAAACGTTTGATAAGGACTTCATTAATATTCTATCCGATGATGTTCAGCCAGGTAGTTTCTGTCGTGAAGCAATATTTTGACCGTTTATTTGCAGCTACTGAGGGTGTGTATGATTTAGTCCTTGATCTCATTCAGCCTGTAATTTCTATGGAAGATAATAATTCCTTATTGGCTCCTATCACCAAAGAAGAGTTATATGTATCCCTCAACCTTATGCATCCTGACAAATCTCTAGGTACGGATGATTTCAACCTGGCCTTTTATCAAAATTTATGGCATATTTGCGGCGATGATATCTTTTTGGCAGCCTCTGCTTGGCTAGAGCGTGATTTCTTCCCTACATCTATTAATGATACTAATATTTGTCTAATTACTAAGTGTGCTAAACCTCAGTCGATGAAAGAGTTTCATCCTATTTCGCAATGTAACGTGGCTTATAAATTGGTGTCCAAAGTGTTTGATTACAGGTTGGAACCTTACTTGCCTAAGTGTGTATCCGAGGAAGAATATACTTTTGTTGAGAATTGTTCCATTTTGGATAATTCCATGATGGCTATTGAAATCATCCATAACCTTAAACGTCGCACTAAAGGTACCAAAGCCCATATGGACTTGAAGATAAATATCAGTAAAGCCTATGATAGAGTGGATTGGGGGTTCCTAAGAGGTATGTTAAGAATATTGGGTTTTGAGGATAGGTGGATACATTGGATGATGATGTGTGTGACGTCATTGAGTTATTTAGTTCTAATTAATTCAGAAAGAGTTGGTCCAGTGCAACCAGGGACAAGATTAAGACAAGGATACCCACTATCTCCTTATTTATTCATTATTATTATCGAAGGCCTTTCAGCCTTTATCAAAGATGTAATTGCTCGTGGAGATATTCATGGTGTTCAGATATGCAGAGGGGCACCTAGTGTGTCTCATCTTCTTTTTGCTGACGATTATTTTCTGTTTTGCAGGGCATCTATTGCTGAGGTATCTCACCTTATGGAGTTACTTAGGATCTATGCCTTGGCTTCTGGCCAAGAAATTAACATGACTAAGTCAGAAGTTTTCTTCAGTCAGAGTATGAGTATTCCAGCCCAGGAGGATATCGCAAAGATGATGGATGTTTGTCTTGTTCTAGGGATAGGATCGTATATGGGCATGCCATCTATGATTGGGGGTAGTAAGAAGGAGATTTTTCATTTATAAAAGATCGTATTTGGAAGAGGATTAATTCGTGGGATGGTCGGTCTTTGTCTAAAGCTGGCAAAGAGGTGATGGTAAAATTTGTTCTTCAATTTATTCTAGCTTATATCATGAACGTGTATGTAATTCCTGATTCGGTGGTTAATGATATTGAGAAGATGTTAAATTCCTTTTGGTGGGGAGGGAGTGGTAATAATAAACATATTCGTTGGTGGGATTGGGATAAATTGATGTGTCCTAAGAAGGATGAAGGGTTGGGGTTTAGGGATTTCAGGGCGTTTAACTTGGCTATGGTAGATAAGCAGGGGTGGAAGCTGTTAACAAAACCAAATTCTTTAGTTTCAAGATTCTTCAAAGCAAGGTAGTTCCCTAACACATCTTTCTTGGATGCTAAGATTGGTTCTAATCCAAGTTTAGTTTGGAGGAGTTTGTGGAAAGATAAGGATGTTTTGTGTTTGGGTTGCAGGTGGAGCATCGCTAATGGGAATAATATTAAGGTTCTTCATGAGCCGTGGATCCATGGTAGGAAAAATGACCGGTTAGGTGTCCCTTTCCCTCAAGGTTTGTATAATCTTATGGTTCGTGATTTTATTTTACCAAATTCTAAACAGTGCGATGACCAGATTATTCATGCTTTGTTTGATCATACAGTTTCCAAAGATATCTTAAATTTTACATTATTGGAGGATGTCCTAGAGGATCAGATTGTTTGGGACGAGGATAAGGATAGGGAGTATAGTGTCAGTTCAGGTTACAGACTCTGGCGAATGTCCCGTGAATGTCGTATTCACGAGAGAGAGAGAGAGAGAGAGGGTGATTGGAATAGTTTGTGGAGCATTTTGGCTCCTCCTAGAGTCAAACATTTTCTCTGGAGGATTTGTAGAGGGTGTCTCCCGACTCATTGTAGACTTTGGAACCATCATGTTCAATGTCCGTTATCTTGCCCTGTGTGATTTAGAGGAGGAGGAGGATGATTGGCATATATTTTTCGGTTGTAGATCTACCTATAAGTGTTGGCGGGCAACAAGTTTGTCCACCATTTTTTATCACCATTCTCAAACTTTTAATGATGTTAAGTCTTTTATTCTTGATGTTTGTAGTAAAGATGATCAGAAGGACGTCGGACGTTTCACTATGTTGTTAGAAGGAATCTGGAAGAACCGTAATAATGTTGTTTGGAATAATGATAGGGAGGGTCTTGATAGGATTGGTGTGCAATCTTATTATAACTGGCTTAATTGGTTTGACGCTCGTGAGACTCAGGTTTCGAATAATGAGAATAACCCTTCGTCGATGTGGATTCCTCCTAGAGGGGGATGGGTGAAATGTAATACAGATGCTGGTTTTAATAGACATTTTGGAACTACTAATAGGAGTTGGTGTCTATGTGATAATCTGGGAAGATTCATTAGTGCAAGTGTCTCTTGGGATGTCAATATTATGTCCCTCATTGAAGCTGAAGCTTTGGCTTTGAAAGAGGCTATCTAGGTAGTTGGCAATATGAATCGGGATAATGTGATTTTCGAAAGTGATTCACAATTGTTGGTTCAAAGTATTAATTCTACTCCTTCTGGTAATTCTGAGTTTAGGTGTATTTTTCTTTCCATCAGAAGGTTGTCGAGTCATTTTTCAAACTTTGATGTTAAGTTTATTAAGTGCCAAGCGAATATGGTTGCTGACTCGTTAGTGAGAGTGACCAATTCTTGATCTAGGCGTAATTTCGTTATTAATGTTCCTCCTTGTATTGATTTTCATTTGATTATTGTAAAAAAAACTCTTTATTGAAATTGGATTCTCAAATACTTGCACATGACCTAAAAACACACCCTTGTCATTTATTAAGTGATACTCCCTCTTGTCTTATTTCTAAGAAAACATTTATTTTTAAAATTATTGAAAATAATGTATTTAAATACATTAATCATATTTAAATTTTTTTCTCTTATAAATAGAATTAAAAAAAATATTATATATTATCATAAGAATTTGACTTTCCTTAAAATTGTTCCTATCTCTTGATTAAGTTATGGTCAAACAAATGTGTGAAAGACATATACGTGTCATTTGTTTTGAACTGCGAATATTTTAAAAGAAATTATATTTTGACATCTAAATTTTAATGTCAAACGATATTAAATGTGATTTTTAAGTGTATTAATATATTATTGAAATTTGTGTAAATATATGAAAGAAAAAAAAGAAGAAATATTGCAATGTAAAATATTTGATTGTTCAATTAACAATCCTTTTAAGTATCGTTTCTTACAGATTCCAAATATCCATTTGAGATTTGCTTGCAAAAATTAGTAGTGAATTTTTTACTCTACTCCATAACCTTCTTGTGTATCACATAAATTTTCTAAAATATTCGTAGAAATTAGAAGTATACTTTCGGTTCGCACCCCATATCATGCAAATCACGTTGAAAAGGGTTGGGTGTAAATCAGAAGTATAACTCCGGTTCCAAACCGTAATTATATTTCTGGTTCCTGGACACACTTAAGGGCGCCATAAACTCTTCCCCTCCTATATCAATAACTTATTTCAAAAACAACATAAACTCTCTCAAACTCTCCTTTTCAACCCTTCTCTCAAAATCAAACTTTTTTCTCAAACAATTAACACAAATCATCAAACATTAGATAAATATAACATCTAACGAAATCAAGCAAGCAACAACCACTTCCAATCAATCAAGTAAGTGATATAAGATATTTTTAGAGTTTAAGTAATTTCTATTGAAATTAGTGAAAAAGGGTTTTAAATGTGTTGTTTTATGTAGTTTATATCATTAGGAATCATTAGAGCACAATTTGTAAACTTTATTTGACGATCAATGCATTATTTTTGACACATTTAGGGTTTTGGGACACCCACCTTCGTAGTTCTATTTTCGCAGAAGAAACTGGAAGTTAACTTTCGGTTTTGGGAAAGAACAAAACCGGAACAATACTTCCGGTTTCTATCTGCAATTTTTTTCTTCCTTTTTTCCACTTTAAGCCATATGCTAATGTTTCTTTCTTACTTCTACAGGAGATGCGGATGAGAGACCGTCACGTTTGAGGCACATGAGGGTTGCACAACATGCTTTTGTGCGGAGAGAGAGAGGAGTCAGGCAACACAGCCTCCTTCGACATTTGTACCTTCGACATCCGGACAGGCTATGCCGGATGCACATTCTTCTGGTTCTGATTCTACTCCTTCTAGATCTTCCTCTCGTAGCTGACGAGATTCTCCAATTTATCATTCGACGCCTCCGTCCTCCCGCTGACGCACATCCTCACCACCTAGGATTTTTGAGACAGGATCCTCATCTGGTACACAGGCACAACCATCTGAGATGAGAACTAATGTTACACCCCCAACACCCGAGGCACCCGAGATACCAGAGGCAGCGGAGGCACCGACGACACCCCAAGTCCCTCAGGTCGTTGGAGAGGGACCTTCTGACTTATCTATGCTCCCTCTTTATCCCACCCATGTGGATAGATATATATGGGATGAACATATATGAAATTTACATTTATATTACAGTTATGCATTTTCTTATGAATATTATTATGAATTCTAACAATGAATTTTTTCTTGCAGGATCGCGATATATTGAAGGTTATAAACCATGGGAGGAAGATCACCAGACTTATTACCCCTCCCGAGCCATAGTTTGATGATCTTCTACGCCTTACAGGATTGAGAGATTTGACACTTTATGGATATAGCGTGGTCAACTGAAGGATGATCAATACTTTTGTAAAGAGGTGACACCATGAGGCGTCTTTATTTCATCTATCACATGGCGAGATGACGATCACACTTGATGACGTTGTGTGTCAGCTTCATCTACCGATCATATGGGCCTTTTTTGATCACTAGAAGTTGGAGAAAGACGGGGCCATTAGTTTGTTGGTTGAGAGGCTGAGAGTTATCGTAGATAGCGCCCTGAAGGAGGTTGATAAGACACATGGTTACCACGTGAGATATAGTTGGTTGAAAGAGGTTTTTACAAATGAGTTTGCGCGTGCAACAACTGCTGATGGTGATGCTGAGAAGGTTACCCTTCACATGAGGGTATACCATGAGAGCATATCTCTTGTATCTTGCTGGCACACAAATATTTGTGGACACCAGTGCCACTTACACTGACATCATGTACCTTAGGTACTTTGGTAATTTTGAGGCGATCGGTGGGTGGAACTGGGGTGTGGGTGTCTGCTTGGTTTATTTGTATAGCAAGTTGGATGTGGGGATTAAGTGGAATACAAGGCAGATCACCGACAACATGTCACTCATGAAGGTATAAATTATTTCTCTTAGCGACATTTGTTAATTATGCTGATTCTGAAACTAACTAGTTTAATTTTGTTATTTCAGGATGGATCCTACAATACTTCCCCAACTTTTCAGAATGGTCACTTGCTGAGGGTTATACTGAGGATATGTCGCGTGCCTGTGCATACGAGCCACTCAGAGGGAACCAGGCGACACTTCCGTTCTGGGTTTACCTGGACCAGATAATGCATGAGGACATTCATTTTAGTGCCTACGCCGACCACCGTGAGACGATAACATTTGACGAGATTTCGCTATTTACAGGTTTGTTGGCCTGCGGGACTCGCAAGACTGCTCCTTATATGTCCGAGCGGGTGATGCGTCAGTTCGGGTTTACCCAGACCATTCCTCGGGATCCTGCTGTATGTGCTCCTCCGACAGTGAAGAGGAGGGAGATGGATGAGCTGTTTGATGATTTCGAGATTCATCTTGTACCTGACGAGGTCAGGAGTACCGTGACTCCAGATGATTGGAGATACAAGTACGGTTACATGATATGGTTCTTCAGGGTGTCCCATCCATACATGATAGAGGATGCTCCAGGGAACCTACACAGGCCAGTTCATCAGGAGATCTTGGAGGAGGAGCAGGCGAGGAGGGATCATGCTCATGACGTGCTGCCTATGTGTCGCTGTATCATGGAGCTTTCTAGGGATGACATTGACAGAGGGATGTTTCCTGACGGATCTGATGTCAGACGAGTTTTGGAGGCCATCATGGCGGAGGGTCAGGGTGTCCTGTCATACAGGAGGCAGCGGAGGGACGTCTCAAGGGTGACAGGCCGACTCATCATCCGCCATACCCAGTAGTTTAGGTTGATCATCCACTTGTATTTTGATTTTAGTTTTTTTATTTTGTATTGTATCGAATTTGTATTTTGGATATCATTACTTGGATTATATTGAAATGCATTTTGGATAATATTTTTGATCTTTTGTTCGATTTATAGTTTGTATAATTTGTTAAATTTCTAATTTGTATATTTTTTAAAATTATTGTTTTTGTTCAATTTTTTGCTAACTGTTATGTCTAGAACCAAAAATATACATCCGGTATGGAATCAAAAATATACTTTCAATTTATCACAAATATTTTAAAAAATAGTGCGCATTGAAAATATATTTTCAATTTTAAAGGAACATTTTCGAAGATGTATAGGGTTTAATTCCATTCTACGAGATGAATCGAGAAATTCTCAAATTATTCTTTCTTCTCGGCCAATGCATTGTTTTTCCCGCATGGTGACTTTAGAGTGTTACATTATACTCTCACATTATTAGCTTTAATTCTTATGGTATGTCCATCCTTTTCTGCTACAAAAAACTAGAGGATATCTTTTGAATGAAAAAGTATGGATGGGAGGTGATGTTTTGGAAGTAGGATAGCTGCGAATTTAATGGATGGTCGAATTAACCAAAACTTTATCAAATGCCAGATAATAATATGTATTTGTGTAATTTTGATATATGGACATCAAATTTTGTGACTTTTGAAAAAGCTGTATCCTTTTCATGAATTATCTCTATAAATTTTTTGGAACATCAAATATGCGATTTGGATGGTGCCTACTTAACATAAAGGAAGGAAATTTTGAAATAACCACTGGTTTCCACCTTTGATTATTTTGAAATATCTATTTGTTTTCCACCTTTATTTTTTAACTTAAAAATGACAAAAAGAGCCAAAGAAGCATCGGTTGATTTGGTTCTTCTTGATTTTTATTTTTTAGTTGACAAATGGTTCCTCTACTTGATAAAAACACTATCGCATAATAAAATGTGGAATGTGGGGTTTCTTTTTATTTTATTTTATAACTTTTACAATAAATATTCTTTACATCGCAGATTAAGTTGATAGGAAAGTTTACTTCGTATCCCTACAATTAGACTTGTATCCCTATAACTTTTGAAAAGTGTCAGTTTTACTCTTAAAATTTTTAAATAATTTATTATTCATTAAAAATTTAAATTTTACAGCATTACACATGTATTTCAGAACACTTAAAGAAAGTACTCCGTATGTATTATAATAAATCGAAATTTTTTTAAAAGACTTATGGATAAAATATTTCTAAAAGGATTTTAGCAACAGTTCAAAACCGTAGTTAAAATTGTTTTTTTTTAAAAACATTATCATACTGAAACATCTTTTTTAAAGTGTTCCGGTTTTAAAAATTTCTGTAGGAGTTTTAGCAACAGTTCAAAAGCGTAGCCAAAACTGTTTTATAAAAAAATTATCAATTGGAACACTTTTTGAAAGTGTTCCGGTTAAGTGTATTATTAGGTAGGATACCGGAACACTTTTTGAAAGTGTTCCGGTTAAGTGTATTATTAGATAGGATACCAGAGCACTTTTTGAAAGTGTTCCAGTTGAGTATATTATTAGACAGGATACCAGAACATTTTTTAAAAGTGTTCCGGTTTAAAGAAATTATTTAATGAGTTTTAGCAACGGTTCAAAACCGTAGCCACAACTGATTTTGTAAAATCAAATACCATACCGGAATTGTTTTTAAAAGTGTTTCGATTTTAAAATTGTTAAAGGAGTTTTAGCAACAGTTTTAAACTGTGGCTAAAAGTAGCAAAACATTTTCTTTTTAAAAAATTATCATACCGGAACACTTTTTTAAATGTTCTGGAAAGCATGAGTCGGGGTGCAAAAATTTTAATTTTTTTAATTACTAATAAAAAATAAAATTGTTATAATAAAAGGGTAAAATTGATAATTTTTTTAAAATCGTAGAAATACAAATTAAATTTTAGAGGTATAAAATAAATTTTTTAATTGGTATAGAATCTGGGTCCATTTTTATTTGATTAGTCAATGGGTCGATAAATAAAGTGGAGAGTTTAAAATTTATTTTTTGGTATTGTGATAATATCTATGCTATAGATGATGTTTCGGAAAGGTTCCTGGCTTTTAACTTTTAAGACATCATTGCACGAGAATACAACTTCACTTCATTCCAAGTCGATGGATCATCATATCCAACGTTTGTAATTTGTTTATAAGTTATAATACTCTATTCTTGAGTGTCTTTCTCAAGTAAGGAAAATGTAGTATTTGGTTGTAATTGTACACATATAATTGTAATTTTAAAATATTTTTGAAGAATGTTTGAGTAAAAGTTTGAGGTGTTTCAAATTTAATGAGTCTGTATTGAAATTCCCGAGTAATGTTAAAAAAATATATTGGAAGAGTTCACATGAAACTGTCATGTTCTATTAATTACTATGAGTAAGTTTTTATAGGAGATAATTTAACTCGTCTCATAAGTTTCTTACGCATTACATAAAATTTTTTAAATATTTTTTAAAATCGGAACTATATTTTCGGTGTACACTACTATCTAATAAAAATACAAAATCAAAAATAAATTTTTCGATTCTGTACCGTAACTGTATTATCGATTTTATTCATAACAGAAACCAGAAAACTTCATTGCATTGCTTAACATAGACATACATATAATTCATAACATAAACTTAGCAAATACATTTAGTAGTTAAACATAATCAAACATTACAAATCAACAACCGGGTGGACGTTGCAACATCCTCATAATATCATCGATCGTTCGTGATAAAGTCGCATCTAACTCGATTGGAACTTTCTCCCGAAAACTGTCATAAGTCGTCCACATAGCCCGTAAATCAACGCTGTTCTCCAGCTCACAATTGATGAAATGAAGATTTCCATCATTGACAATCAATGGCGAGCGGTACTTGATCTTCACTACCTTTCGACTGTCGCTAAAAGGTACAAGTTCCTGCAATGTTTCACACACATCATCAATAGAGGTGTCCACAATGATCTTAAATTCGCGAGATGGTGTAGCGTCGAGAAAGTGGACAACTCCAACAACCCATTTGAAGTTCAATTTCATGTCCATTTCTGGTTTTTAGTGTTGTGGTAGGGAAAAATATAAGAAGTGAGGTATTTTTATAGTAGTTGGATGTAAACATGGACCATACAAATCCTATCTTTGTGTTAGTGTGAAAACCATAATTAAAATTATGATTTTTAACTACATGGAACTAGAAGTACACTTCTGGTAAAGACCCTGGGAGTGAAAAACCAGAAACAGAACAGAAACAACAACTTATACAAAAAATATCATGTATTCAAATATTGTGCATTTGGTTAAACTACAAAAATGACAATATTTCCACATCATAATACATGAACAAAATGAAAGAGTCGAAAAAAGTGTCACCGGATAAATCCACTAATGGCACCCCTTTTGACTTTTCCCTATTTTTTCCTTTTTCAATTTGGTTCAACTTGTTGTATTCTTGCATCTTTTCTATGAATTAGTCTATCCAGGTCTCAGATGGGTCTATGAAATGAAGCGTCCACTCCGTTGATGTAGGTGGTATAGGGCATCCCAGATTCAATTAGACTTGAACAAAATGTCGTGGATTTGAAATCCACCCAACACATATGATACGATCATTGAGATTTGGTGTCGGAGCAATGCGTAGAGGGAAATAAGTCTCCAAAAAAATGTATCTTGTCAGATTAATACGCACCCTCTCATATGCACTTGCTATGAGACAACCCATTTCAGGGCGCATCCATTTATCCTCTGGTGCAAATCCAACCTTAGTAGGTACAAGTGCGTGATATATTTCCTCAACCTTCTCTTTACTCCCTAACGCACATGTGTATAATTCTCTATTTTCCGTCAACTCTGTGATCAAGGTATCTCGCACAATATTGTAATACTCTTCACGGATACCAAGCAAACCAGAAACAACTTGAAAACCACAGTTACAGTCACCACCGACATTGATGATCTGTTCAATGTACTTGTGCATAAAAACTGACATGTAATTGATGAATGATATTTTTGGTGGAGTTGGTGTAGGAGGTGGTTTGATAATACAGGCACCTTTGAAAGAACTTTTTTGAGATTTTGGTGTAGGTGAATTGGGAAAAACTTTGTCAACGTGTTCAAAATACGAAGGACTCCTCGTAGTATAACTGCCGCCCAATGTCGATTTCAACTTCTTTGGTGCAACTTTAGTTTTTTCCGGTTAGGAGGGTGGTTTCAAGTCCGTGGTCTCCAGATATGCAATCTTCCTTAACTCTTCTTTGATGTGGAGTTTGGTGGCGTCATCGGATTTCAAAAATATTTCTTGTATTTCTTCCCATTCTACCAAGATAGAGATACTTAACTAATCGGTTTTCATTTTTCTGTCATCGTCAAAAGTTAGTCTCTTCCAATGATTAGAGACCTTATCCATACGTATCGGGCTATCACCACTCATATTGTTAGATATAACACAAGCACAAGGGAGACCACATGCTTTCACAATTGTACAACCACACTTTGAGGTATCACCACCTGTCATACCCCAAAATTTGCCCTCCATCTATTCAAGAGATTTCATACATCCCTACCCAAAGATTCCTCAAGAGTTGATCAGACAAACTCTCTCCTGGACAATCAACCCAAACTAGGGTTTGGTATCTCTCAAGTCAAGATGGATTTCCAACATCTCCAATGGTCTTCATGCCTCCTCATATGCTTCAAAGATTCTCCATGTCAAGTTTCAAGCTTCACAAGTCAAGTTTCCTCAGACAATTGCTCAGATGGTTGAAAATCAGTTGTATTGGACAAAAAGTCAATTGTGGTCAACATACAGTCAAACTTCATAATTTTTGGTCAACATCCTCATTTTGAAGTTACATTCATCATTTGATCAAGGGTTGATCATGATTCATCAAGAAAACTCAAGATTTGCTCAAAAGTCAAACTTTCTAAATTAGGGTTTCACTGAGAAAAGTCAACCAAACTTTGACTGATCATAACTTCTTCATACTTTCTCAGAAATTTTTCCACCACCTCTTGTTTTGAAGGAAATTCAATTCTCTACAACTTCATGTCTCACAAGAATGTCCAAAAAATGCTTCATTTGAGAGGTATAGCTCAAAACATTACAGGTCATTTTCAAAGTCAACAAAAGGTCAACTTTTTGTTTTGAAGATATATTGAGCATGGAAACTCCAATTGAGATGAGACCAAAAATGTTGGTCATAGGACTCTTAGAGCTTTCCAAAAAGTCCAAGAACACTCAAAAATGTGGAAAATTGAGCAAGATACACTATTCAGAAGTTGGGCAATTTTGGACAATTGCCCAAAAGGACATTTTGGTCAAAATGCAAAATTTTCCAAATGGGCCTAAAATCTTTTGGTCCAAACTTGTTCATGACATGATTTTTGACCCATAAATGCTTGGCCATGGTAATTTTCTATTTTTATGATTTATATTTGAATTTTATAACATTTAATTCAAAAATAAATTATGTAAAATATGAAAATTAAGTTTCTTTTTCAAATAAGTTGGATTTATATCTTTCTTAATGACCAAGAAAGCCCACCACTCTTGCCAAATCGTGATAGCTTGCATATGGAAAGAATAAATCAAGTTTTTAAAGAAATTTGATTTTATTTATTGGAAAATATTTGCACATTGATGAATGGATCTTTTTTGCTTGCTTTTGCCATCCAATTCTCTCCTATAAATACCAAGCAGCATGTACAAGACAAGACACGGAACCCTAACCTAAAAACAAACCCAAACTCTTGCCAAATTTTTCTCAATTCTTGAAAATTCGAATTTTATTCTCCAGCAAGTTTCAGCCAAAGCCATCCATCCAAACTTGCTCAGGAGGTTCCCAGGAGTCACAAACATCCATCGCTCGAAGCCCAGGCTGCCCAGATCGTGCACAAGAACCTACTCCGATTTGGTATATTTTGAAATTCGAATTTCATTATTCATGCATTGTTAACGTTTCTTGTGTGTTTGTATCGATCCAGGAGGCTTGTTAGGTCATGAATGAAGCCTTACATGCAAGCTTAGACGTGTAGAACTCAGATCACCATAGCTAGGGCATTTCGAACTGTTTAATTCGAACCGGTTCATACAGTTGTTTTCAGGAGAAACTAAGGCCGCCAATGGATTCGTAGGGTCCGATTTAGGGGGGTAGGGTCTTCCTTTTCCATTTAATCGCTGTGTTTTGCAGGTTTCGAATTTTGTTTGATGGGAGAAGACGACCGGAGCTAGGGCTCCGGCGACGTTGACTCGATCTGACTCCGGCGTGGCTTGCGTGGCGTCATGGCGCATTCTGATTCGTTCTCTCATCCAGCGAGGGCCCCACGCGTGCTGACTTTGGTTTTCAAACGTATCCAGGACGTGTCAACATTCATATGCTTTTGTTTTTCACTTTTCCAACACAAAAAGCCACATGACGCAGTGGTTAAGGCTTGGCATGTGCAAAGATCCTCTCCAGGGTCATGAGTTCGATCCAGCCAGGGACCATCCTTTTTCCTTTTCCAAACTTTGCACTATTTTCCTTATTTTAACATATTTTTCTAATTATTTAATATTTTCATATCATTTTAATTGTTTTCACAATTTTATTTTTTGCACTTAAAAATTACCAAAAACATTTATTCTTTTTGCATTTACATTCTAAAAATGTTTATTTAATTTTATTAATTTAAAAATATCTTTTTGTATGCATATTTATTTTTATTTTTATTTTAGCATTTAAATCATTATAAATTGCATTTTAATTATTAAATCTTTTTCCAAAAAATCCCAAAAAATTATTTTAATATATTTATCTTATTTCCAGCATATATTAATTTTTCCACATTAAAAATTGCATTTTTTCTAACATCTTCTCTTATTTCGTTTTCATCATATTTCCCGATTTTCTTATTCTTTCACAGGTTGCTCCGATTCGGACGTTTTCTTTTTATCATTCTATTTTTTTCCAATAATGTAATTGCTCATGGTTTGTAATAGTTTAATTTAGGATTTTATTTTCCGCATTTTAAATTATGTATCTGCCCCAAAGCCATGTAATAGCGTAGGTTTATCTTTCCGCACCTTTACATTTCCGCTTTACATTCCGCATTTTACTTTCCGCACCCTTATCAATTGCTAGTAATGGCAAGATAATAATTGGACATAGCTCACACTAATCTTCAAGATAATATATTCTGAATTCAACACACTTCTTTCACACACGCACCCCTTAGGGTAATTCTCTCTCGATGCCTTTCGATTTCAAAATGGTCATGTCCCTCGAACGTAGAGGTATTCTAGCACCGTTGCCTTCAAACAAATCATCATAGTCCCTTCGATACAAAGATCATAAGACCCACGATGTCGCCTCCGAATACATGATCTTGACCCTCGGTTGTCGCCTACGAAAAATGATGATAGTCCCTTCGAATGTGCTAGGATACTTCCTACAAGTTGCTTTCAATGACCATCCGATGTCCCTTCGAATGTCCCGCTTACATCCAACGAATGGAGCTACCTACTAACTAATGGTATGGCTAGCTATTCTAAAGGAACGTAGAAGTACAAAACGACCAATTAAGTGGGTAAATAAGTCTCTTAGTTGCTTGCTCTATCAAATACTTTTCACACCACACTCTTTTCAAGTTCAAATTCTTTTCAAAACAAAAACATTTCCGAACACTTTGTATACACTCCTACATGAGTCATTACAAAGTCAAAGCGAAATGCCTTTTTCAAAACATTTTGTCAAACACACGTAAAGCAATATTAAAAGTTATCTAAGAGCAACTAAGAGCCGTAGAATAAGCTGCGGATGAAAAGGGTGCTAATACCTTCCCTTTTCATAACCATTCTCCGAACTCAGAATCTAACGAAGGTCTTTTTCTGTTACTTTTACCTTCCCTTAATTGGATAAAAATAAAAGTCGGTGGCGACTCTTGCTATCCGCACATTTGGATACAAAAATCCTACAAAGTCAGTTCACCGTATCACACCACCCACATTAGAAGCTCGTTTGGTCTCGTAAAAAATATAATTAAGAGCTGCCTGAGAGATGTTACCAACCAACTGAGAATATAGTGTGTTGTCTTTGAACCTGTGTTCCAACACGGTGATACTACGACCAAATGTCATTTGTATCTCATTATGCTGGTTTAGTATCATCTAGTTCACAGATTCCCAACCCGTAATCAAATCACCCTTGCTATTTCTCAACCAATTCTTCAGACATGCATGCGCAGAATTGACTCGGTTTGTTGTTGTATTACCGAGGTGCATAACGTGATCGGTCCATGCACAAACAACCTTATCCTTAACCTGATCAAGAATTGTGCTTTCAACATATTTCAATAGATTGGGATATTTCACACAAACATTTCGAAAATGTAAAATAGTATCAACATATAGCTCCTTTGTAGATTCATTTATTTTAACATTCCATACATCCATAATTTTCTCCACAATAACACCCGACTTGACCAATTTTCCATCTTCACCAGCAACCAGTTTTGACCCCACTGCAGGTTTAACCCGACTTCTTACATTTTTAGTAATATGGTGCCTACAAAGTAATGTGTAAGAAGTGGGAAATACGGGTGCAACCGAATTCATTAATGCCGTATCTCGGTCGGTAGCAATGACTTTAGGCATATCTTCTTGATCTTTCAATATTGACCTACAAACCTCTAAAGCTCGTGCAAAGTTGTCTTCTTTTTCGCACTCTAGAAATGCAAAACCAACAGAATACGCCTTCTCAGTCGATGTAACACCAACAATTTCCAATAACGGGAGCTTGTACTTGTTGATTTTGTACGTTGAATCAATTATGAGCACGGCAGGAAACACGTTGAACAATTTAGAGGAATCAAGATGAGTCAAATAAATGTCTCTAAATGTTACTTCATCATCACCCCGTCGGTGCCTACAAACATAATTATTCTCATCTAGAACTTTCAAGAGGTGTTTCATCTTGGTTCGATCCTCCTAAATCGCTTGTTTGATAGCTCTTATTGTAAACTTGTTTGACATTTGATGTGCTCTCGGGTCTTTTGCGCTTCAAAGTTGCAAGAACGTTTTTGGGCGGTACCAAATTCAAAGTCATTTTAAAAACACATATCTTCTCATTTGGAAGGAGACGACATGCTATTGGATGACCGACCAACTTTTGAGTTAAATCATGATTGTGTTCACCGCTAATCACATTAAATTTCCACTTCTTGTTAGTTATAAGATAACCACGCAACTGAAATGGACATTCACATTTTCTTGAACAGGTGTCCTCGTGTTTAAAACTTTGCTACCGTTATCGGACCTTGCTATCGCAATACCAAATCCTAGTTTCGTTGCCTATAAATGTATCCACTGCAACATGTCTTCCCGAAATTCAAATTCTTCAACATTTTCAAAATATTCACGAACATCTACCGCCTTAATTACGAGAGGCGAAACTATGACCGGCGAAACAACTTCAGATACATCATGTTTAAGAATGTTAATGGGGTGAACCATAAATATGTTATATAAATAACATAATTATTAACAGGTCACAGTGAAAGCTGCTAAGAAAAAAACACAGACGAAAACCAGAAATGGACTTCCGATTCTGTTCAACCATGAACCAGATGTATAGTTTCGGTTTTTGCGTATCCTTATTCATTCAAAACGTAATAGATTAATGTAGTGAATGAGGTATAAAAGGAATAAAGTTTACCAGAAATTCTACTTTCTTGAGCTTTTTCTGATATGATGAACCACAAAAATGATGATTTGGAGCGGAAAATGGATTGAGAATGAAGAGGGTTTTTGAGAGGTTTAGAGAGGTGAGTTGAAATGGTGATAATCAACATGTCAACATGGTTACTTTTAAGTAACCTGTGTCGTGCCCAAAACCGAAAGTATACTTCCGGTAATATACAAAATATCCAGGTGACAACACAATTCAATGTTCCCGCTACTATAACCGAAAACATAATTCTGGTTAGGAATCGGAAGTGCATCTTCGGTTAAGTTTCTTATAATTTGAAGGGTGACACCACATTTAATTTGTTTTGAACAAAAAAGGGTGCGAGTCAGAAAAATACTCCCGATTTTGAAAAGGTTATTTTGGATTTCCATAGGATCTTCCACTCTACTATGAGGTGGATTAAAAAATTCTTTTCTTTTATTGGATAGATGCCCTCCACATATAAAAGACGTTGCATTGAACTGAATTAAGAATTATTTGTGTTACACATTTCTCTTCTTTGGAGTTTCAACAAACGTGAAATATGGCGTCGTAACTTTATCTCACGGTTGGAATTCTCAACAGTAAGAAAATGTAGCACCCTGACTTTTCTCCATAGTTGAAATCCCCAACCATGAAGAAATGTAGTTTACTTTTTATTTAAAATAATAAGGTGTCATGTTGTGTTTCTACAAATTTTGGACTGAACGAAATTTATTTTGAAACATAAATATTTGTTTTCTCATTAATATAGTTATTTGATACAACCGTATTCATTTGTTGAACAAAGAAATTTTTTTATCATCAGGATAAGATATTGAAACCTAAAAAGAAAATGGTAAATGATAAAATGTTGAAAATGAAGCAGCACAATATGTTGTTTCCTTCTCAACTTTTATTACGTTCAACACAATATGTCAAGAGATCTTTAGAGTGACAAAAGGATACAATTTATAGAAAACCATGATTAACCCGAAGAATACACAAATCTAACATATCACTTCATCATTCCACTATGTAAATTTCCTTCTGAGATCTTAAATTATTTCCTCTCGATAAATCCGTGAAAAAATAATGCTTATGTATGTTGTGACTAAAAGTTAGTCCATTAATGTCACCACCTTATAATATTTAACAAGCGAACACAATGTTAATTAAATATGATTTCATAATAAAGTTGCACATAAACTATTCAAAAAGATAAAACTTACCCTAATTATAAAAAGACTCGAGTCTTCTCTTAATTGAGAATGTGTTACATCAACACCAAATATTATTGTTGGTTTATTATCACGAAATAAAAGGATTTTAGTCATATCTCAGTTGTAAATATGAATTTGAAGATTAATGTTAAGGTTCAAACAGACTATGTACTGGGTAGATTAAATTGTGACATTAATCTTCAAAGTCAAAATTTCAAAATATTGTTGAAAATATTTTATATTGAAATATTATCTATTATTATATTTCAGTAATTTCTATGTGGATAATATATATTTATATTAATTTTATTAGTTGTTTATCAAATTATGCGGCTTAATTGATTAAATCACGAAAAAAAGTTAAAAACGATAATCTATATAGTAATTAATTAATTAATTAATTAACTAATTAGATATGAGCTCAAGTATAAGTGGATGTTAAAATGACTTATCTTATAACAATGAGAGTCTTAATAGGTCATCGCCATATATATAGGTTATGGTCTATAATATACCGCATTGTAACAAATTATCTTTCCTCCTCGAATAGTGTTTAAGGCATTAATAATACCAGTTGAGGAAGATTCACACATGGCCGATCCAACACAATATGGGGCTTAAAGCGAATTTTGAATTCAGGCTTTTTATATTCTAATAAAAAATAAAATAAAAATTATTTTAATATTTATTTAAAATATATTTTTCGAGCTTATTATGTATTTTATTTAGACTAAACAATTTTAGTTAACATTTATTTTTTAATTGATAATAAAATTAATCTATTTAATCTTTATTGAGATATTGTTGATCTTAGATAACATTTTATTAATTTTAAATTTGAAAAACTTCTTTATGCTAGAGCAACATTGATATGAATCATTAACATTATTCTATTAGCAATTAATGCATTTGAGAATATGAATCATTAACATTATTCTATAAGCAATGCATTTGGAAAGAAGTTCGGTCTTATTTTATAATTAAGTATATCAATAGGTGTATCATTTTTGACATGTATGATATCTCTTAATATTTTTAATTCTAAAATTAAGTCTAATTTATCAATATTAGAGTTGTCGTTATGTTTTAACGAACATTCAATGTTAAGAAAATATTCTTTTAAATTCTCAATTTCTATTGTCCTTAATTTCTAAATACTAAATAGAAAATAAAATATATCTTGATATATTTTAAATTGTTTAAATCTACTTCAAAATGATATAGTTGCATGATCTAATTTGTATAAAAAATAGTCAAACTTAAATGATTTTTCAGGAGTTTTTAAAACTTCATTGTCAACAATCTCATCAAATTGTTTTTTCTACGAATAATACATTTTTCACGAAACTTAGGTTCTATATCTATTTCTATAGCAATTTCTTTAGCAGAAATTATGGCATTTTAAAAATCATCTTCCCTATATCTTTTAAAAAAAGTCCGTTTAATTACTCTATAGTGACATCTATACGCATATACTTTGATTGAAAGTGTTTACTAAGTGAGTTTACTACGAACAATATTTCATACCAAATAGTCACGCCTAACAAAAATTCAAAAATTTCAAGCTTACTAGTTTCCAAACATTCAGCTTCACTTTTTATTTTAGGTTCAAGTTGTCTTTGTAGAAGTGACTTTGATGTGATGTGGAGGCGCTACAATATCACATACACAATTTGGAGTTTGTAAAATCGATAAATCACAAATATAAATTTGCAGAGTTGCTGCAATTGTAAAGTTTTTTTGCTTTTGAGAAAATATTCAATTGCAAATAATAAGAAAAAAATTTAAGAAATTGATGGATTTAATGATAGGAGATTGTTACTAATTTATTATAGGAACATTGGGAAGAATGAAATTCGAGAACGACAAAAAATAACGAAATACTCCGGTCCTTTTTTTTTCACGCTATACTTGAGGACATGAGGCCTTTTCCTTTTTTCTAGACCTTAATCATCAATTGACATTAATTACTTTGATAAAAATAAATATTTTGGGGCCTAATGATATTAGGGGGCCTAAAGCCCTAGCTTCACCCAATGACCGACCCTGGATCCACAAGCCAACAAGTGTTAGTCACTTGTCTCTATATTTTTGCATTTCAAAATCATCGGTGTCACTGCCTAGAAAGTTTTCTCCTTGGATCCATCCAAGTATTCCTACAAACCTTGGTGACATCTCATAGACTAACATATCGTAGATTTCGTAATCATATACATGTTCATTTATTTATTCTATTTCACACTAAAGTATATGTTATAATATAAAGTATGTATATGTTATTAACTACTATCGAATTAATTCAAATAAGTGGTATCAGAGCCTTGGTTTTATTTGGTGGGAGAGTCAGAGATGCATCTGGTGTTGGATCTTATTATAGGATGTAAATGACTCACACTTGTGAGAGATATTATTGGGTGCAAGTGTGAATGGTTAAGTCCCACATCGACTATGAATAGGGATGTCAATGGGAAGAAACGAGGCGGGGATACATTGTAACACTCCAAATTTCTAAATTAATTATTTAATTAGTTAATTTAGCATGGAATATATGAGTCTTTGTGAAATATTGAATATATGTTTTGGTGTTTTATATGAGTAATTTTGATGTTCTTTGATGTTTTGATGAGTATGAGGTATATCATGATGTTTTGATAGTTATGGTGGTTGATACAATGTTTTGTGGCGTGTGATGGTGTAGTGGGAATTTATAGGATTTTTTATAGTTTAGAATAATTAAAATAATTAATTGAGATTATTTTAATTAGTAAAACAAAATAATATTGGTGTAGAGGAATTAATGGCAAGATGGTAATTTGGGAAGGATGAGTGAGGACAATAGTGGAAGTTCATTATTAGGGGGTCTAAGGGCAAAATAAGGAGTAGAGTGAAAAAGTGATCCATTTTGTGTGATCATGAAAAGAAACTGACGTTGTGGAGAAATAAAGCTAGGGCATAAAGAGGCAAGGAAATTTGGGATAGAACACCAAGAGGAATTAAATTACTGCTATAATATGAGGTAAGATGTGTTTATCATCATTATTATAATTGATCTGAGGTTTAAACAATTGTAGGATTGCGTTAGATTTTGGTTGATGATGATCTTGTGGTGTTTGATGATGAACTAATGCAATTATAATGTTTAAATTGTAAAGAATTGATGTATGAGAAGTATGATGTTTTATGATGTTGTTATTTGATGAATCCATGTGAAATAATGATGTTAGGAGATATGTAATATGAAGAAATCACAAGAAATTGGGACTGGTTTATGTAGGAAATCGCAACAAGAAAACTCTATCTGCGAAGCATCGTCAAGCGAACAAATGAGTGTCGCCGGGCGACGATGACATTGCTTGGATCTCCAGACGAAGGGTAGTGTCTCAGGGAGAGGGAAGAAAGATGGAGGATATTGGAATGCTTTTCTCCAAGCGTCTTCGGGCGAGGCTCGATGCGAAAGAAGCGTCGCCAGGCGATGGATTGTTGACGATGGGCGATAGATGACAGAATTGAATGGTTGTGTTGGATTTTCTTAAAAGGGCCATAACTTGAGTTTCACGACTCGGTTTGAGGTGTTGTTCGAAGTGTTGGGTAGATAATGAAATGAACTATAATTTGGTGGAATAAAATGAGAAATAAGGAAAATATTCATAATACCTAAGTTAGGATAAAGATAGGTTCCCCGTGTTGGATTGTGACTATGCATTGTTTATGATGATGTTTTATTTATATGATGATGTTATAATGACGTTTTGATTACATGATGTTATGATGATGTTTTGTTTATTATGATGATAAAATGATATTATGATGAATTCGATGAATGATGATGCGTTTTGACTAGCAATGGTCACGTTGTTATTGAGATGTGCCACATCATGCATTCATGATATATGGTAGGACATTGATCTAGTGATGTTTTGCAGAATATTGAATCCAGTGATGGCATCAATCCCATAGTTTGGATTGTGTGCAAATTGTGAAGTGCTCTGGTTCCAAAGGGGAATCGATCCTATTAGTGGGAATCTTTGGAGATAACGATGAATGAGTCATCAGTGAAGTTTTGGTACCACATGCATGAGTCTATGATGTTGCATTACATTCTATGTAACATTGCATAATGATTTGATTTGATGATACTTGATGATAACTGGCTTGTAATGATATGTTGTTGTGTATTGATTAAGTTGTGAAGGCGTGAGTGAGTATCACACGAGGTTCTATTGATGTGTGATGTTTTTCCTATGTGCAGTTCTACTATGTTTATTCCTTATGTTTTTTATAATGATTTTGATTTACTCACCCTTTCTGCTTGGAAATGTTGCCTCAAAATGTGGGTAACTTGCAGGTGATCAAGCATAGTGCACATGATCAGACATCATTTGATTTTGAACTCTATGTCTTTAGTTTATTTTGGGGTTAAATACCTTTTACCCCCTGCAACAGTAGCGAGATTTGGTTAATCCCCCTTTTAAAAAAATTGTCTTCGCCCCTTAAAAAAAAGATTTTGTTTTCGGAAACCCCATATTCCATGTTTGGCTGACTGGGCGTGGAGAATATTCCTAGGTGGCGTAGAATCTTCTATGGAGGCGCTTGACGTGGAAAGCTTGGAAAAATGGCCAATTAATTAAGTTGCAAACCTTAGGATTCGAACCTGGGTCAAAATGGTTATACAACACTTGGTCTTCCACTAAGCCATACATCTTAAATTCTTCATATTGCCAATGAGTTCTATATGTTTAGTTGTTCATTTTTCAATTAATTAATTAATGGTACATTTTTTCAATAATAGTATATATATATATATATATATATATATATATATATATATATATATATATATATATATATATATATATATATATATATATATATATATATATATAATATGTTTAATATTATTAATATATTATTTTTATTTATTAATAATTTATTTCAATTATTTTTATTTTTAATAAATAATATTTTTAACTAAAATTTATTATATAATTAGTATTGAAAATAAATAATTATTGAAAATGTGCTTAAAATTTTTCAAATAATATTTAATTATACATTATTAATAATAATAATTATTATATATTATTTACATAAATATATAATACTTATTTACATATTATAAAATATATTATTAATAATTTTAATATCTTAAATAATTACATATTATAAAATATATTATTAAATAATTACATAAATAATATTTAATAATTATTATTTAATAATAATATTAAAATGATTATATAATTACGTAAAATATATTATTTAATAATATTCTATAATAATTATTTAATAATATTTAATAATAATTGTTTAATAATATTTACATAAATAATATTTACTAATAATAATTTAATAATAATTACATAAATATATTATTTAATAATTATAATATGTAATTAATAATAATAATTATTATATATTATTTATATAAATACATAATAATTATTTACATAATATAAAATATATTATTAATAATTATAATGACGTAAATAATTACATATTATATTATTAAATAATTTAAATAATATATAATAATAATTATTTAATAATAACATTTTAATATTAATTATTTACGTAATTATTTAATAATATATTTTACGTAATTATTTAATAATATATTTTACGTAATTATATAATTATTTTAATATTAATATTAAATAATTGAGATTAAATAATGTTTATGTAATTATTTAATAATATATTTTATAATATGTAATTATTTATGAAATTAAAATTATTAATAATGTATTTTATAATATGTAAATAATTATTAAATATTTACGTAAATAATATATAATAATTATTATTATTAATGATGTATTATTAAATATTATTTGAACAATTTAAGCACATTTTCAATATGTATTTATTTTCAATACTAATTATTTAATAAATTTTAGTTAAAAATATTATTTATTAAAAATAAAAATAATTGATATATATATATATATATATATATATATATATATATATATATATATATATATATATATATATATATATATATATATATATATATATATATATATATATATATATATATATATATATATATATATATATATATATATATATATATATATATATATATATATATATATATATATATATATATATATATATATATATATATATATATATATATATATATATATATATATATATACACACACACTAATATTGGAAAAAAAAGTACCATTAATTAATTAATTGAAAAATGAACAACTAAACATATATAATTGAAAAATGATTGACTAAACATATAAAACTCATTGACAATATAAACAACTAAACATGTATGGCTTAGTGGAAGATCAAGTGCCTTATAACAATTGTGACCTTGGTTCAAATCTTTCCACGTCAAGCGCAACCTAAGAAGATTCTCCATGCCCAATCAGCCAAACATGTAATAGGGGGTGTCTAAAAATAGAATATTTATTTTTAAGGGGCGAAGACAATTTTTTTATTAAAAAAGAGGATAAATCAAATCTCGCTACTATTGCACGGGGTAAAAGGACCGTTTTGAAATATGAAGTTTAACTGTTGATTTATGATGAAGTTTTCAGCAAAGAATTTTAATAATAAAAGTTGTTTTGAGACTATGAATTTGCTGCGTTGTTTGAAGTGATTGTATGATGAGACCAAAGCATGGTATAATTTAAAGTGTTTGTGCAACCTGTGTTACACAACAGGATGATTTGGTATTTGACGTTCTATGAAGTTGTTACACCCCTCTATGGTCTCTAATTGTTTTTGATTTTTGTAAAAATTCATGCGAAATAATTGTGGGTTTAGAAGGGTGTTACATACATTCCCATCTCAATCACTGCCCTCGAATTTACTCCCCATCCCCATAACGGATACCCGCCACAGGAGGATTTTCTCTTCCATCCTCGTCCTCACGGATTCCCGCGGATCCCCATGATTTATTCGGATATATAAACATAAATTTTTATTTATTATTTTGACTAAATTAATATAAAAATTCAAAAAACAACCACAAAAAATTAATAAACTAATCATGTACGATACATATATTATTTTAACAATATTTAATCTTGAGATTCATGAACACAAAATTTTCAAACTTTAAAAAAATTAAAATAGTCATTTAGATCTCTCTCTCTTTTACTAATATTACATATATGTTTTATATTTGTTTATAAAACAAGTTATTTGAAATGATAAATAAGCGTACATAGAAATGTTAAATTATATATTAATTAACGATATTATGGAATTCTAGTGTGGGGCAGGGACTCCATGAGGCGAGAGATATGTTCGACATCTCCATCCCCAAAGTGCCTTTAGGGAACTTTATTCCATATCCTCATCCCCACGGGGGAAAATTCCCCACCTTTGGAGCCCCAAACAGGGAACCCCCGCGGGGATCCCCACAAATGGGTGTAATTTACATCCCTAGCCATGAATAGATGGAATATTGAATTCATAAGAGAGATAGCTCATATACACGATACTTTAAGATCTTGGAGGGAGATGTGGCGTCTTCTTCTTTTATGGTTATAGAGCATTGATATCAGAGCATGTATTCATGTTTAGCTTATTGAGATTTTTTCACTAAAATGTTAGTGCGTCAGGCACTTTTAATGAGGAGGGAAAAAGAGAATAATAAGGAGATAAGGGTTTTATTATTCACTTGAAATTGTATTGAACAAAATAAGGATACACACTATGACTATTTATATACAACCCTAATTGGGCTTGAGAATACACAACTTGGATTATATTTAAATATTAAAAATCTAATCAAATCAAATATAATATTTCAACATACCCCCCATAATCCAAGTTGTCGGACCTACGCTAATAATAGCTAATCTGAACTATTCCTAATTTCTTTCTCAAATTAAGGTATCTGACGATCTTCAATCCTTTGGTGAAAATTTTGGCCAACTATGCTTCACTTGAGTAATGACTAACTTCAAGTTCACCTCGATTTACCTTTTCCCTCAAGAAGTGAAACCTGGATTCGATATGTTTACTTCTTCCATATAGAACTGGATTCTTCGCTAGTTTTATAGCTGACTTGTTATCGATTTGTAACACAAGAGGTTTCTTCACTTCGACCTCTATTTCTTAAAGTACCAATATGATCCAAATTTCTTGGCATGTAGTATATGATGCTTCTATATATTCAGCTTCACACGATGATAATGCCACCACAGGTTGCTTTTCCGAGCACCATGAGACTGAGGCACAAATACTTGAAAGAAATATCCATTTATGCTTCTTCAATCTTCCTTATCTCCAGAACAATAAGCATCTAAAAAGTAATTAACTATTGCTTCTTTGCTTTCACAATCTTGTCGAAATAAAATTCCAAAATATGTTGTTCCTTTTAAGTATCTCAAAATTCTTCTTGCAACTTTTATGTGCGACACTCTTGGTTCACCCATAAATCTGCTCACTAATCCGACTACGAAACCTATATCAGGCCGGCTATTTCACACATAGCTCAGAGATCCCAAAATTTGCTTAAACAAAGTTACACCGACTTTGTTTTCCTCTCCATTTTTCTCCAACTTTAGATTTGGTCTGACAGGTGAGGATGCAGGATTTGAATCATCCATTCTGAATCTCTTGTTATCTCTTTGACATACTACCTTTGCTGCAACACCATACCTTTCTTAGACATTTGAAATTCCATACCTAGGAAATAAGACAATTTTCCCAGATCTGATATTTAAAATTCCTTTGTCATCAACGCTTTAAACTTCGACAAGTTCTCCAAGCTATTTCCAGATACTAGCAAGTCAGCGACATATAAGCAGATGGCTTTTATATATTATGCTACAACTTGAACATAGATATCATACTCTGATTTGCGATGATCTTCTTGTTCCATACCATAGACCTCTTCGTCTAAAGGACTATTCTTAAATGCTTATTTCACATCTAAATGAAATGTCGACCAACCTTAGTTGCATGCCAATGCTACCACTTGTCGAATAGTCTACAATCTTACTACTGGAGTAAAACATTTAGAGTAGTCGAGTCCTATTCTTTTAAGAAAGCCTCGAGCTACTAATCTTACTTTATGTCTTGCTATCGACCCATCAGCATTGTGTTACAACTTGAATATATTCACTTTACTTCGATAACTTTTGTATGTTCTGGAAATTTGATTAACTCACATGTGTTGTTTCTATCGATTATCTATAACTCTTTGACCATAGTTAAATTCTATTGTTTAGTCTTCAAATCTTTGCTATAGTTAATTAGTTCAGCACCTGCAAGTAAAGTAAAATGAACTAAATCTCCATCTGGTGTGACTTCATCATCATGATCGCGACTTTATCGTCTTATAGAATCTAGAATGCAAGTATACAACCCTATCGCTTGTAGTTTTAAAGATTATCGAATCCATAGGGACTAAATATTGATCTACCTCTATCTCAGGTTACTACGTAAATCTAAGGCTAGTAATATAAATGATGTTTAGTTTTAGGGCACCTAACTTATTAATATCTAGTTTAGATTCAGAATAGAAGTATCGGTATGTAATGGCCGGGCTTAGGGATTTAGCGAATTTTCGACTTAAATTGTATTATCAAAATGTGTTTCAGTAGGAAGTACTTGTTTAAAAATCCTCTTCTCACACTCTCGTGTTTATTGATTCAGATCCTATAATCAAACCTAAGTGAGTGCTCTCGCTGTTTCAATTAAAGTTCAAAAATAGTTTTTGAAAATAAATAAAACCTAATCAACTTAAAAGCGCTCTTGCTGTATTTTAAGTTGATGCTCAATTATTAATGTCCAGTTAGAATCTCAAACTCTCGCTTTATTGACCCTAACTTCTAATCTGTGTTTTACTCTCGTAACAAAACAATTGCATTAATTACTAATAATTGAAACTGGAAAATCGATCTTTTAAAAACAGGATAAGTCGAGTGAAGTTGCTAAACCCCGTTGGCTATGTGACCCTACATACCAATAACTAGATTTAGCCTAGCATGGTTAATGATTCAAATATAGTGCAACAATAATAAACATACAATTCAAATAAAATATGCATTTCAAATAAATCGGGCATAAAATAAATAAAAAAATAAATTAATTAAATAAATCTAAAAATAAATTTATTAAATAACCTGAAAATAAAATATTAGGCAGATTCTAGGTGTCTCCCACAGGTCGGTGAGATCGCCTTTGATTGCTAATAATCCAAATGCGATGAAAAAAAGGGTAAAAAGGCGCAATCCTAACGTAATATTAGAGTCGACAAAAGTTCGCAGCAATCTCCGATGTGAAGATTATTACGAGAAAAGGAACTGAGTGCGGAAAATAAAACTGAAATAAAATGCGGAATGGAAATTAAAATCGGCAGAGTAACGGTACTGAATGAGGAAAAATAACGTGTGTTGAGAGTGCACTGAAGCAACATATATATAGGCGTGTGGGAGCTAGGGTTTCGAAACTGCTTGAGAAAATCTCCTCCATAGAGGTCGCTACGGAGCTAGCTCTAGCTTGTAATGGTCGCTACAACTCTTGCGTGAGGAGAAAGATTCACCCCAACCTTGCAACGGTCGCCACAGCCTTTAGGGATTGCGTGTAACGATCTTTACACCTTGTAACATGCTGGGATTTGTTCGCTTGAAGTGGGCTGGGCCTTGTTCGTTTGAATCTCCTTTTACATTTTTGCTTACTTCACACCCTCATTTCATGCTATGCATACACACTTCAACAAATACTCTCTTTTTGTGGATTTTGAGTGTGATTTATCCGGCTATTCTCGACTTTCTTTGCACATGCCTAATAATCAGTAGAAACTTGAAAACATAGAAAATACCGGCATAATACGAATAAAGAATAATTTATTTAATTAAAATACGGATAAAAAGCATATAAATTGGCTTAAATAATCGATACATTTTCGTGTTATCACATCACCCACCACTTGATCATGAAGTCTTGTTGGAAGAACTCTATTTCTTTTAGGTATTTGGATTGTTTTAGCCATAACCTCTTCAACTTCGACATTGTCTAGAATGTCAGCGACTTCTTTGACTTTGACTGGAATATTATCAATTTCTTCGACTTCAACTTCATCAGTTTCTTCATCGAATTCATAGTTCATCAATGGCTTGTTAATTACATCATTCGAATTCTAATCCCAGGCAGAATTTTTATCATTCACAATATCTCAACAAAATACAATCTTCTCATTAACTGGATTGAATAGCCTGTATGGACCAGTTTTATGATATCATACTAGAATCATAGGTTTACTTTTGTCATCAAGATTCCTTCTTCTCGCATCGGGAACATGCTTGTAACACATAGATCCAAATGTAACACCCGAATAATTTAATTATTTATTTAATTTAATGTTTTCGTTTATTTTTCCGGATAATTGGTAATAGTGTAGAAATGCCAATTTAAGTCATTATATGATTATGGGGTAATTAATTAAACTGAGTTGTAGGCACAATATTAATAATAATAATAATAATAATAATAATGTTATTATTTAAGAAGTAGAATAGAAGAGAGAAAAGAGTTATTTTATGAGTAGAGGAGAAAAAGAGGTTTTGGGGAAAAAAAGAAGAAAAGAGAAGAAGTGAAGCTTGGCTAGGGAAAACCTCCATCTCTAAGCAATCAAACTCCGATTCACAAGGTAAGGGTGAGGTTCTTGCTCTCTAATTGGGAACATGATGAATGATAGGTAGTGGGGTTTATAAATTTGCTAGGTTTGTGTCTTGTTGTTATTGTTGGAAATTTCAATTTAAGGCTTGAAAATCCATGGAACTTGTTGAATGTTATGGTAAATGTTGTCTTTGTTTGATTCCCCATGTTTCTAGTACCTTAGGGTTGATTCGTTTTGGATTGTGTGGGTGTTGGGTGCCAAAACTTTGGAAAAATGGTGTTGAAGAGATATGAAGAAACCAATCATCACATTCGTTCACGGGCCAACGGTTGACGCACAAACCGAGTCTGCTAAAGTTTGCGAATGAGGGTTCGCGGCGCGTACTAAGTTATTTGAACATATTTTCTAATTTTTGAATTCTGCCCAATTCTAAACGCTTTAACTAGGAAACTTTGAGCAGGCTTTTATGGGTAAAATAATACTAGTAATTAGTAAGGAATGATATAGGAATTGATTAGAAATAGTTCCGAATTAATATGTTGGTAATTGTAAGTGTGGTATATCCGATTAATCAAAATTTGAAGAATTGAAGGAAGGGATCATATACGCTACTAAGCTATCGTAGCGTGTTTGTTTTGTTGAATCTATGTTGAAAGTTGTTGTTGTTGAAGGCTTGATGGCCAACGTTGATGGTTGATTTGTTGTTCTACGTTGTTGGTTTTGGATGTTGTTGTTGTATTCCATTTATGATTGTTGCATACATACATTGCATACTATGTTGGCCTTTGTTGGCAAAAACACGTTGGCTGTTGGGGGAAAAGTTGATTACGTTGAAGGCTTATGCCTTGATGCCTCGGTAAATTTGCAGTTGATTACGTTGAAGGCTTACGCCTTGATGCCTCGGTAAATTTGCAGTTGATTACGTTGGGAGTTTTACTCCGATGGCACCACATGCATTTGCATTTGTTGAGTTGCATATTACATCTCATAATTCTGTTGTTGTGCGATCGAATTGTGTTTGTTGTCGATTTGTTGTGAGATTGCAAAATGGTAATTTTATATAATTATAAATATATATTATTTATCATTATCTCAATTATATAGTTTGATATCTCACCCTTTCTTTTGTTTCGTCGTTGCCTTTATATTGGTAACGTGCAGGTAACCAGGAGGAGTAGCTGTTACCGTTTTTAGTTCGAGTTCAGTGTCATTGCTCTGATACGTAGCACTCCGGGGAAATGAACACTTATCTTATTTTGTTGTTTTAAATGTTGAATCTTATGTCATTAATTGAAGATTATTACTATGTTGATGTTGTTTATGACTCAAGAGATACTATGTCTTGTGTGTAAAACTATTATGATTCTGCTACGTGATTAATGAAGTCGTTTATGTTTGAAGACTAATAATTATGCGTTGTGTTTAGTTCTGCCCCTTTAAAGTGTTATATATCCATTTTGAATAAAAATGACAGGTTTATGTGTTTAAGTTGAAAAATGTGACATCCTGATTATGTTGGAAATTTTTATACTCTGATTTTATTGAATAATTACTTGGGGTAGAGTTGGGGTGTTACACCAAACACCTTCAAATGAATCACTGGTGGTCATTTTCCACTCCAAACTTCTTCAGGAACCTTGTTCTTCAATATCTTGGTAGGGAACCTATTCAGGATATAAACAGCAATCGAAACAGCTCTTCCCCATAAAGATTTTGGAAAATTCTTCTACTTCAACATGCATATCGCCATATCCAATATGGTTTTGTTTCTCCTTTCAGTAATTTCATTATGTTGAGACGTATAAGGAGCAGTTACCTCATGATCGACACCATGTTCTGCACAAAAATCTTCAAACATCTTAGATGTGTAGTCGCCACCTCCATCTGTTTCCATTTTTTTGAACCCGGGTCTTATTATTAACGTTTATTTCATTCTTCTACAAAATTAATGGCTGAAAAACCATCTAGATTAAGACACGACATGCTTGCACAACATACTTCTGTGTGGAGGGAAATGAGTCAGGCATCCCAGAATTCTTCTGCCTCTGGCTAGGTTGTGTCAGATGTGCCTACAACCACCAATTTTCTTGTTTTTACACCTACTTCATCATCCTCCTATAGCAGACAAAGTTCTCTAGTTCATCCCTCCCTATCGTCGTCCACCCGAAGACGTACTTTCTCACCCAGAATATTTAAGACATGAGCGACATCTGGTTCCCAACCGACACTGAAGGCACTTGAGGCACCTGAGGAATATGCAGTTGAGGCGACACCTATGACACCTCAGAGTTTTGGAGGAGGGTCTGTTAATTTATCATTGTTGTCTCTCTACCCGAACCATGTTGCTAGACATATCTGATACGCAGATGTATGGATTTATAATTGTTCTTGTAATCTTTGTTGAATTTATTTTATTATTATGTTTTGTTGAGTGAATTTTATTAAACCATATATACAGCAACGTGATCCGCTGAAAGTCATTAATCATACACATAGGATCACTAAATTCAAAACTCCTACTGAACCATAGTTTGATGAATTGTTGTAACTAACGCGATTTTCAAATTTGGCCTTTACTATCGTTAATCATAATATGAGTAAGGTAGCTCCGTGAGAATGAAGCTAAAATGTGGCAAATAACAAATTTTATTTTGTAGTTATGTTATACGGGTGATTATCTAGAACATGTTAATCATGGAGAATTTTCATCTTAGACAAATAAGTCAATGAGATTCCCCAACTATCACGACCTATCTTCATTCACAAGTCATGTATAATTTTAATATTTATTTTGAAAAAGTACTATACTTTGTCATTATTTTATATTGGGTGGATTTTTAATAAAGGTTTTCAAACCATGTCGGGTTTAAATCGTTGATTATGTATAATATAATCATATTATTAGACTCTGTCTAAAGGGTTTACTAAATTATATTTCTTGGCTAATAAAATTGCTTTGCTGTCGTATAAATTAACATTGACTGCACTTTTACGAAAGAATAACATAAATTCAAATTCAGTTAATATTTCTCCTTAGTTTATTTGAAAATCTTATTTTGATATTGCTATTCTACTTCTATGGGCATTAGTAAGACACGTGTGATAGTACCATAGTATATCAAAATAATGCAACGATGTTAACAAGAATAATAATATTTTTTATTCAAGGTTGTTGTCTAGATTTTGAATAAAATGTGGATTGTTCAATAGTCTTGTTGTAAGCACAATTTGAGTGGCACTTGCATTCGTAATTCTTGCTTCTTCACGGTCAATTCCATTCCCACTGCTAGGTTATTGGACAAAAAATTAAGGATATTCGTTGTTTTAAAAGGATACAATAATGATATTGAATTTGTTCTTGAAGTGGAACGTTAATTGAGTCATTGTCTAGTAGTTCTTGATTGAAGTTAAACTTAATTGTGTCTAATTGTGTCTTGTAGTTCTTGTTCTGGGCAACCTAAAGAATCATTAAAATTGGTCTAAATCAGAGGCTAAATCCACTAAAAGTTGTTTCAACGTACTAGTGGTTCTTGGCTTCTGGACATCATTCATAAGTACGGCCGCATCTCTCATTTTGATGGTTGATTACATTTACGGCACTCTTCATTGACTAATTAGAGAATTGTTCTGATTGTCTTTTCTATATAATGTGCCTTTAGAAGGTGTAAGAAAGAAGGAATTGAATTTTTAGAAATAAATTCTTTTTGAAATTAACCATTTGAAGGTAACACAAGAACAAAAATAAATGAATACAATTATTTTTATTTTGGTCCACTGTTAACAAAGTTAATAGTCTATTCACTAAAGTGATTTATTTTCTCAAAAAAATAATTAATACACTATACTCAAAATGATTACAGACACAAACAAAGATTAACGGTCAATGTTCACAATCACAAAGACTAACGTCTTCTTGAAAATCTGACTAAAGCCCTAGTCTCTCAAGGAACAATCAACTCACCATTGAATACAAGTTTCCGTGTTTACAATGATGCTTCTTGAAAGCGGATTGCACAGAAAATAAAGAATAAATAACAACACAACAATGTTAATAGCAAGATAGCGAACAACAGTTCCTTACTATCAAGTTAATGAACAAAAGTTCTTTGCTTTACAAAACCCTAAAAGAGATTTACAAAGTAATTTCTATAGAGTTTTGGCACAATGAACCAACACAAATTCATTCAAGATTATTTCAGATGATTAGCTTTTCCAATTCTTCCTAGTCTTCATTTTATAACCAAAATAAAATATGTTGAAGGGTAGAATAGGAATATCAAAATTTCAGTTGTCTTCTTGGAATAGCCAGTGTGAGTGGTAGACAACATAATACCAATAGTACAGTCCTTGCACCATAAAAATAGAGTAGTGGAAGGATGTGACTTTGTACTATCACTTCACATGAGACTTTTGATCTTCTCTTCTAATCTCTAGATACTTCACAACATTTCAGAGTTAAAGCATGCTGGGAAGGATTAAACCAATCTTCACAACCTTCGTCTTTAGAGTCTTTATAACTTTGTTCAACAGAGCCTTGTTTTCAGAGTCTTCAACACGTTGATCTTCAGAGATGTGTCTTCAGAATCTTCTAAACTCGTTTAACAAAACCTTGTCTTCAGATTATTCAGAACCGTTGGTCTTTGGAACTTGTTCAATAGAACCTTGTCTTTATAATCTTCAAAACCTTGGAGCAAGAGAGCTTCGTACTCTTCAAAGCTTGAGAATCCTTTAGAGGCTCTACTATCAGAGTCATGGTTAGAAGTAATAAAACTAGTGTTCATCAGAATCGTTATTTTAAGAAGCATTCTAAGAAATAACACACACACATGTTAAGGACCAAATTGTGGATATTTTGTAGATGATTTTGTGGTCCTTTACAATGCCTTTTAATTAATTAGTAGTAGTTAGTATAGTATTTTGGCTTAATTATGTTTTATTTAATTTTTGTTTATAATATATTATTTAACTTAGTTTACATTTGAATTGTAGGTTTTTAATATTGATTCCCTCAAGCTTGGATTCAAGGACACTTGAAGAGCTCTTGGGATGTTTCTTTTTGAAGGAATTTTTGGAAGAAGAAGCATGCTTGGTCGGTCAGATGAGTGCGCTTTAGCGGTAACCAAGCTTAGCGGTCTAAAATCGAAAAAGGATGACCCATGCTTTCACCTTTTTAGCTCACCAACTTTCTGTTTTTCCAGCTGCTTTTGCTATGCTAAAAAGGGGACATCACTTCTTCTTCATTATTCAACATTGTTGTAAATTTAGGGCATAGAAAATATAAACAAAAACATTGTTCTTGTTGATTCTTCTTCTATGTTCATCTTCTCCAACAATCTTGTAAGCAAAGCAACCATGAAAATGAGTAGCTAAGCTCTTTTTGTGTCAAGATTAGAGGTAGTTGATCTAACTAGTATGTATTTCTTTTAATTCCTTTGTGTATGAACATGGTTGATGATTTATATATGTTGAATATCTTTGTTCTTCTATCTTTTTATGCTTTGAATCATGATTGAAAAAGAATGCTTCAAAGTTAACCTAGGATATTCTTCCACTAATGAACAAAGGCTATAAATAGATTTGTGAGTTAGTGTTTACAAGTATTGAGCTTCATATTTATCATGTCAATAGTTGTGGTGAGAAATCATTCAAATATTTACATGATAAAACTCACAATCTTGGTGAGAAATCAACGAGATTGAGAGGATACGTATTTATAGCAATCATCAACTAGTTCATCATTTGGTTAATAGAATATATATAGGAAATTAGGTTAATGAAACTAATCTTGACATGCTTACATCATTTGAAAACAAACCCAAACTCTCTTGAATCCAAACATAACTCTCTTTGAAAAGGATTTTAAGGTTGTTTGCTTGAAACTCATGATACTAGTAGTGTAGAAAACAAACCCTTGTGTTACTTAATCTTAAAATACACTTTACTATTGAAAGACTACAATACAACACCAATCCCTGTGGATACGATAATTAAAAATATTTGTTTAAGGACTAAACCTACAACAACACACACACACACACTTGTATAACGTAGTGTGTTAAGTCCAAAATCTGATGACATCACACATCAATTCTTTAGAGTCAGAATCTATTAGAAAAAACTACACACTAAACAAACCATTAGGGTACTAAATTTTTATCTAATCACCTATGTAATGTTATCATCAAAACTCAAGGCTAGATGCAGAATCAAATTTTGTTCTTACAACCTTGAGTTATGCTTAAGTATTCTTATACACACACTTCCAAAATTCTACCTCATTTTAACCTTTTGCAGTCACTCACTATGTTCATTGGAAAATCGTAACTACAATATCATAAGCATCTCTATTGTGGTCATTTTCAACTTTTCTTCTATTTTTTATTCCATTATAGAGTAATGACATTGTCTGTGGGAATCCGCTTCTGGTTCTCATGAATTCTTCATCAAGTTTCTCTAATCTTCAATTTTGTGAAACCACAAACGTTCCTTGTTACCGTACCGATCACCATAATCATCTTGTAAACACTCTTCATGTTACCTTCTTCAAAGGTCAACTTGAAAGAAACTCACGGTCGTAACTAATTATGTTCGATCAATAATTCACCAAGACAGTGCATCATCAATTTTCATCCTTGCTAATGAAGAACATTTATAACATCAAAAACTTCAAGCTTCAATTGTAATTCCTTAACTAATTGTTCAAGTTTCTCAATCGATTCCTAATTTCCAACTAGGGGTGGAAATAGGCTGTGCCGAGTTAGACTTTGCCAAGCCTGAGTCTGGCATGCTAAAAATTTCAAAGCCTAAGTCTGTCATGTGGCCTATCAAAAGCTTGTTTTTAGACTTGAGTCTAGCCTTTTCAAAGGCCTAATTGACCTGTTAGCCTATAAAAAGTCTATTTTATTTGAACATTTTCAAATAAGCAATTCAACTAGTGTTAAAATAGACTAACAAATTAAAATATTAATTAGACTAATTGCTTATTTGCATTGATTTATTCAAGTTTACCTATTAACATATATTTTATAATACTATGTGTTTGAGAGAACTTAAGAAAATAACTTATGACATTGTTCATAAGATTTTTTCAGCATATTTTCATAAATCCTTCTAGATAAATAAACTTTATTTTCTTTATTTTAATTTAGAAAATACAAACATCATCATAATAATAAAATTATTCATATTTATTTAAATAGACTTATAAAAAAGTACGAACATTTTCTATTTAAAAAAGTTTGGTCTAACCTGAACCTATGTAGACTACGCCGTAGGTCCTTGTTATTGACCTGACCTATTTCCACCCATAATTCCAACATCATCCACGCCATTCTCCTTTCCAATCTTCAAGACCAGAATTGTCATATAACTTTAAACAAATACAATTTATTAGGAGTACCATGAGAAAAATAAATCATGTTCAACATTTTCAATATGGTACAACAGCAAAATGTGAGGCTCATTATTGTCAAAGAGAACCATTAAAATATTCCAACTCAAATAGAAACTCAGCTAGTGGTTTTGCAATACAGACACTTTGAAGCCATTGAGGGATGCTTTTGTTAACCCTGAGTCGCAACCATCAAGAGTGTAAGTTTCCAAAGAGGCATCACTACCATTATTGTTGTAACAACTCTCCTCCTCGTGAATGTGGGAAGAGATAATATCCATTCACCACCAAAATATCATTGTACTAAAAGATTTTCCTCTCACAATCTTCGAAAGGGACATGAGCACATTTCCACTAAAATGCCTTTGATCACTGTTGAATGAATCCGTTCACCAAACACATCGGTGACTATTATAGGAGGTGAAATGAAAAACTTTAATACTAATCCTCAAAGGATCTATTATGACCTTGTTCAAGGCCCTATAAGACAACCCCGTCATCTCTTGGAGGAAATTGTATGACAAGTTTACTTCACATTTTACAACCCGTAAACATCACTCAAAGAGAGTGGTTGTGCTCAACGATATCCACAAAAGGAAGAAAAATAATCTTTGGGAGTATTTTGACATATTTACATCAATAGTAGAAGAATAAGCCAATTACAAGCTGAATTCCTAGATTTTTGAAAAGGGAATAAGGTTGTATGGAGTTTTTAGAGAAATCTAGGATTTGAGAAGCTAGAGAACATGAGTGACCTACTCACTTGAACCCAAGATATAATTAACTATTAAGAGAAGTTGTTGTGGTTTTATGTGTTTTGGAGGTAATGCTGTCAAACGGTTTTGATGATTACAACTATTCACATTGTTCGTGATGATGACATATATGATCAAATAAAGATATATCTCAAGTATCATCAAGAAAATGTTTTAAGTTCCAGTTGTAAGTGTTATACAAAAGTTAATCAAGGAAAGATACTTGAAGATATGAATTTGACATCTTGAAATTATAATATTGAAGATGTGAAAGTGTGTAATATCGTCTGGTCTTGCGCTTAGCGTTCTATGTAGTTTATGGTCAATTTATTGTACAAGAAACAAGATTAACACTTAATTAAGTTACTAAAGAAAAGCACACATAAAAATACTTTCAAACCTCTCATATTGTTTAAAAAAAACTTCTTAAAATCAATCAAAGGCCAGTGCGTAAAATACTAAGAAGCTTGATTGATCAATTAAGAAAAAAAAGGTTACATTCATTAATCAATTAAAACAAAGTTAAATGCCTCATGTTGAATTAAGAAGGCTTTTAATTGATTAAGCGATGTCAAAATTCAAATAATTCTTTTTTGGTTTGGTTAATTAATTAACATATTTTTTAATTGATTAAAAGTATGAAAAAAGGCAAATGCATTGTTTCTATTGGGAACATGATTTTTTCCTATATGAAGGAGGTTTACCCCTCATCTTGGATCTATGTGCATGCAAATATAGTTATTTGTAAATGATCTTATTTGCAATTGATCTTGGTGATTTTGATGCTGAAAACACCTAATATCTATAGATGTTCGGTGGAGTCTTTGAGGACCTTTAATTAAGAAACCTATTATCGTGGTGTCTATCAAATAAGCTATTGCAAGCCTTATTATATATAAGAAGTCAAGTCCCAAATAAAGTGATGAATTATTGATGAGTCTAGCAAAAATATATTGACCTAGTTGGTTACTAACTTGGTTAAACCTTTAGGTGTGTATATTACACTAGATAATATATTAACACTTTTGGGTTAATCGATTAAGTCTTTTGTAAGGCATACTAATTGTTTAAATGAGCTTTTAATCGATAAGAGGCGGTGAATTTGAAAACCTTTCATATTTAGCCTACATAATCGATTAAACCTTGGCCATAATCGATTATGTGCATTAAAATTCTATGGATCATTTTCCTTTTTGAGCTATATTTTGACTTGTAAATAGTGGGCTCCCCTTCATTTAAAATCACACCAGAATTCAAATTGCTACTATCCTTTTCTTATTTTCTACTCTTATACTCTATTTTTTATTTTTTTTCCACTAGAGTTGACTTAGTGCGTTGTGAGTGAATATATTTGTAAGAGAAAAATATTTGTGCGAGTTTGGTTGTATTTGAGTTTGTTCTATAGTTATTCTTCATAAATAGTACGATTCTCTTATTTGAGTTGTTTGTTTCTTGATATTGTCTTGGAAAACTTTGTGCTTGGTTCTTAAGATTGTCATGATAAAATTTCTATTTGGTTCTTGACATTATTCGGTAAAATCTATATTTGGTTTGTGAGCTTAATCGTTAAAAGCTCCATTTGGTTTGGGGGATTAGCTTGTGCACAATATCTCATATGTTATAAAATGTTTGTTGGCATATATTTAAAATCTCAATATTTTAGTGAAACTCTCAAGAAGAAATTATTGGGGAGAGGAGTAGCCCATGTGGTACGCCAAACCTCTATAAATTCCGGTGCAATATCTCTATACCTATCTCATTAATTTTCATTGTTTAATTTTCTTTCCTCTCTAAATCTCTATTTCTATTTTCTGCTTCTTTACATATGCACTAACATAAATCTCTTTTCAAAGTAAAAGACTTTTTTAAATTAATCATAATTTATGCACTTCATAATTCACTTGTTTCACCTCTTGTGTTTTGAGTCACTTGATCAAAAAGTGGAATCATATCCTAACTCTTGTTCAAGACTAAACTTCCCAGAAAGAAGGAAATATCTTCAAATAATTTTCTTAACAAAACCCATTCCTTTAATGGAGAAAGTTATGCCTTGTGGAAAAAGAAAATGAGAACCTTCATATAAGGGATGAGTTTTGAAATGTGGAAGGCTGCGAGAAATGGTCCATTTTTTCCCACAGTTAAAGTGAATAATTTTGTTGTAACCAAAAAGGAAGATTATTGGATCCAAGAGGAAAGAGGAAAAGTCAGACGCATTCTAAAATAGAAAACTATAATCCCTAATGCTTTTGGTTTTGCTGAGTTTGTTGTGTGTTTATCAATGCGAGAGTGCTAAAGAAATGTGGGACACCCTCCAAGTTATACATGAAGGTAGAATCGAGGTAAAAATGGAAAGGATGAACACAATGTCTCATGAATATAAACACTTCAAAATGAAACCTTTAGAAAATATGTATGATATGCAAAATGGAAACATACAAGAATCCTTGGAAAAGTTGTTCAAAAATAAAACTTGGTTGTAAAAGTACTTAGATGATTAAACTAAAGGCTAAAACCCAAAGTTGCTACGATTTTTGCATCTTGGGACTTATCATCCATGAACTTGGTTACTCTTTTTAGTAAATTGCAGGAACTTGTGATGAAGCTGAAAAGATTTGAAAATGATGGATAAAATAATAAGAAAAAGAAGAAAATTCTCCCCCTAAAAGTTACAAACACCAAAGATATGGAGTTGGAATATGAATACTGATAAAGTGAAAGTAATATAAACATGTAACTCATGTTAAAAAAATTTAAGAAATTCCTAAGGCAAGGAAAACAAACTTAAAAGTTCCAAAAGTAAAATGAAGAAAGATCCTCGTTCATTCCTACATGCCGACAATGTGGAAAGACATGGAACATAATACCAAATTTCCCTTAGAGCAAAAAAAACTAGAGTCATGAGAAGTTCAGGAAACCCTTAAAGAAACATAAGAAAGCTTACATTGTCTAGGATGACAATGACATGGATTCCTCAGATGATGAAAAGCCAACATGTGTCTCATGAAAGATCATGAAGAAAACGATGTAACTTCCCATTTTTATTATCATGAGTTGTTTTGTATTTGTAAGAAGTTAAATAAAGAAACAAGTTAAGCACCTTTTCTCCAAGTCCAAAGAAACTCCCTTTTTCCCTTGAATTTAAAAATAATAACCTTTTGGAAAGAATAGAAATCTTAAATAAAGACAAATTATTTTAGATCAAATATCTTTCCTTTCTCACGAGGTATCAGATTACTCTATCAAGTATGATCAATGTGATATTTTGAAAAATATAAAAGATTTTTTTTTTTTACAAAACACACTTGATAAATACACTATAAGAAGAGATAACTCGAATCTCCTTCTTAAAAATCAAAGAGCATCATATAATAAGGATGACCTATATTATGAACCTATAAATAATGTTAGAAGTTTTAGAAATATATGCCTTGAAAATAATATCTCTAAATACAATAACCTTAAATTTAATTATTGCAATAAAAATGGTCATGCACTCGACTATGTTTTGTTAAGAAAAGAGATCATAGTTTAAATGTTTTTCTACTTCTCACCTATACAAATAATTTATAGAAATGAAAATTAGAAATATGTCTCCTCATAAATCTAGAGATAACATGTATTCAAGTATATCGCGACGGGAAAATTGAGATTAAGTTATTGGTTAACTTAAATTGCAAAAATAATAAGCAAGAGTCTCCCTCGAAATTTATTGTTTCTAGAGGAATAAAAATATCCATAAAACCCAAAAAATAAAGATTTAGGCACGGAGGTTGGTTATGCAAATGGAAGGTATTAACACCCCTCACATCAATAGTACTTCGAAAGAACCTCTTAAAAATATGTGCTAGACTAAAACAGTTATTTGCAAAAAGATTGAGGAGATGAGAAAAGAAATATTTCATTATTATTTTTTATTCTCCAAGGCTTCGAGAGCCATGTGCCTATGTACCTTTTGTGTGCAATATAGAAGTCAGAACCACATAGTTCTTCTAAAAAAAAGAATAAAATGATGTTTGTTTGATTGATTTTAATGAAAATATATTTCATCATTTTCGAGTAGAAAACTCGACTTATCACCCACAAGTATGAGAAAGTGGATATTTGCATTATCTTGATAGAGAGAAATTTTAGCTTGGATAAAATCAACAAGCATGTCTAAACATTCAAGTGGAAAGTGTCAACATCTCTCAATCATACTATAGAAATAGAAGAGTAACATCACAACAAGAACATGACTTATGTATAATCTTTCTAAGAAGTTTGAAACGAAAAAGTACAAGATCACAAAATTGTTTTGATTTGTTTTGTGTTTTTTAGTGATTTAAAATTGTTTTAATATGCTTAAGTGTTTTAGTATTTATTGAGAAAAAGTTTTGAAAATCACTTGACTGAGTCAAGGTTTATTTTGAAAGAGGTTTTGAGTTTGAAACAAGAAGGTTTTGAAAAAGAGAGAAGACTTTGAAAATTTAAGAATGAGAGGAGATGAAAAGATTATCCTAAAGCAAAAAGTAAAGGACGAGAAATAAATGGTCTTATTGTAAGGTAGCCCAAGAGAAAGTATCTTTGTGTGCAAGTGAACTAACTAGGATGAATCAAGCAATTAACATTAGTCAAACTTGGAAATTCCCTTTATTTGGATTGAGCCACCAATAAGCAACCAACAAATGAATATCAAAAAGTTCATACAAATTAACAAAGTCCAAAGATCTTAGAACAATTCCAAGTCTCAAATGAACCCACAAAGCATAAGATAAAAATAACCACATCAGAGCCAAGTTTCAAATGGTGATCAATATTGCAGATGGATTTCCCCGAATCTCCGATACAAACTCCAAAAATAGGAACCTAGATCTAAGTACAAAAGTCCAACTTCAAGCAAAGGATAGTAACATCAAATCCAAAGTCCAAGATTAAAAGTTTTTTAGGGTTTTGATTTTTATAATGTTTTTTGGTCTTTTAGAGGAAAGCAAACAAAAATAGAAACAAAAGATAAAAAATGACATGAAATGGTAAATGACTTGAATGATTAATGGCAAGAAATTAAATTGCACAAAGTAAATGGAAAGAAAGTAAATGAAATTAATGTAAAGTGTGGAAAAGGAAATTTAGCACAATAATATGGAGTTAATGTTAGTGTTATTAGTTAATTAACCAATTTGGAACAATTTAGAGCTATGTTAAACAATCGTAATTGGACTTATGTAGAAGTCACAACTATCTAAAGTCAGAGAAATGATACAAAGTCAATCTCCTAAAACAATGCAACACAAGTCAAACCAAAAGAAAGAAAGAAAGAAAGAAGAAGAAGAAGAAGAAGAAGAAGAAGAAGAGGAGTAATAACAAGGGATGGCGAGTTGATCAAGCACCAAGGTTGGGGATTGGATAATTACTTTAATTCATCTTATTCATGATACCTTGAGACCAATTTATCATCAATCTAAAGTACAAACAATGAAGAAATCATCATTTAATGGTAGATTTGAAATGAAGAAAGTTCATCAAGTATCAATCTAAAGTCCAATTGAACAAGATGGGCTTTAATTAACCACAATTAACCAAGTCAACCAAAAGTCAAAAGTACAAATCATTAAGAACAATTAAAAATATATTTAAATTTGAATTAAAAAAGATGTTAAATGGATTAATAATGGAAATAAAATAATGCATCAAAACATCAAATAAAATGCCACAAAAATTTGAGAGCGTTAGAAAAGCTCAAGTATCAAGATCTTAAAAATGGGACTTAAAAATATTTCAAAATGGTGGAAAAATAATTGTTTGAAGTTAATTAAAAACAAAATAAAGGAAAAAAAACAACAGAAAAATGCTAAAAACTTTTTAAAAATATGAAAAAAAACATATAAGGTAGAAAATATTTTTGTGAATTTATGAAAACGTAGGTTGGGACTAAAAATCATTTAAGAGCTTTTTTCATGAATTTTAAAAGAAAAAAAATTAACATGAAGTAAAAAAGAAATAAAATGGTGCAAGATCTAGGCTAGGTGGCGCGTTCTGATTGAACAAATTCAAATGTTTGGTGCCAAAGCGCACGAACCATCCCTTTGTCTTCAACCTCCAACTAAATTTTCAGATCCTTGAATTCCGTGTTTTAAGCTTAAACACCATATAGTTTAGCATCTAGTCACATCATCGTTCTCACCTCTCTGTATTTGAGCCATTAAATCATTCTAAGTAGAGATAATTTTACAAAATACGCAAAAACCCTAGCTTACTCAAAGTAAAATTAAATGGCTAAAATGGAATATAAATCATAGTTAGGTGAGGGATTTTGTTCAGAAAATCAAGACGAATATGATGGTAACTTGTTTAAGTGGAAATTTTACTCATATTTACCTGCTCGAAGTGAGCTTCAAAGGTTGAAAATGGTGGAATCAGTTTGAAGGTTCAAGGTACGACAAGATTCAACAATGCTTCACACAACTTTAGAGGATACCGATGAAGAATTCTGGGTGAAGAAACGAGGTTCAAACAAGCTGAAATTATAGTGAGGTTTTCTAGATTTTGGAAGGTATCAAGTTTGGTTTTTTGTCGCATTTTGGAGGTTCTCTAACCTTGAAAATAAAGGAAAACGCATTCTCTATTTATAGGAAAGAGAGTGAGCTCATTATACGTGCCGATTTCAGATCCCAAACTTGTGAACCAACTCTAGATTTTTTATTTATTTTTGCAACTGTGTGAGGCAAGGTGAAAAGCGTGATTTAGGAATTGAAATGAGTTGTTTTTCTCTTAGTCGGGTGTGTTTAGAAACAACAAATAAGTGTGCACATGTGTTGTGGTCCCCAAGTTGAGTTTTAGGTCATTTCTAATTATGGGTCATATACCAAAGATGCAGAGTTGAGTAACCATGTTTAAGCTTATGCCAAGTGAAATCTACTCGTTGATATTATTTTTGCCAAATGATCATTTTATGAAGTAGAACACAATGCAAAAATAACCAATTCAAAAGCATGTTTGATGTGAAAGTGGCATGAGTTTAAAGTTGAGGTCTTGTCACTAAAAACCAGGTCTGGCATTAGGTCAAACAAATCATGACCTAGTTTTGTGCATATGCGGCCTCCAACATTTAATTGACTTTGTAGCAGTAAAAAATTGAGACTAAGCCATTGATTGGCTTAACTCACAAAGTGAAAGTCGCCACCACACTTTATTGTTCAAAAATAATAGGAAAAGAACGAATAAAACCCAAAATGAAATAGAGATAAAGGTAAGGGGGTGGTTATGCAAACCGAATGTGTTAGCACCCTAAACAACTACAGTACTCCGTAAGAACCTCTTTGAAAATATGTGTATTTGGCTAAAAGAAAAATTTACAAAATGATATTGTGATTTGAAAAATTTACAAGATGAGAAAAGAAGTATTTTTTTACAATTTTTTATTTGAAAAAGCTTCCAATGAGCTTTGGGCATACATACCAACAATGTGCAATGTTGAAATCAAAACCTATGCAGTTCGGGTATTAAAGTTTGAAAGTTTGTGTGTTGGTTAATTTTAAAAGAAAAAGGTTTTAAAGTGAAAAGGCAAGGCGGAAAAATGGTTTGAATTTGTTTTATTTTTTTTTTAAGTATTGAAGAAAAGAGTCATGTCTTGATTAAGATTACTTGATTAAGAAAAGAGATTTGAAAAATACATGGATCTAAGTCGAAGTTTATTATGAAAGTGATTCAAATTTAGAAACAAGAACCCTTTGAAAAAGGGATAAGATTTTGAAAATTAAAGAATGAGAGGAGATAAAGAGACTTTCCTAAAGCATAAAATAAAAAGATAGGGTAAGAAAGGGTCTGGCCAAACAAGAAGCCAACACTTGACATAATAAAGTCAATATATCACTCTCATCCTTTGAATTAAAGCCACAAGAAAATATTTGACCAATAGCATACCAATCAACGTATGAAAATAAATCACAAGTAAGGAAGTATCAAAGAAACTCAAGGTGTTAAAAGTCAAAACAAGATCTCCAATGTTAAGCCATGTATCAGATAAATCGCTTAAGATAAAAATAACAACACATGCACACATGAAATTTCCCAATACATAGATAAAATAACAACAAGGTTAAACAAAGTCCAAAGGTCTCAATGTATCAGGCTTCTAATCCTAAGTCCAAGAGGTCTAAAACTCCAATATGCCAAGGATATTAACCAATAGCCCATAAAGAGCCTTAAGTCATTTAATGTTCAAGTTGGTTATTAAGTATCTTTAAAAGAAAAAAGAAATATCAAATGGGCAAAGATAAAATGATATAAAGAAGTAAATGCTCAAGTGAAAAAAATAAAATAGCACGAGATTTAAATGCTAAAGATAAAGGTGCATAAAGGTAAAGATATAAAATAAAAACAAAAAGTAAAGTTAATTGTTAATGGTTAGTAAGTCATTTTTTAATAGTCACAAAGTATGATCAATGATGATTGAATGATGATCTCGGACTAAAGAATAATTAAAACTCATTAGAGAATTGATAAAATCAAAGTCTCCTGACAACAAATTTCATAGGTATGTACCCAAAGATAACAAATCAACCATAATTGGGCATTCAAACATAAAATTTGAGCCACAAATGATCATTATCAGATTCGGGACAAATTTAGTGCTATGTTAAGCAATCGCAGACAGACTTATGTAGAAGTCAATACTATACAAGGTGAGTCAATAACAATGTACGTACCATACATGTTAGAGACATGGTAGAAACCATACTCATAAAATATGCAAAAATGACCCAATCCGGCCTAAAAAAGTTATGAGACGACACATACAAAATAATAGCTACAACCTTTAATAATGCAGTACTTGTGCTGACTCATAGAATTTTTCAGGCCAACTCATAGTATTTTCAGGTTGGCTCATGTATTGCAGTTTTAAAGCAAAAATGTTGTTGTTTTTTTTTGCAGAATTGATTTATCATTATTTAGATCAATCTATTTATAATATATAAAAACAGAGTCGATGGCTGTCATCTTGCCATTTCATCTTTATTTGGCCACATATGCATATTTTTGCCAACTCAATTATAACCTTATGTGTCACTTTATTCTTATCTCTCACTCTTTTTCTTCTTCCAATTAATAACTCATGACACCAAATTATAAACCACTTTTTTTTCATTTATATGTTCATTTACAATCTAATATAGCACTCTATTCTATCAATTTTTATCTCTCACTCTTTTTCTTCTTCCAATTAGTAACTAATAACACCAAGTTATAACCATTTTTTTTCTCATTTATACTCTATGTATTCTATACTTTACATTACACATGTACATCAATCATCTATCTACAAATAAGATATTATTCAAATTCTCTTGCCAAGTCAAATATTTGTTGGATATGAATTATGATGTATAATAAGGAATAATCATAAGATAAGAGTATGTTTCTTAAGGTTCTCAGGTATTTTACCTTATTTTCTTACATATTTTTTATCTACAATATCATTTGATTTTATTGTGTTTCAATCTTCATCTTAAGATAAATTATTTATCCATATACAATATTTTATATCGTAAGTACTTATTTTAAAAATCTATTTCAATCATCTTACCAACTCAAATATTTTTTTGGATATAACTTGTGACGAATTATAATGTATAAGTCTATGTATCTTTAATGTTCTTTTATATTTAATCTCAATTTCTTATATGTTTTTCTCTCTTCTTCTACAGGTAAATTCTTTATCCATTAAAATTTCTCTCAACTAAAATGTTATATTATATATTTGTAAAAAAAATATAATTAATTTTTTTCAATTAATTTAATAAATTAATTTATCATTCCTGAATGTTTTTCTATCTTAGAATCTATTTTTGGATGATATTTTGTGTGTATTTGTAAATTATAAACATCTTTTAATATATTTAAGTCAAATCAAATAATAAAACTATTTTATTCTTTCTTTTAGATTAAAAGATATATTATTTTTTATTCATATATATATATATATATATATATATATATATATATATATATATATATATACTTTAATACTTATAAATTATTAATATATTTAGCATGTTGTAGATCATATAATTTTTTTATAATTTATAATCACTTAAAATAAATCATGCAACTCTAAATAAAATTTAAAAATATATTAATATGAATTATGTTACATGATTTAATACCTTTAACGTTTTAGTATAATTTTTGTTAAACAATTTTTTTAATATTTACTCATTTAATTGAGGTTATGATTGGACATGTTATAATTTCCACATTAATGCTATTTAACCTTAATTTATTACGTACATTTCTCTCTTCTTTTATAGATAAAGTTTTATCTATTAAAAATATAAATATTTTTAAATTATAATTTCCTTTAATTTTTCCATCGAAATTTTGTGTGTATTTATATACACAATTTCATTTTTATTGTGTGAATCATCGATTTATTTTTAATATCTTTAAACCAAATCAAATAATAATAATATTTTATTCTATCTTTTAATTTAGGATATATATTATTTTTTTATACAGAGAAAATATCAATTTCTCTGTTTATATCCACTTAAATATTTATAAAAAATTTAATGTATTTAATGTGATTATATTTGTGTACGGAATATAATAATTTTTTTATAATTTATAAACAACTAAAATAAATTATACAAGTCTAAATAAAATTTAAAAATGTATAAATAAGAATTATGTTTCTTCATTTAATAACCTAATAAGTTTAAGTATATTATTTTTAGACAACAATTTTAATATTATATTTATATATTTGTTTATAATTTTCATTTAATTGAGGTTATAACTGAACAACAGTTTTAATATTATATATATTTCTGAAATAATGAATAATTTATTATTAATTACAAACGTAATTTACATTTAGTTGAAATTACGATTGGATATGTTATATTTTATACTCATAAGTAGTCTTTTTTACATTTATATTACTTCTAAAGATATTATTAGTAAATAATACCATGCTTTTATAACTTAATATTTCTAAGAATTAATTTAAATCTGATGAATGAAATTATACCGTGAATTCTAATAATGTTTTAAAAAGTTTTATTGGTTATGTTTGATTATTTTAAGAAATAATCTTAATTTCCTTTTAACAATTACAATCACAATAGAAATTTAACTGATACTAATATCTTAATTCATATATTTTGCACATTGATAATAATATTTATATTATTTTACAATATCCGTGAATTATTTGTATAAAAAATAGTTAAATCACATTATTTTTCAAAATTTTATTTACTTACAATTTAAATTAGATATTATTTATTATTCAATTCTCCCTATTGTATATAAAACATTATCATCCAACTTAAAACAAGTACAATTCTTAGTTTATATTATTATCAACTTAAAAAACATTTAAATTTTATGTTTCAAACTTTAAGTAATACCTATTAAAAAATTGTGATATTTCAAAACATAAATTTTAATACTATATTTATATATTTATTCAAATCAGAATTTGTTTCGCAATGAATCATCTCTACAATAGAATTATTACCATTTACTTTTGATGATATATTAAAACATTTTAAAAAAAAAAAATTTTGAGACAACGTTATTTAAAATTTAAATAAAAATTATCAAACAAATATATAATAATTGAAGCTACAACTACGGTGTAATACATGAGTCAACAGATAGACATATTTAGAAAGAAAAAATATTATATCAAAGCCCGCACATTGCGCGGGTCATAATCTAGTTTTAAACATGTTTTGAAAGCTTTCTAAGACCTCTAATGCAATAGTGAACCAAACGACACATAGATACCGTCCAATATACATAAATGCTAAATTTTCCTAGTTTTGACATCATACAAAACATCTAATGGTGAAGTTGCACTCACATACTCCCTTTTTTTTATGATGGCAAAACTTGCGACAATGCATTTCACGTAGTTATCGAAGGCTTCCCCTGAGTTTGTGCTTCTCAACTTCAACTCGCATATGATTTCCCCCCTTTGAAAACATCAAAAGGAAAGAAGGAAAATCATGAGAAGTGTCATTTTCCAATACCAATACTAATATATCACTCAAAGACATTTTTGCAAAGATGGGCATGCAATTACATATCTGCATATATATGTAATGATTCAAACTAATAAATAACAAGCATAAAAAATTATCAAACATGTAATGAAATTTCATGAATAATAATGAATGTGATGCAAGAGCAAGCTAATCAAGTTGCTTCTATAGCGTCACAATTACGTAACATAATACAATGGAAGTGTTGATGCCGCATTCGCATGTGCCTAGCATAGAGACAAGAACATGTCACTACTCAATCCAAAATGAAAATATTATCATAAAATGTGACTCAACTACAACAAGAATTTTACTTGCAACTAACATGCTTATATTTAACTCATGCACGGATGCAAGAAATAATAATAATATAAACACATGCTTGTACACGTACAAGAGCAAGCTTATACAAATATGAAACAATTAATACATGAAGTCATTATAATCATATACAATTGAGAACACACAATGGTTATCAATCAAAAAAATTGGAAATAAACATTCACGATTTTCAACATTTAAGAACATAGAAAGCATTTTTCATCAACTAAAACATGTAATAAGAAAAGTCTTACTTTCAAGGAAAAATTTGAAAAAATATTACCCCACTCTTGATGGAATAAAAGTTGCACTTTCATGATATAATGTCAAATGTGTTACGCTTGATGTTTAATGAAAATATGCTTATGTACACATAAGTGTTTATAAAATAAAATACATGAAAATATAGTATGATGATATCATTATAAGTATATAAATTGATAACACGGCATGATTATCAATTAAAAATTATTTTGCAAATGAGTACTCTAATATATATATATATATATATATATATATATATATATATATATATATATATATATATATATATATATATATATATATATATATATATCATACACCAACTATGTCATATACTTAGAGAAATAAACAAGTAAAAGAGAGAACTTACTAACAAAGCAAAAAATAGAATTGATATTACCTCACCATACAATATGACAGAGGATGCACTTGAATTTCACAAGGAACTCTTGAAGGAAAGTTGAACGAAATGCAAAGTATGCCACAGAGATTTTAGAACAACACGATCTTACCACTTTTCACTTTGATAAAGTACCCAAAAGTATAACTTATGATGAATCCAAGAAGGTCATTGATTTGATGATCATTCATTTTGATTGAACTTTCATCTTTATCTTTTTTATGATAGTTATCTTACTCATCATTATGTTTCACCAATTCGGGTTGATCAATTCCTTCTTCGACGTCATTGAATATGTCTCTTGAAGATACACCTACATAATAAAATGGAATACCTTTTATGAGTATTCTCGGATACAACATCAAAAGTAATTTATGTCACTTTTACCAATTAAATAATAGTTGTTGTTGCTTTATAAATCACATAATCTATCTTCTTGTCACATATACAATAAGATTAAAATATGTTCATATGCCTTGAATCACCTTAAATGAGAACCAATATTCTCTTCATAGAGTCAAGACAATGTTCCTACAAAACAACAAGACAAACTAGGCACTCAACCTTCATTGGGTCCTAGGGTTAGTGAAAAATTGGTTGCATTTGAGAAACCATAGAAAAACACCTTTAGGAACCAAAAACTCCCAAATTCAAATTTTTCAATAGTGTGGCCTTTGTCACAACCATAGTTACAATTTAAATATTCAATATCACTATAACCACCAACAATGTTCTCACCTTTTGAGAACCTTGAACGAGAAGTCCTAAGGGCATTAGACTTCGTTCCTTCCTCCTTATCTGTGGCTTTCTCATTTTTCTTCTCCTTCAAACTTACCACACAATCTAGTGAGAGCAAGTGTTGTCAGGTCATTGACTTCCTTGATTGCGGTAACCTTAGGTTACCAGTTCCAAGTAAGACATCTCAAAAATTTGTTAGTAGCAGTTTCATTGTAAATAGGCTTACCAAGTGCGTTCACACGATTAATGAGATTTAATGAATTTTTTTATCATCATTATTCCATAGTATTTATGGCTTAGGTGTGACAACTCCATTAGAACCGAGTTGAGTAATAGCGTTACACATACTTGTCATATGATTAATATGAATTTGCATACAAGCTTTCCAATCACTATAGTTTTCTACCGAAAAGATTGAGGTTGCTTTGTAATCGTCTTTAGGTTCGTACGCCATTTTATAATAAGAGTTTTGAAGCATTGAATTAATCGGGATCTGATACCAATTATTAGACGACAACGACTTATCTAGAGGAGAGTGAATATATGTCCAATTAAAAATCACCTTTCAAAATGGTTACTTAAAAACTTATTTGAAAAGCAATGTTGTGCGGAAGGTTTTTGGCATATATCAAAATAGTAGTCTAAACGAACCTAGTAATTGAAAACTCGAATATTCACAAGACATATGAAATTAATATAATAATAAAATGAATCAACATAATAATATCGCAATAAATATTTTAATATAAAACACAACATTTTCCTATTTACAATGAAATCATATTAAAAATATAACTTGACAATTTATCAAACATGTGGCGCGTAATCAATTTCTTAGAATTTTCTTTGAGCTTTGTTGATATAAAAAGAACTTGTAATCAAAGTGTTTATAAGCTAATCAACAAATATATTTAAACTTTAACAATCAAAGAGAAATTCTATACGAATCGATCAATCAAACAACACATTCAAAAAATTTCATATAGAGAGTAAATGAGAGTAAGAGATAGAACATTGCAATTTGTCAAACACTTGATGTGCTTTCTACTTTTCAAAAATTTTCTTTGAATTGTGTTGATATGAAAACCCCTTACAACAAAAGTTATTATAAGATAATCAACACACCACTTTAAGTAAAAAAATTGTAGGAAAATTCTTATGAGTCAATTGATTAAACAATGATATTCGACAAATTACGTAATGAAAACAAAAGCAAGTAAAGAGATAATAAAGAGTGACCCAAGGATTTTTTACACATTTTCCCACTTTCGTCCTCGTGTGTGGGTACGTCTGCGTCCAATTCAAATTTGGAATTTGGATACTTTCTTACTTTGCAACCCTACAAACTATAACCGTTTGATGTTGATTCAACCCATTTTCTTCTTTTGATCAACAACAAGACCAAGACACAATAGCTTCCAATTGATTATCCGGATCTTGCTAGTCATTTGCGTACTTTATCTCTAAAGCTTTCATGCACCATTAATTGCACCTATTGCAACACAAGACTTCAATTTAATTCAAAGTTATTGCACTACTTCCTTTGTGTTATTTATCTCCAAAGGATCATTTGTATTCTTTATCTCCATACTTTCATTAGGCCGCAATCCTCTCTTGAACTTCTTGTACAAAAACCCCCCAAATATATCAATAATCTTGGAGGACAAACCCACAGTTTTTCTGGTTGAAGACCCTTGTAAATCTCAACCCAATATTCTCGACTACACAAAAACTTAATTGGACGTTATCAGACCCCGTCTAGATGACACCCCAAAAAAAATATTATTATGGTGAATTGTTAGTGTGTATGCATAGGTTGTAGGTTGAAGGTGAAGAGCAATTGCAGGAAATTTTTATGGTATCATCGAGTTGAAATGATGCATGAATGATATATTTATAGTTGGGAACTTTTTAGGCAAAAGAGGGGAGTTTCGAAATTAAAACCAAAAAAAAAACAAAAATGACCCACAGAACAGTATAAGCCGACCTGAAAAAGTAATGAGCCGACACATATAAAATAGTATCTACAACCTTTAATAATGCAGTACATGTGCTGGCTCATAGGATTTTCAGGTAGGCTCATAGGATTTTCAAGTCGACTCATGTATTGCAAGTTTAAAGCAAAAATGTTATTTATTTGTGCATAAATTGATTTTTCATGATTTGGACCAATTCTATTTATATTTATTAAATTCAGTGCTTCAAATAATCTTGCGACATTTCAAATCCTATCTTATACCATTTCAAATCTTTTTTGTGTCATATCATTTATTTTCCTACGTGGCATCTCCTAAAATCCGTCTTCAATTTTCAAAGGTTAAAATATATTGTTACTCTCTATAGAAGGTCATGAGTTCGAATCCTCACAAATGAAAAAATACAATAATCTAATATTTATTTAGTAACTTTTATGATTTCAAAAAATATCATACTAATATACTCTTAATAAATTTATTATTATTATTATTTTAATACAATATATTATTATACAAATATAATTAAATTTTGACTAAATCTCAAATCGTTTTTCCACATTTAACAAATTTGCTCATATATATTTTCATAAACTTTATAGAATATTATTCATATTTGTGTTAAAGTAATTTCTTAATTATAAAAAATGAAAGAAAAGATATTTTGATACATTTTTTACATAGTATTTTTAATTTAATTTTAGAATCTTTTAAATTATTTAACTAAATAAATTTTTAAAATTTCAAAAATAAAAGAGATGTTCGGATCCACACACTTTGAAATAATTTTTATTTTCTTGAAGTCATAGCAACAAAAGCTTTAAAAAACACTTTTAACGTTAAAGTAAATATTCCACAATTTTTCTGAATTAAATTACTCTTAACTGAACTAAAAATATATTCGAGAATGTCACATTCTTACCGAGTCTATATACTTCATCTCTACATTTTTTATATAATTTTAGAATATTTTAATTTAAAAACTAAATAAATGAGATAGTAACTCTTCATCATATATTTTACAATAAATAATACTATCATTTAAATATGGTATTGGATTTAATGTTTAATTTTAAAATCACGTTGTAATAATTCAAATATGATACAATATATTAATTTTTTCTTGCATATTGATAAATAGTTTGGGGTTCAACCCTTTATAATAATCCGTTTTTATTTTAAATAATATTTGAAAGAAAGAAATTATGGTCATTTTTAACTAAATATTCCAACAACACAATAATTACTCGAACTAAATATATTCTTTAAAATTTCAAAAATAAATGAGATATTTGGACCCACATACTTTAAAATATTCTTTGTTTTCTTGAAATCATACAACAAAAGCAACACTTATAAAATACTATTAATGTTAATAAATGTATTGTGTAATTTTTCAAAAGGTTAAATTACTTTCAAGCTACTTAAAAATATAATAGAGAATGTCATGGTCTTTAATGAATCTACATATTTTATCTCTATATTTTTCTTAAAATATCATACAAATAAATTAAAGAAAAATAATAAAATTCTCGATTTCTCATATATAACTAAAATTTGACGTTATAAACATAAATTTGTAAAACTATTGAATACTTTATTCAATAATAACTAAAAATAAAATAAATTTTTTACTTAAGATTAAAAATAATTAGATATATTTAACAAATTATAATTAAATATCTAAAAGAGGGACAAATTTTAAAAAAATACATTAGATTCAAAATAAAATATAAATCGTTATCTTTTAAAATTATTTAAATTTACAATATAAAATCTTGTATGTCACTTTCAACTTACAAACATAAACTTTCTTTTCTTTTAATTAAAATATACATTTTTATTTATGATTAATTCAAATTATAATCTCAATTACAATTCTTAATAAATAATTATAATATAAATTTGTAATCCATATTTATTAAATAATTTTTTTAACATAATTAAAATTCAATAGAAAACAAATTAAAATGAATGAATAGTCACGCATCGCGCGAGTCTAGATCTAGTTTAAACTTATTTTAAGTGCTTCCTAAGACCTTTAATGCATGAGTACACCAAACAATATAGATACCGTCCAATATAAAAATTGTTAAATTTTCCAAATTTTAACATCATAAAAAATATCTAATGATAAAATTACGAGAATTTTTCTTGCCACCCCTTAAAATGCACCTGCCACCCCCAAAAAAAAATTTATTCCGAAATTATCCTTCTTGAAATTTCTGGTACATTTTATGAAATTTTTGATAGATTTAAATTTTTTTTTTAAAATATCAAAAATTTGAAATTTATGATATTCAGTATGTACCAGAAGTTTCAAATACACAGAAATTCAAAAAAATTACGTATTTTACCGAAAATTTCGTAAATTTTTAGTTTTCTTTTTTATATTTCTGGCACACTCCCCCAAATTTCCAGTTTTTTATTTTAAAAAGAATTTGAAATGTAATGTAATTTCTGGAACGAGACTCAAAATTTCCTGTAAAACTCGTTTTTTTTAAAATTTTGTGTCTTTTCACAAAAGTATAATAGTAAAATCATATCCTTGGAAAATGACAAGTATAATTTGGAAATTGACAAGAAAAATTCTCTAAAATTACTCACAAAAAATTGATTATATAGAAATAAACTGGGCCAAAGGCCCAAGAAAGGGTTTGGAAAGGCCAATCTTTTTCACCCTATAAATACTCTTCCTCCATGCCAAAACAAGGAGGAGATTCACTTTTCAAGATTTTTGCTCCAGCTCAATTAACCTTTGGATGTAATTTTCTAGATGGTAGTTCATTTTGGATGTAATTTTCTAGATGGTAGTTCATCATGAAATGGGTCTGTAATTCTTCACAACTCTTATGAAGAAGGTTCTCACTGCATTTGTAAACAACTTGATTCACAATATTCCAGGGGCTTTAAATAACTTAGCTCCAAAGCCATCTACCCCTACTTTGCTGTCTCCAATGCCATTAAGATTATTCTTGTAATATAATAAGAAATTCTCTTAGTTTATTTATTTCTCCCACCATTCTCTTGCATTTAAAATCTAATATGAACTGGTTAGATTAGGAACCAAAAGGTAGGATGGTCATATAAAATTATTATATAATTATAATTGTTCCGATAAAAATCAATGTCACATTCTAATTTACTGATTGAACTTAAAAATCGATAAATTTTTTCAATCGACAAATTAATCTTTTTATATTTATTTTTAAATTTTTTAACACAACGTTGTTTTAGATGGTGAGTAAAAGAAATCTAAAAATTGAAAGAAAAAAAAACTTTCTTCCTCCCTCACATTTAGGAAACCTTCTGGAATTTATTTGATTGTATTGTTAAAACTTATTTGAGTTTGTGTTTTTATGAACTATATTTATAGCTTACTTTGTTTTAGTTATATTTGAATTTCCAAAAATATTATACACTTGTTATATTTAGAAGTTGGACATTGATGAAAAATTATTATCAACTTATTTGCATTAGTAGAACTATTCTTTTAAACTTTATAGTTAAGAAATTTAAGTCAAAATTTTTATTTCATAAATATTTTTTATTTTTGAATTTGTATAAATTAGATTCACAATCATGTAGTCTTATCACTATCTGATTAATAGTGAAGGTTTTAGTTTTCTTCTCGGTCCCAGGTTTGAATTCTCCATAATCCGTCCATGCTCAAGTCTATATGCTCTCAATAGGGTTTTAAAACACTATTCTACTCTATCTACTCTCAACAAACAACTTCCACAATAATTCATATTCTCTCCTTTTGCCATTAATTACATTCACATCTTATATGGCTATAGAAGATGCCACACCCACACACACCAATGAATCCAAATACAAAAATGTCCTTTTTCTCTCTCCCTTATACCATTATATATATATAACCCCTTACACCATCTTCCTTCATTGCATAAATAAAACTACTTACACCTTTATTCAACTTCTCTAATATTAATCTTTGACTTCTATTATCACCATTTTTGCCCGACTCTTAATATTCAGTTGTGTTTCTTGACTTTCATTAATTTAACTTTCTAATGACACAAGTTTCTTCCTCATAATTAACCATCTTTATACTCCATCTCTCTGGTGTTCACTAAATTCATCGATTACTATGGTTGTTGAGAAAAATGGTAGCAACAACCATCACCAAACATTTGATCTATCCATTGATCAACAAATGGATTCTAAGTCTTTCGACGACGATGGTCGCCTCAAACGAACCGGTAATCAATTAGTCTCTTTTCTTCTAATTGTCGTGCTGAGTTAGATCCAACTCAAATTCTAATATGTTGTTACAGGCACATATTGGACTGCAAGTTCCCATATAATAACAGCTGTGATAGGTTCTGGAGTGCTGTCTCTAGCTTGGGCTATAGCTCAGCTTGGATGGGTTGCTGGTCCTATTGTCATGATTCTCTTTGCTTGGGTCACTTATTACACCTCCGTTCTTCTATGTGAATGTTATCGAAATGGTGATCCCGTCAATGGCAAGAGAAACTACACTTACATGGAAGCTGTTCATTCAAATCTCGGTAATTTAAGATTCACCGAACAAACTAGTGGGATAAGGCTCGATTGTTGTTGTTTTATGTTTTATGTGTTTATGTTTGATCAGGTGGTTTTCAAGTCCAATTATGTGGGATAATTCAGTATCTCAACCTTGTTGGAACCGCAATTGGATACACGGTAGCTTCAGCCATAAGCATGATGTAAGTTAATTTAATTGAAATTTTATCTATGAAATCTGATTTGAAAGAAAATTAATAGTCTAATTGACTTTTATTTGTGTATGAAACAGGGCAATTGAAAGGTCAAACTGTTTTCATAAGAGTGGAGGAAAAGATCCATGTCATATGAACAGCAACGTTTACATGATTGCATTTGGTGCCGCGCAAATTGTATTCTCTCAAATTCCAGATTTTGATCAATTATGGTGGCTTTCCACTCTTGCTGCTGTCATGTCCTTTACATATTCAACGATTGGTCTTGGCCTTGGTATTGGAAAAGTTATAGGTATATTAATTTATACTAGTAATTTCTATTAGAAAACTAATGTTTTTTCATCTATAGCAGCGTGGGGCGTACTTTCATTTGTTGTCGATTATTTATGAAACACTAATATCTTTGGAAAAAGTGTCGGTATTCGTGTTGATACCTGCACCGATTCTTATTATTATATTTAAATGATTATCAGTATCATGATATCAGTATTGATGTTGTGTCTAAAGTGTCATTGCTTAAGAGTTTGTTACCTTTCATATCTATATAAACTTTATTATATATATTTATGAATATATTTGGACAATAATATAACAGAGAACAAAAGGTTTGCTGGAACCATTACTGGAGTAAAAGATGTGACAACAGCTCAGAAAACTTGGGGGAGTTTGCAAGCTCTTGGTAACATAGCTTTTGCTTACTCATTCTCCATGATTCTTATTGAAATTCAGGTATTTGTTTAATACTTTTGTCTATTTATTTTTTTAAAATATCATCACTTCTCACCTTATATATCTTTGGTTAAGATAAGCTCAACCAAAATTTGAAGAATTACATTACATTGTGAATCAGGACACGGTAAAAGCACCACCTCCGTCAGAGTCGAAAACAATGAAAAAGGCTACAATAATCAGTGTTACAGTGACAACAGTTTTCTACCTGTTTTGTGGTTGTTTCGGATATGCCGCTTTTGGAAATTCAAGTCCTGGAAATCTTTTAACCGGTTTTGGATTCTATAACCCATTTTGGCTTCTTGACATAGCCAATGCTGCCATAGTGATCCACCTTATTGGTGCATACCAAGTTTATTGCCAACCCATTTTTGCTTTCATCGAAACTTACGCGGCGAGAAGATTTCCAGACAGTGATTTTGTGAACAAGAACATAAGGATTCCAATTCCCGGTTTTGATAGGTATAAACTCAACCTTTTCAGATTGGTTTGGAGGACAGTTTTTGTAATACTAGCCACTTTGGTATCAATGCTCCTTCCATTCTTCAATGATATTGTTGGATTTCTTGGTGCAATTGGATTTTGGCCTCTAACCGTTTATTATCCGGTGGAGATGTATATAGTTCAAAAGAAAATACCAAAGTGGAGCACAAAATGGATTTGTCTTCAATTGCTTAGTGGTGCTTGTTTTATAATCACTATAGCAGCTACAATTGGTTCTATTGCTGGGATTGTTCTTGATCTTAAAGTTTTTAAGCCATTCAAAACTACCTATTGATTCAATAGTACGATTGGAGTTACTTGGTGTATGTTCAATATGATTTGAGATTTTTATGACACAACTTCTGAATAAGCTTGTGTGAAGAGATGAATATTAAATGAGGGAATATTGGACGCACTTGGAAGACTTTTATTTAAAGGAAAATATTTATTTTGTATGGTTCTCTTCTATAATTATACTTGTTAAATATGACATAAATGAAACCAAGTTTATTGACACTTTTAACTTGTTTTCGAACATTTTTAATTTGGGATGTTCATCACCCTTTATTGACTTTTTACTGTTCTTATTTTCATTCGATAATTGATTTTAGAGATGGTCTTTTGATCTGGTCTAAATGATTCAAAAATTTGGATTTATGGTTGACGATGATCCAAAGGATATAATAGAGCACCAATTTTTTAAAGAAGAAAATTATGCTTATATGATGAAAAACATGCATGTACACTTAATGTCAGTTGAAAAGAATGTATCGGTAGAAATTACCGACAAACCTTTTATCCCTAAAACGAAGTCGATAATGTTGTTAAACTCCCAAAAGATTGGACTGATGATGAAACCAAAAAATCTTCATATGATTTGAAGGCGAGGAATATCTCCACTTTAAGCACTAAAGTATATTACTTTATCTCACATCATAAAAGCGCAACGCTTTTGCCAATATTTGGTTACGAACCTTCCTAGCTCATAATTGACTCCCAAACTTGAATTTGGTTACGATAACAATATTTTTTTTATTGTTTTAGGGCTTTATCAATGTTTTACCTTTAAAAAATAAACTTAGATGATCACTTCATTGTGATTCGAGTGTTTTTGTGTAACGAGTATTTTTTTTGCTCCACAACAGTTGGATCCATGAGTGGGATCCTTTTCGTCATATGAGGCGATCAAAATGTTGGATTTCCTAGGTGGGATCCTTTACGCCCTCATAGGCGATGAAAATTTCTGGTCCCCTAAAGGAAAATTTGTATTCCTTAAAAGCAATCAAATCATTTAACTCTTACAAGTGATAATTATTTTTTCCATTGCAAGGGAAACGATAAACATAAATTATGCCTTAAAAAGAAAATGATATTAAAAAATACTTCAAATCAAGAGTCGGAAAAGCAATCATACATAAATGGTTATGGAAGAAAATAACTGAAAGGTGACTAATATAAAATACGCTCGAAAAATCAAGAGTCGGAAAAGCAATCATACATAAATGGTTATGGAAGAAAATAACTGAAAGGTGACTAATATAAAATACGCTCGAAAATGTGCTGATGTCTTAAAAATTACAAAAAGTCCTAGAAATGGCAAAGAAATACAACAAAGGCCACCAGGGCCAAGAAATATTACAAAGAAAACCCAAACCATTAACTCTCCTAGGGATTGCCTCCTCCCTAATAGAATCCTATAACTAGGGACTCCACATTCTCCTATTTTCGTTGCCTTGCCCTCTTCTTGGGCATCCTTGGGGGAGAAGAATCATTAGACTCTATAGGACCCACCATCTCTTCATCCACTAGTAAGTCGTCTTGGAAAAAAATTTAGCAAGTCCAATTTACTCAGACCTAACTAGGGATAGAAGAAGGAAACCTATTATTTCTCATGTTCAAAGTAAATGCCATATATAGACACCAACTCATTAGTGAGCTCGAAAACCTCTCCCTAAAACTCTTTCTTGGAAAGAAGGGTGGCATCTAGGGATTCCTACAAGGATTTATCCTTAGCAAATATCTCCGCATCCTTGTCATCCACACCCACCAACTTCTTCTCCCAGGTCTCCTAGTGTCTCTATAGGGTCTTAAGAAACCTATGGTTCTCATTATAGCCACCCATATACTTCTTGATTTTGACCTCCTTCTACTTCTCATACATATCTCTTCTTTCCTAATCGACATCCTTCATCATCAACGCCCTTAGTAGAAGATTATTCTTCATGCTTACAATTGTAGGAGTATATTAGAATAGAAGGCCTTCGAATCACTAACAAAATCTTTAGAGAAAGGGAGATGAGAACTCGTTAATCGGGGTTTCAAGACCGACATCACTCCATAAAGTATGAGGATGGGGAGTATCGCTTTTAGGAAGTGTGTGAGTGCTCGTTTTTCCTAAAATGAGTGGGATGATATCAATAGTGGGAGAAGGGTGCTCTTCCAACCTCTCAGCCTTCACCCCTAGGCCAATTAGGAGTCGTATTCAAAAATGGAGGAAATGTTTGTGAGAATTGTAATAAGGTCCAATTTTCTTGAAGTTCTTGGGCATAGTGAAATGGGAAGCCATTGTCTTTTTTTCTTGGGAAAATAATAGAAAGGAAAAAAAGAAATTTCCACCATCACCGCAATCGTCGAAGGGAGGTGACTATAACCCTCAAAACCTATAACTTTGCACTAACATAAACCATATTATAAACATTTCTTTATAGTTCATACTCCCTACTGAAGAAGGGAGAGAAAAGGAAATTGATAGCTATTAAAGGTTGTGAACAAAGAATAAGGGGTGTAGAGATGTTATCCAGATCAAAGAAGTTTGTAGAAGACGTTGAACCAAAATAGAACAAAGAAAATGAAAGAGGATTTTTATAAGAGAAGTAAAACAACAGAGAACTTTTGAGGCTCCCCCATAATTTTGAGAAACTCAACACGCTTCTAATTCGTGACACTAGCCTTTAAGGTCTAGAATAATAGACCGTTATTACTTACATTAAATAAAAGTAAGTGTAACCACTTGGATGATTGATTGGTATTTCCATATGATATTTCAGTTAATTAGGAGACATCTGGTAAGGGGGAGATGACTTACCTCTTAATTAGGGGACTCGCCTCACATTAAAAGGGCTACCTACATTTGAGGGACTCTCCTAACATTAAAAAAGTCGCCTTTGGATGATGAGGGGCTCGCCTCACTATAAAAAGGTCACCTTCAGTAAAAGGACTCCCACCAAGCTGAGGGAATCTCCCCAAAATAATGTATCAAAGGGTTCACACTCAACTGTGTGATGGGTCCCGTAAGAAGCCTTACAACACTTCTCCATTTACAATTCTTGTGCTTGAGAGAGTGCTTAGTGTTATATTTATGAGAGTCCCAAATAGGGCGATGCCAAGGTCTCCACCTAGCATGACATCAGCCAGACCTTCACAGAACGCGGGGGCTCACCCTATGGACAAATGATATGTATAGTATTGGTATCCTCACACTATGTACATAAGTATATAAGAAATGGCCATACCATGACTCTTTAAAAGGTAGGTAGTCAACAATCTTCCCTGGTCAAGTTGCGAGTGGTTGCTTCCTATAAAGGTTTCCAAAATCTTAGGTCCAAAGGCCTCTATAAAAAAATTAAGTATTACATTAATATACATAGTCTCTCATCTATGTGAGCAGATTCTCTAAAATTACTGCAATATCATCATACACAACTTCTCGCTGCCGTGAACAAACCCTAACCAGTACAAATTATCATAAACCTAAATTTTTTGAATATCCAACTATTATATGAATACCATACACGCTTGTATTTTTTGACCTGTAGAAAAATAAATAAAACATCGAAAACTATTTCCATGTCTTACTTATTAACTATTTCACATACGTTTAAAAATGATAAACAAATTTAAAAAATATATATTTTCACAATTACTCTTGTTAAACGGTTGAAATATTACTAATATGATAAAAACAAAGTAAAACATAACATTTAATTTTAATAAAAAACTTAAGTAGAAAATTTTAGGTATGGTTCATACCAATAAAAATATGATAAATATTTTTAAATATTATTTAAAAAGTAAAAATAAAAATAATTTATATATGTGTAAAAGAAAATTATACGCTTATAATATTTTTGTTGAAAAATATTAATAATCACAATTGTACTTAATTTTGTCCTGATGTTAAATAATCTTTCTGTTTCAAATTATAAGTCGTTTTGACACTTTCGCACGAATTATGAAATGTAATTATTATTTTATAAAAAAGTAAAATTATGTATGATTTTATAAAAATGTCCCTCAATAATTACATTGAGGATTGAAATAAAGAATAGAAAGAAGAAAAATAAATAAATAATAAATGATATATTAGATAAAAAAAATTATTAATAATGTGTGAGGATTCTAAAGTGACTTATAATTTAAGAAAAATATTTTTGAAAAATTAAGTTATAATTTTGGAACGAGGGAGTAAATCATTACAGGTTAGGATAAGGAATTATATTGTTTTCTTTATTTCTCCAACCATTTTCTCTCTCTCTTAACAACCACTTACACAATATTTCCTATTCTCTCTTTTTGACATTAATTGCATTCACAACTTACATAGCTATACAGAAGATGCCACAGCAAAGAATCCAAATAGCAAAAATGTCTTCTCTCTCTATCTCTCTCCCCTTACTATATATAAAACCCCTTATACGGTTACACCATATTCCTTCATTGCATAAATAAACTACTTAAACGCTTATTCAATTCCTCTAATATTATAAAGCAGGTGTTTCCAAAGAGAAAGATCCACAACACGACAACCTCTTTGTGTCTCTTCTTCAACCTTTGACTTCTATTATCACCATTTTTGTCTGAACTGCCTAACTCTTATTATTCTATTCGGTTTCTTGACTTTTACAAACTCACTTTCATTAAATTCAACTTGCTAATTACACAACCTTCTTTCTCATAATAACGTCTTAATTAACCATCTTTATACTCCATCTCTTTGGCGTTCACTAAATTCAACAATTACTATGGTTGTTGAGAAGAATAGTAGCAATAATCATCCCCAAGCATTTTATGTATCCATTGATCAACAAACAGATTCTAAGTCTTTCGACGATGATGGTCGCGTCAAACGAACCGGTAACCAATGAGTTTCTTTTCTTCTAACTATCTTTTACTCGCTCGCGCTGAATTAGACTCAACTCAAATTCTAATATGTTGTTGCAGGCACATCTTGGACGGCAAGTGCCCATGTAATAACAGCTGTGATAGGTTCAGGAGTGCTGTCTTTAGCTTGGGCTATAGCTCAGCTTGGATGGATTGCTGGTCCTATTGTTATGATGCTCTTTGCTTGGGTTACTTATTACACCTCCGTTCTTCTATGTGAATGTTATCGTAATGATGATCCTGTCAATGGCAAGAGAAACTACACTTACATGGAAGTTGTTCATTCAAATCTCGGTAAATTACCATTCACCGAATTAGTTAGTGAGATAAGGCTCGGTTGTTGTTGTTTTATGTTTTATGTCTCATGTCTTATTCAGGTGGTTTTCAAGTCCAATTATGTGGGCTAATTCAATATCTCAACCTTGTTGGGGTCGCGATTGGATACACGGTAGCTTCTGCCATAAGCATGATGTAAGTTTAATTGAAATTTTAGCTAAGAAATCAAATTTGAAGGAAAAAATTAACGGTCTAATTGGCTTTGATTTGTGTATGAACCAGGGCAATTGTAAGGTCAAATTGTTTTCATAGGAGTGGAGGAAAAGATCCATGTCATATGAACAGCAACATTTACATGATTGCATTTGGTGCTATTCAAATTATATTCTCTCAAATTCCAGATTTTGATCAATTATGGTGGCTTTCCATTGTTGCTGCTATCATGTCCTTCACATATTCTACCATTGGTCTTGGCCTTGGTATTGGAAAAGTTATAGGTATATATAGTTTCTTTGTTTTGATTATTTATTTTTTAAATTTTGGTATTCCGACTCACGAGACATTCGGCCTTATGAATATATTTGAATAGAGAACAAAAAGTTTGCTGGAACCATTACTGGAATAAATGATGTGACAAAAGCTCAAAAAACTTGGGGGAGTTTGCAAGCTCTTGGTGACATAGCTTTTGCTTACTCATTCTCCATGATTCTTATTGAAATTCAGGTATTAATATTTTTTCTTTATTTTTTTTATAAAGAATGATACTCCACGCCTTAAAAATCATACAAAAATTTAAGGAATTATATTACATTGTGAAACAGGACACGATAAAAGCACCACCTCCGTCAGAGTCGAAAACAATGAAGAAGGCAACATTAATCAGTGTTATAGTGACAACATTTTTCTACATGCTATGCGGCTGTTTTGGATACGCTGCATTTGGAAATTCAAGTCCCGGAAATCTTTTAACCGGTTTCGGATTCTATAACCCATATTGGCTCCTTGACATAGCCAATGTTGCCATAGTGGTCCATCTTATTGGTGCATACCAAGTTTATTGTCAACCCCTTTTTGCCTTTGTCGAAAATTACACGGCAAAAAGATTCCCCGATAGTGATTTTGTGAACAAGAACATAAAGATTCCAATCCCCGGTTTAGATATGTATAAACTCAACCTTTTTAGATTGGTTTGGAGGACAGTTTTTGTAATACTAACAACTTTGATATCAATGCTCCTTCCATTCTTCAATGATATTGTTGGACTTCTTGGTGCAATTGGATTTTGGCCTCTAACTGTTTATTTTCCGGTGGAGATGTATATAGTTCAAAAGAAAATACCAAAGTGGAGCACAAAATGGATTTGCCTTCAATTGCTTAGTGGTGCTTGTCTTATAATCACTATAGCTGCTACAATTGGCTCTATTGCTGGGCTTGTCATTGATCTTAGAGTTTTTAAGCCATTCAAGACTATCTATTGATTCAATAATAAGATTGAAGTAACTTTCTGTATGATCAACATGATTTGAGACTTTTATGACACAATTTCTGATAAAGCTTGTGTGAAGAGATGAATATTGAAGGAGGTAATATTGTACACAATTGTAAAACTATTTTATTTAAGGGAAAATATTTATATTGTATGGTTCACTTTTATAATTATACTTGTTATAGTTTATTTGTAATGGCAAGTTGAACCTTGAAAATGAATTTGTTTCTTCTTATTTTTCTTTCCTTTAGATTGACAAATATGGAATAAGTGAGACAAAGTTTATAGACACTTGTAATATTATACAAGTGTTTAAACTAAAGTTTGAATTTAGTCTTTTGTTGAGAAATAGTTTATTTGTAATGGAAAGTTGAACCTTGAAAATGAAATTATTTCTTCTTATTTTTCTTTCCCTTAGATTGACAAATATGGAATAAGTGAAACAAAGTTTATAGACACTTGTAATATTATACAAGTGTTTTAACAAAGTTTGAATTTAGTCATTTATTATGTAATTATCACAATTAATAATAGACTTAATAATCTATTATCTAATCGATTAGGACAAGTGTTTAATTAATTTGGCAACTATAAAAGTCTTATAATTAATTGAACAATGTTTAAATTAACAAGTTAGGCTCCAAAAGCATTTTTGATCATTTTAATTTTAAAAAAGAAAAGAGATAATTCAAGATTAATTTTTAGTATGTCTATGATTTAGACCTACTATTTACAGAAATCCCTCGTTGTCTTTAAAAACGGACACGATCAAGTGAGTTTTTACACTTTCTCTCTTTCACGCTCTAAAGCTTCCAAGTTTCTTTGTATGATGTGTCAATCATATAAGCACTTCACTTGAATCTTCTATTAGATGATGCTTGAGATATCTTCAAGTTAGTCACCATCATCAGAAAGTTGTAAATATATCATCGGTGATCATAAAACTAATTCTTCATGTTAGTTTGATTCATAAGGATAACTTGATCTTGATAACCACTTTGTGCATCTTTGACAGATTGAGATAGCTTTAGTAATTGTTTGGTTGTGTGCGATGTTAACATCAAAACCACTTAAAGTGTTGTTACAATTTTAGGTGTTATCGTCATCAAAGCCATGAGATCATCAAGGCTAAGCAGATTCTTCTTGAGTCTTGTTATCCTTTAGATTTATCATATTGGATCACTTTTTGATTATACTTGCAAGCATATGGTTTCACAACAAATAAGTATAGAATGAAGATTTACATTATTTTATTTAATATCAATCTTATGATTCTTCTTTTGGGGAAAGTCATTTCTAAGAATTGAGGGGTTCCATATAAATGAAATGTGGAAAATCGAGGATGGTTTTCGTACTAATTTCTAGTTGGATAAATTGGGACCAAACCATACCCTTCTAATCTTTATTGTTACTCCTTATTTTATGGATACTACTCTTAATGTTACGGATGTGCTCAATTCATCAAAGAACTAGGATATTGGTTTCCTCTTTGATATCTTGATTGAGAGCATTACAAGTGAAGTTATGTTTGACCATAGACAAGATACCACACATAATGTTAAATCAATATGTGACACAAGAAATTGTTACAAGACACAAGAAATTATAGATGAATGATAAAATAAAGTAATAAATAAAAGACAAAAATGTAAACCTAGTTTGGTCACCTGTATTTAGAGGGAAGTAGCTTAGTGAAAACATAATTAAGTAATACTAAGTATTCTTATTTGAACTATCCCTAATTTTGGGCCTTTTCCTTATACTGCCCGTGAATTTCAACTCAGACTCCCTCTAAATATAAGATCTCCTTACTTCTAATCAAACACTCTATAAATTTTTTGTAAGTCTTCGATAAAAAGAACATGACAAATATCATGAAAGAAAACCAAATTATATCTCTCAAAGATGTTAGTGTATAAGATACTTTTAGTGAGGGTAGAAAGAGAGAGAATAAGGAAATAAGGATTCTATTATTGAATGAAATTGTACAAAATGAATTACAAACTATGTTTATTTATATACAACTAACTTGTACACTAAGTAGGCTAACAAACCCTAATTGGGAATGGGCTTGGATCACTCAACTTGGATTATATTTGATATCTCAATATATCCCATATAATCCAAATTGTCGAACCTACGTTAATCATAGCCGATCTAAATTATTCCTAATTTCTTTCTAAAATTTAGGAATTTATCGATCTTCAATCCTTTGGTAAAAATGTCGGCGACTGCGCCTCACTTGAGCAATGCCTTACTTCAAGTTCACATCGATTAACCTTCTCCCTTAAGAAGTGAAATATAGCGTCTATATGCTTACTCCTTCCATGCAGAACTGGATTATTTGCAAGATTTACGGTTGTCATGTTGTCGATCTGTAAAACCAGGGGTTTCTTCATTTTGACTTGCATTTCTTCAAGCAAGAATCTGATCCAAATTACTTGACACACAATATAGGATCCTTCTATATATCCATCCTTACACGATGATAATGCCACCACATGTTGCTTTGTTAAACACCATGATATTGGGGCACCAGAGACTTGAAAGAAATAACTAGTTGTGATTCTTCGATCTTCTTTATCTCCACACTAATCAGCATCTGAATAACAATTAAATGTATCTTCTTTGCTTTCAGAATCTTGTTGAAATAGAATTACAAAGTTTGTCGATCCTTTTAAGTATCTCAGGATTCTTCTTGCAACGTTCATGTGTGACGCCCTTAGTTCACTCGTGTATCATCTACTCACTAGTCCGACCACGAAACCAATATTAGGTCGACTATTGCACACATATCTCAGAAATCCAACTATTCAATTAAAAAAAGTTACATCGACTTTGTCTTCCTCTTCATACTTCTCCAACTTCAAATTTTGTTCGATGGATGAAGATGTTGGAGTAGAATCATCCATCCTAAATCTCTTGAATATCTCTTTGACATACTTCCTTTGATGTAACACTATTACCTGCTTTGACATTTGAAATTCTATTCTGAGGAAAAATGGAAATTTTCCCATATTCGACATTTCAAATTCCCTCATTATTAGCTCTTTAAACCTAGACAAGTTCTCCAAGTTATTTCCAATTACCAGCAAGTCATCGAGATTTAAGTAGGTGATTGTTATATTTTGTGTCACAACCTGAACATACACACCATACTCATATTTGTATTTGATGAATCTCAATTCGACTAAGTATGAGTTGATCTTCTCCTATGCCCTAGGTGCCTGTTTGAGGCCATAGAGCACTCATTGCAACTTATACACCTTACTTGATTCCTTATGAATCTCAAACCCGTGAGGTTGTGTGATATATAGCTCTTTGTCTAAGGGTTCATTCAAAAATGCTAACTTCACATCTAAGTGAAATGTAGACCAGCCTTGCTTGCATCCCAAGGCTACCACTAGTCGAACAGTCTCCAATCTTGACATTGGAGCAAATACTCCAGAGTAGTCCAATTATGCTTTTTGAATAAATCCTCTAGCTACCAATCTCACCTTGTGTCTTGCTATCGACTCACCAGTATTGTGTTTCAACTTCAACACCCACTTTACTTTGATATCTTTTGTGTGTGCTGGAAATTTGACTAACTCACATGTGTTGTTTCTTTCGATTGTATGTAGCTCTTTGACCATGGTTGACTTCCATTGTTTATTCTTTAAAGTCTCTCTATAGTTAATTGTTTCACCACCTGCAAGTAAAGTAAAATGATCTAATTCTCCATCTGGTGTTACTTCATCATCACCAATCACTTCATAGTCTTGAGGTCTTGTTGGACAAACTCTAGTTCTTTGAGGTATCTGGCTTTTGCTAGCCACACCCTCTTCGACTTCGACTATGTCGGAAATGTCAACAACTGCTTCGACTTTGAATAGAATATCAGTAATTTATTTGACTTGGACTTTTATTAGTTTCTTCGTCGAATACAACTCATAAATGGCTTATTAAATGCATCATCAAAATTCCATTCCCAGATATAATTCTCATCAATCATAATATTTCGACTTATCATAATTTTACCATTGATTGGGTTAAATATCTTGTATGCCCCAGTTTTATAATATCCTTCTAGAATCCTATGTTCACTCTTGTCATTAAGTTTCCTTCGTCTTGCACCAGGAACATGTTTGTAACATATAGATCCAAACACCTTATAATGACTCAATGATGGTCATTTTCCACTCCACACTTGTACAGGGGCCTTGTTCTTCAATTTCTTGGTAGGGCGTGTATTTAGGATATAAATAGCAATGGAAACAAGTTCACCCCATAAGGATTTTGGCAAATTCTTTTGCTTTACCATGCATCTCGCCATATCTAATATGGTCGTATTTCTTCTTTCTATAATTTCATTATGTTAAGCTGTTTAAGGAGCAATTACATCGTGATCGGCACCATGTTCTTCATATAACTCTTCAAACATCTTGGATGTGTATTCGCCATCTTCATTTGTTCTCAAAACTTTGATCTTCTTTTCACTCTAGTTTTCGACAAGTATCGTGAATCTCTTAAAGATTTCAAATACTTTGTCCTTTCGCTTGATCACAAAGATCTAGAGTTTTCGACTGTACTCATCGATAAATGAGCCTAAATACATGTTTCCGCCAATGGTATGTGTTAGGTCTGTAGATTGGAAACAATTTTGGTAAAATATTCTACTCAAAAAATGCCATGAAGAATAATGTATCCACGGGTAATATGAAGATGTCACAGCAGATGTCATGACATGTGCTATAGACTTGAACTGGTTTTTAGTTCAGAAACATTATGACTCTGTTTGTTTTAAATTGTATGATCGGATTAAGCAACCTTTGTAACGTTCTTCTGTAACATTATTGGAGAAATTTTATCCTACTTTCATGGAGAAAGTATAGGAATCGGTGAAGACTTGTGAAGCGCTTATGGGCCAACCCTAAGCTTTTGTCATCATATAAAAAGGTATGATAACCCTACTTGTAGAGATAGCCATTCCAGAGAATATTGAATGTACTGAGTTTAAGTTTTAAGTTTTAAGTTTGGGTTGGTTATTATTTGTGAGCCACTCTAGTATTGTTTAATACTTGAGGTGGACGTTAATTGAGTTATAATTTGTTAATCATCAGTAAGATTTGAAGTTATGATGATTATGGGTCTTTGAAGTGTGTCTTTAAGTATTTGTTATTGTTAATATTCACCGTGTGTGACTGAGGGGGAGTGAGAGGGGTTTCTCATATCTAAGAAGGTCTTAGGTAGAAGGGTCATTGGGTAGTGATTAAGTGAGGGGTGTAAATGGGGATGTTTAACTCTAAATTAATACTGCTAATAGTGGACTTCATCCTTGGCTTGGTAGCCTCCAGACATAAGTGTGTATCACCGAACTGGGTAAACAATTCACTATATTATTTAGTTTTCTGCATTTAGTTTATGTGTTGTTATTTGTTCATCAAAGAGATATTAGTGTCGCGACATCACCTTCGACATCTCATATCTGATACCAGAATTTCAATTTGCCTGCTCTGTCTCTGGGTGAGATCTAGGGAAGATACTTTTTGGTACTGTGGACAAGGAAGGAGGATTTGTGAACAGATCATCCATTCTGGATGGTACTAACTATGATCTGTGAAAACCTCGTATGGTGGCATTTCTAAATTCCTTGGGCAGCAGGGCTTAAAATTTGTTCTAAAATGATGGACGCATCTTCTTATCATTCGAGAAGACAATCAACCCACTGGTGTTTTGAAGCCTTAGGAGGACTGGTCTAAGGAGGAAGACGAACTAGCTCTTGGAAACTCAAAAGCCTTGAATGCTATATTCAATAGAATAGACAAAAAACATCTTCAGATTGGTAAATACATGTGAAGTGGCCAAATATGCTTGGGAAATTCTCAAAATTACTCATGAAGGCACTTCCAAGGTAAAGATGTCAAGATTGCAGTTGTTAACCACCAAGTTTGAAAACTTATATATGAAAGAAGAGGAAAGCATTCAAGAATTCCACATGAACATCCTTGAGATAGCCAATGCGTGCAGTGCCTTAAGAGAAAAGATACTAGAGGAGAAGCTGGTAAGGAAGATTCTCAGGTCTCTCCCCAAGATATTTGACATGAAAGTGACTGCTATAGAAAAAGCTCAAGAAATAAACAACATGAAAGTAAATGAACTTGTTTGGTCCCTTCAAACATTTGAGTTAGGCATTAATGACAAGTTTGAGAAGAAGAACAAAAGCATAGCATTTGTGTCAAATACTGAAGGAATAGAAGAGGAATGTAATCTAAACATTGAGGAATGGCTATCTAATACTTTAGTCTTTCTTGGAAGACAACTTAATAAAGTGCTGAAGAAGATGGAGGTAAATTCAAGACCTAATGTCAGGAACATTCCATATGACATCAGCAGAACAAATAACTTTGGGAAGAAAACATAAGCTGAGGAAAGGTTTATTCAAAGCAGAGGAGTAAGGTGTTACGAATGTGAAATATTTGGTCACATTAAACCTGAGTGTCCAACATTCCTTAAGATGCAAAACAACGGACTGAATCTATCCTGGTCTGATGAGGATTCTAAAAATGAGGTCCAAGAAGAATCATCCAAATATGTAACAACTCTAACTAGTACATACATCTTTGATGGAGATTCAAGTGATGAGGAGTTAACATTTGAATAGCTGGCTGCTACATACAAGGAGCTATTAGTAAGAAGTGTTGAGGTGTGTCAAGATGGGGAGAAACAAAATAAGCTTATAATCCAACTAAAAGTTGAGCAGAAAGAACATCTGGAAACTATCTCCAAGCTGGAAAATGAAGTAACTATGCTAAGGTCAGATCTTGACAAAATGTCCAAATCCATCATAATGCTAAACAATGGATCTGACACATTGGATAAAATACTTCAATCAGGAATAATAATAGGGTATATGAGTGGTTTTGGATTCAATGAAACAAAAGAACCATCTCCAGAACCTATTAAAATCCAAGATAAACCAAAGATGTCCAATCAAAATTTTCAACATCATGGAAGAAGTAACCACAGACAGCCCAAAAGAAGATTTTAGCACTGGAGATGTCACTACTGTGGAAGATATGGTCACATAAAGCCCTATTGTTTCAAGTTTTATGTTTACCCTAACCTTACACATCAAACTAATGTGACTCAGACTAACACAAATGGAAAGAAACAATGGATTCCTAAAGATGACATTTCCTGTTTCTTAGCACACATGTCACCTCCAGTAACAACCAAAGAAGACTGGTATTTTGATAGTGGATGCTCAAGGCATATGACAGTGGTCAAGGAGCTACTAGTGAATATCCAAGCACATCCAACTAGTTGTGTTACCTTTGGAGATGGAATAAAAGGTGAAATCAAGGAAGTAGGAAAGACAAATTGCCCTGGGACTCCTAACATTGAAGATGTGTTGCTTTTTAAAGGATTAACATCCAATTTGATTAGCATAATCCAACTGTGTGATCAAGTATTCAAAGTAAACTTTACAAAGTAAGTTGTTATGCAAGGTATGAGGACCAAGGACAATCATCTATCCCAACCACAAGCTACTACACATTTGTTGAACTCAAACAAGACAAAGGCAACTGTTCCCATGAGAATAACACGAAGCATATGGTAACTGAACTCAATGTTCCAAAGGATGCCATAACATCATATAACTCTGAAGAAATCATTAATAGTCAATCTGTTGAAAGCAAGAATGTGGACCTGAACCACAAATTTACTGAGATGAAATTGGCCGACAATTATTCAAAGAGATGGAATGTAAATGGAATTTCAAGAAGTGAACAATGGGTCTGTATGCTAGAGAGATTATAGCAATTAAAAGCATGTGGGAATGTCATTAAAGGGATTGAATTTTCAAAATATCATTTATCACTGTTGGAACATGACATTCAACATATAAAGAGCACATACCAAGTGCAATCATTTCAAATTTCCCCCACACGCTACGCAAAATTTGTGACCTACAGTGCTTTCATCTCCTACCTCCGGAAAGACATGTTTCAACCTTCCACTTTCAGAAACTCCAAGATGTCTCAACATGATGAATATTATCCAATCAAGATCAATTTATGCTCGTCTAACTCTGAAGCCCACAATAAGAACATCTCCACTGATGAAGCCCTAGACGTGGATCCACTAGCCATAATTCCATGTACGGAGGGAAGACCTAAAAAGCTCTGCATCTTCCATGCAAGACGTCCAAGAGGAACTTCATCCCTTGTTGTAGGTAATATTTATAATCCTTTTGTTGTACCCCAAAAATTTTCCTCCCATTTTTGAGGTCAAGATACATCCTCATGCTCAAGGTTACTCAAGATTGATCAGACAAACCATCTCTTAATCAATGGACCTACAATTAGGGTTTTACTTTACTCAAAGAAAATTAAATCTCCAATGCCTCAAGTGGAATTCATGGTGTCTCATATTTCTCAAAATATCTCCATGTCAAATTTCAAGCCTCACAACACAAGTTTGCTCAGTCAATTGCTCAGATGGTTGAAAATCAGTTGTATTGGACCACAAGTCAACTGTGGTCAATATATAGTCAAACATCATAATTTTTGGTCAACATCAAGATTTTGAAGTTACATTAATCATTTTATCAAGGGTTGATCATGATTCATCAAGACAACTCAAGATTCAACAAAAGTCAAAAGTTACTAAATTAGGGTTTTCTTAAGGAAAAGTCAATTGAAGTTTGACCAGGCATAACTTTCACATACTTCATCAGAAATTCCTCAACCAAAGCTCATTATGAAGTAAATTCAATTTTCTACAACTTTGTCTCTCAAAGGTTTTTCCCAAAAAAATCTTCATTTGAGAGATATGGTCCAAGTTATTGTAGGTCCTTTTAAAAGTCAACAAAAAGTCATTTTTTCTCAAAGAAGTGTACAAGAACATGGAAGCTTCAAGTGAGATAAAACCAAAGAGAGGTTTTAGAGGACATCTTAATCTTTCTAAAAAGTCCAAGATCACCCTCAAATGTTGAGAATTGAGCAAGATATGATTGGTGCAAGTTTGGCAATGTTAAGAAAGTGTGTGAAATGAATATTGAGCAAAACTTGAATCTTGGACTAATGGGCCTAAGTTTTGAGTTTCAAACATGTCCATGACCATAAATAAGACCTCTAAACTCATCCATGCAATATCTTAATATTTATTTTATTTTATTTATTTATTATTTTATTCATTTAAATTCAAAATAAATTAAATAAAATGTAAGATTGATGCATGATGCATGTAGGGCCTTAAATCTACATTGCTTGAGGTCCAAACAAGCTCTATATAGTTGGAAAAAATGCACAAGATTGATTGGAATGAGATTGGAAAAGATTGGAAGTTATTTTGACATGATTGCCAATCAAATATTACATAAGCCTCGAACACGGATTGTTGCTCTCAAAAACCCTAAGAAAATTTCTCAAAATTATTCAAGTTTAGGGCTAACTCAAACCCTACTCCCCAGCCGGTTTCAACCCAAACCAAGGCCATAAATCGTTTCCTGAGGATCAAAGGAGTTGATCCAACCCAATTGTCAAGCAATTCCACGTCCAAAACTCACCCCTAAAGTCCACTGGTTTAGTAAATGTTTTTGAATTTCAAACTTTTAATTCCTACAATTTAAATACATTTAATGCTTGCATACATGTTCATACTCATGTTTGTGATTGTTTAGAACCATCATTTATGAGATTTGATGCACGAATTGTGTTTCACCATTGTTAGGGCACGAAGCTTCTACTTTATCGTGTCCCTATTTGCAGGCCATTTCATGGCAAACAGACACCACCATTGAGTTTGCAGACCTCAATTTAGGGGGTAGGCTTAACCTCTGGCTTCAATTCATGTTATTTTGCAGGTTTCAATTTTAGGACAATTGGAGAAGACGACCGGAGTTTGACTCTGGCGTCTCTGACTTTGGTTGACTCGTCGGTGCAGGCGTGTCTTCATCTCATCCGTTCATTCAAATTCTCAGGTCCCCACCAACACTCGTTTGTTTTAATTCAGATTCTTGAAATTGATTTTCACATATATATTTATGGTTGTAGTTAAATACACGGATGTATCACCACCCGAGTGGTTCAACATCGTCACAGGTTCGAGTTCCGCCTTTTGTAATTTTTTCTATATTTTCTACATGTTTCACATATAGCCTTCCAAAGTCATCATATCAACACCATTGGTGCATGGCTGAGTGGTATACTTTTAGACCTGTGACCTTGAGGTAACGAGTTCAACACTCTCAGCCACCATTCCTAAGTTTTAACACATTGCCTTTCTTTCTTTTTTTCAATTTCCTTTTAATTTTCTTTCTAATTTAATTCTTTTCAAAAATTCTTTTAGTTTTTTTCTAAAAAACATAAAAAAAATATTTTAAAATTAGTTTTAGGTTAATTAGTTTTAGGTTAATTAGTTAATTGATTAATTAATTAATTTTTGACTTAAAATTTAATTTTATTTAATCAAGTTTGATTTTATTTTTATAATTAATTAGTATTTAATTTAGGATTAATTTTTCACATTAAAATCAAATCACAAAAAATACAAAAATATGTTTTTCCAATACTCAGGATGTTAGAACATTTTTGCATTTATTAAAATATTTTTCTCTTTATTTATGCTTTTGTTTTAAATTCTAGAAAACGATGTATAGGCCGCATGTGTATTTTTGTAATAGTCGTAGTTTATTTTCTCGCACTTTTTTCAATTATGTAACTGCTTACATGATGTAATAGGTTAGGACTTTATTTTCTCGCATTTTATTATTATGTAACTGTCCCAAAGCCATGTAATAGTCTTAGGTTTAAATTCCCGCACTTTATTTTCTGTATATATTAGTTGTTAGATGTATGCTAATAGGATTGTATGGCAAGACTAAAACCAACATAGAATAACCCTAAATTCGAGATAAATATCTTAATCAATACACTTCTCACACTTATACCCTTAGGGTATCCTCTCTTGTTGACTTACGAATAATGTTCATGTCCCTCGAACGTAGGGATATCTTAGTAAAGTTTCCTACGAATAACATCATCATAGTCCCTTTGATATAAAGATCATAGTCCCTCGATGACCCTCTGAGTTGCCTACGAATACACGATATTGTCCCTCGATTGTTGCATATAAAAAATGATGATAGTCCCTTCGAATTGCTAAGGTATCCTTACAATGTTGTCTTCGATGACCATATGATGACCCTGCGCATGTCCCTTCACATCCAATGGATGGGGTTACCTACCAATTAATAGTATGGATAACACTATCCCTAAAGGAGAAGGAAAATAACAATAACGACCTTGAGTGGGTAATAACTCTTAATGGCTTGCTCGCAACAACATTTCAAAACACAATACCTCTTACACTTCATATTTTCAAACAAATATTTTCAAACACTTCGTACGCATTCTTGAGGACTGATACAAGAATAATTTTACAAAGTTAAATCAAAATATTTTCAAACAAATCACACACAAAAGCAAGTTTTTTCAAAAGTGAGTTAAGCAAATAAGAGCCCGTAGATAACTACGTGTAAAAAGGGTGATAACACCTTCCCTTTTAATAACTTACCCCCCGAACTCAAAATCTATCAAAGGTCTTTCCTATTTTTTCATCTTTCCTTATTGGATAAAAGAAAAGTCGGTGACAACTCTTGCTAACCTCCACATTTGCGATAAAACACAAAACAACTAAGTCAGTTTTCCCACTGAATTACACCTACTAATAATGAACCAGATCAAGATGTTATGGATGTTGATAGGACTATTAGGAAATTAGTCACTAGGGTTTTGAATGTTGGATTACCCGTTCAAGGAATTACCCCTCTTTCCCATATACCTGCTGAGGTTGCCCCAAAAGGGCATGTTGAATCATGTGTAAGGGAAGAAGAAAATACTTAAGGGAGTCTTAGAGAGGGAACTAAGTCTAACCTTGGAAGAAGAAAATACTTAAGGGAGTCATAGAGAGGGAACTAAGTCCCTCCAAGAGTGTCAAAAAGAAGGTCATGTATGGACCTCCAAAATCCTGGAGCAAAGTTGTTCCCTCATCAAGCAAGAGTATGACTATGTCTGAATCAGACTCAGACTATGATGTTGAGGATGATGTTCAAGACATCACTCCTGTGAAGAAGTCTATTATTAAGAGGCCATCTGATAATGTGCATGATGCACCTACTGACAACATTTCCTTCCACTCCACCAGCTATGTCACAAGATGGAAGTATATTTATCAGAGGAGAATTGCCTTGGAAATAGATACCTTGAAGTACAAGGAAATCATGAAGTTAATCTTTGATGTTGGATTGATGAAGAATGTAACCAAGCTGGCTAAAAGTTATGAGGTTTTGGTCAAGGAATTTATTGTTAACATCCCTGAAGACTGTGCTGATAAAAGGAGAAAGGATTGTCATAACATTTTTGTGAGAGGAAAGTGCGTTGAGTTCTCACCTGTTGTTATCAACAAGTACCTTGGAAGAAGTGAAAATGAGGAAACTGAGTTTGAAGTAACTAACAAGCAAGTGCGCAAGACCATCACTGCAAACCAAGTGAATGTGTGGCATGTTAAAGGAAAATTATCTGCTGGGAAGTTGAGTGTTAAGTATGCAATTTTGCATAGTATTAGAGCTGCCAACTGGGTTCCCACAAACCACACCTCAACCCTTTCAGTGAGGTTGCGAAAATTTATCTATGATGTTGGTATGAAGAATCCATTTGACTATGGCTCCTACATCTTTGATCAAACAATCAAACATGCTGACATATGTGTTGTGAAGATTCCAATTGCCTTTCCCTCTCTAATATGTGTTATTATTCTCTAACAATATCGTGTAATTCTATCCACTATTGACACTGGAAGTAAAAGAGGAGCTACCCTATCACTTCACCAGAAGCTATTTGCAGGGGAACATGTCCTAGACATTGTTTTAACATCTGCAGGTGTTAAGAACAATACCTCAAGTAAGGGTGATGTGATTGCTGAGTTAAGAGAAGTCTGTAAAGAACTGGATGAGGTTATACATATCAACTCAACAAGAAAGCTGAAATTTGAAGAAACCATCTGAGCTCTAAGAAGGGTTGCTGCTACAAGTGCTGCTCAAGAGTTGCAGGAAGAAGAAAGCAATTCTGCAAGTGAGAGTCAAAGCTCTTCTGAAGATGGATCAGGAAGTGATGGAAGTGGTGGGTCTGATGGTTCTGCAGATAATTGAGTGTTCTTAAAGCTATGTTAATTGTGGTTCTACTGGCTCTTATTTTGAATTTTAGTTATCTCTTGTGTAATTTTGGCACTAATGTGCTTGACAAATGATTTGGTCTATAATATCCCTAACAATTAACTCTAGGTAACAATGAATGATAGTTTAATCTAGAATTTCATATTGTTATCTTTTATGAGTCAATTCTAGCTTTGGCATATTATGGATAAAAAGGGGGAGAGTGGTGTGATATGGTGACTAACTCGAATGTGTGATCTTGACCAATGAAGTTTGAAATCTGATGTTGGGGAGAAAATAACTATGTTAATTGTGTGTGCATTTAAATATACTGATGTTGTATGCAGGGGAGAAACTGAAACTAATTATGTGACTGTGTTTATGCATTTGTGATGTTATGTTCTAACTGATGTTTGAACATTGAATTTTTCCATTGTATCTCTGATGAATTGTGATGCTGATTATGTTGTGCTGCTCTGAATATGATGCTCTAACATGTCTAATGAATTATATAAAGCTGACATCCATGTTTAGGATGTATTTGCTTAGCTGTTAGTTGTGATGTTGATGTTAACTTTATAGTTTATATCCTCAAATAATGATTTAGCCAAGATTTTCCAAATGGGGAGTTTGTTAGTTCTGTAGATTGGCAGCAATTTTGGTAAAACATTCTGCTCAGAAAATGCCATGAAGAAGAATGTATCAACATGTTTTATGAAGATGTCACGACAGATGTCCTGACATGTGCTACAGACCTGATCTAGTTTTTAGTTCGAAACATTAGAATCTGTTTGTTTTAAACTTGTTCTTCTACAACATTATTGGAGAAATTTTATCCTACTTTCATGGAGAAAGTATAGGACTCGGTGAAGACTTGTGAAGCTCTTATGGGCCAACCCTAAGCTATTGTCATCATATAAAAAGGCATGTTAACCATACTTGCAGAGTTAGCCATTCTAGAGAATATTGAACGTACTGAGTTTAAGTTTAGGTTTTAAGTTTTTGTTGGTTGTTACTTATGAGCCACTCTAGTATTGTTTAATACTTGAGGTGGAAGTTAGTTGAGTTGTAATTTGTTAATCATCGGTAAGCTTTGAAACAATGATGATTATGTGTCTTTGAAGTGTGTATTCAAGTATTTGTTATTGTTAATTGTCACCGTGTGGGAATGAGGGGAGTGAGAGGGGTTTCTTAGATCTAAGAATGTCTTAGATAGAAGGGTCATTGGGTAGTGATTAAGTGAGAAGTGTAAACGGGAAAGTTTAACTCTAAATTAATATTGCTAATAGTGGACTTCATCTCTGGCTTGGTAGCCTCTAAACGTAGGTGTGTAGCATTGAAATGGGTAAACAATTCACCGTGTTATTTACTTTTCTGCATTTAGTTTTTGTGTTGTTATTTGTTCATCAAACAGATATTAGTGTCGTGACATCACCTTCGACATCTCATATCTTATACCAGAATTTCAGTATGTTTTCTAACGAGCCACATACATCAGAATATACAAATTCGAGTATGCAGGAGGTTCCCGACTAGATAACCTTCAATGAGTTTGTCGGGCATCTCAAGAGTTGGTATACCAATTATCATATCTTGAGTAATTAGTTGATTGAGTGATCGAAATTTTAAGTGACCAAACCTCAAATGCCACAACCAACTATTCTTGTGGTCGACAATTGTTTTTTAGACATTGTACCTTAGTTGAACTAGTCAAGGTCTTAAATGTCTTATTCTTCGACATAGAACATTTAAAGACCAAGTTATTTAGAGTGTCTAACACTTCCAAAAGTCCATCTTCCATAACCATTGGGAAACCTTTTTCGACCGATAGTCCAACAATTAGTAGATTGCACTTTATTCCAAGTACATAGAGTGCATCTTTGATCATAGCTTTCGCTCCATTGCTCCTTTGAAAAATATGTTGACAATACCTCTACTTATAACTAGCTATTATCTACAAGTTTTCCCTTGCACTTCTTCGACTCGTCAAAATCTACCAACCATATTTTTCTACCAGCCATGTGATTCGAGTCGCCTAACTCGAGGTACCAGATTTTGGATCGACGTATTTATCTACAGTTTCACCCATAATCACATTAAGATTACAAGAATATGGAGTTTCATAACAAATATACTGAAAATTCGACCCAATCCCAATAAGATCACACGTAATAGTTAGAAAAGATAATAGGATCTTTTCCCGATAAGATCACATATCATCTAGAAAATAAATCTTTTCAAAAATATTTTGCATAGAATCTAGAAAATAAAAATTTACAAAATAAATCATGTGGAATTAAAAGAAAATAAACATTAAAAATAAATCTTTTTAAAATATTTGTTTTCAGAATAAACCACGATATTATAAAATAAAATCATGATAATCAAAATTGAACCGAGTATAAAATCGGCGTGTCAGCGTGCCTAAGAGTTTAACATTTTAGGGTTTGACCGGGGTTAAACCTCGATTAAACCGCTTATAAATATATTAATATTTTTATTTATATATGAATAATAATACATAAAAATAACTATATTTTAAAATAGTATAAACACATTTATTGATAATTTTATAATAATTAATATTTAAAAGTTTAGTTAAAACACATTTAAAAGTTTAAAATTGTCAATAAATAAAATAGTAAAATGTGTCTAAAAAGTAATTAAATTAATTTTTACAAAAATTAAGAAAAAATTTAAAAATAAAATAATGGGCTAAAAGTCTAAGACTCTAAGTAGACCTAAGACCTTTAATCTATTGTGTATTCTTATTATTATATAAAATTCCTTTTTATTCATAACGTGAATTGAGACAACAAAATTTGATAATAGTTTTTTTTAAGCTTTTTTATTTAGTTTTGCTACGTTATTATGTATAAGAGTGATTAGAGAAAGAAGACAGAAATTAAATTAATCACTATTTTGATTCAAAATAAAACTCTTTATCATATTTTTTATAAATCAAAAGTAAAATTCAGTATGGTCTTAAAAGTTGTCTAAACCCTCGATTTTTTTATTTTTGACTTATTTTTGATCGATTTTCCTATTTAAATCCCAGTTGTTTACAAACTATTTTTCAGGTCTAAACATATCAATTATGGTTCTGGTTTTCGAACTAACCAGTTGAACTGGATGATCAAGTCCAATTTTAATTGCCAAGAATAAAATAACTTATGCTCGAGATATGATTTGTTCTCTAACGATCACGTAAAATTTAGAATCAAATAAAATCCTTTTAATAATCGCCCATCAATAGAAAACATAGGCAAGATGTTTCAACAATTTACATCACATCTTGTTTAACATTTTGTTGTAATTCATATGCAATAAAAATGATAGTGTGATATGTTGTTCTTGAGGATTTTGGGCCTTATGCTATTAGGTGGGAGGCATTAGTAGTCATCAAATCATAGTTCAAAGGAAAACACTTTACTCCATATTCCTACAATTATTTCTCCACCTATACAATTCACTCAATTTGACCATTCACTCAATTTGACCAAAATGCCCAAGTAATATATTTGATAAAAAGCCTTCAAAAATAAAGTATTGCATTTTGAAGTTATCTAGTGGCTACAACAAAGTTAAGTTTATGAAACAATTAAAAATCGAAGGCTAAAGTAAAGAAAATTGTTGCATATTCTACCAAGTTCTCCAAAAGTCTTTCTACTAAGTTATCTGATTCATATTATATCTGGAAAAATAACATTCCAAATAACTTACATATAAGCTATTTGCTGTTTACAACAAAAATGAGTTTAGGCAACCGTTAAAAGTCGTAATTTAATGTAAAGAAAATGGTTGTCTAAAATTAAACTAGGGTTTAATAAATTTTTGGTCCTCCTAAATATCTCATGCTTAACTTTTAGCCCCTCTAGAATTTTCCTTTAAAAAGTGATCCTCATAAACATTTTAATGTTAATTTTTGGTCCCTCGTGGCCAACCCGTCACTAAAATGGTCGCTAATTTCGTCACTAAAATCATCGCTAATTTTGTTGCTAAATCGTAAAAATCGTCAGTAAATTGTAGGAGGGACCAAAAGTTAAAACCATTGAAATTCTGGTGCTATCAGACTCAGGATGTCGTGACATCTGAGCCGACATTGTAAAATAGACAAGATAGATTATAACAATTAATAGTGCAGGAAACAAAAGAACACAAGGAGTTGTTAACCCAGTTCGATTTTAACCAACCTACATCTGGGGACATACAAAGCCAGGAATGAAGTTCACTATCAGCAGTATTAATTCAGAGGGAAACCACCACAATTACACTCCTCACTTAATCAGACTACCCAATGACCCTTCTACCTAAGATACCACACTTAGATATGAGAACCCCTGCTCACTTCTAATCACCTTAGTGATGTCTATCAATTACTATCACACCAGTAACTACATCAACTGCTTGGATCCTAACACAATCAGCTTGGAGATACCTCACTCCAAACACAACTAAAAATAGTTTGAAGATACCACACTTCAAACACAATACAAAACAGTCACACATGTGACACAAACAAACTTGAAGTTGCTTCACAGCTTCTTCCAAGAACAAAACTGCACTAATTGCTTCAAAGCTTCCGAGTGATTAAAATAATTCTCTTGCCTATATGCTTCGAGGTACAAATCAGTGATCATCCCATAATCTGGGTGGTTCACTTACATGGCTAACCCTAAATATTACATCTTCCTAAAATCAGCTAGCTTACAAAAACTAGGTTACAATTGCTTATTTATAACCTATTACCCAACTGGATTTGGGCCTTCAAAATAACAGCATAAGTTGTAACAAACTTCTGCAGTAACAAGCTTTCTGCAGAGATAAATAAGCAGATAACTTCTGTTACAATCAAGGTCCTTACTGATCTTTCTCCTTGGCTCTTGGACCTCCACATAGCCTTTAAAATCACTCTACTTATGTTGCATAATATTCCCAAAATATTTTGCACTAATTAACAAACTTAACAGTTTATGTAGCGTGATATCCTAATGTCTGATGTCTCGACATCTCATATGACATGTTGTTCCAGATGTTGAAACTCTTCAACACAACATGTTCAGGCATTCCAATAGGACTTTTTCTGCACATATCCTATTGTATAATATAATGTTGCTGCTTATTATTTGTTTTATTAAAATTGAACCAATCCTTAAGTTCAAGAAACTTACAATTTTCCCCTTTGGCAAATTTTAGCTAAAACAAATAAATACAATTACAAGCAGATACATCAAAGTATCAGCAACAGTTACAATTAAAAATTTACAATTAAAATGTGGTCTTCTGCTCACAAATTCAAATCTTGAGTTGTATGGGATGTCTGAACATCCATCTTGACATCTTTTTTTCTCCATTGATCCAACACCGGACGTGCAAGGTACAAGAAGGAAGAGACTCGGTGTTACATTTGGAGTTGAAATACCTCCTGAGTGAGTTGAAATCCCTCCCGAGTGACATAAGAACATAGCCTCATGTAACTCAGAACACAGGTCACAACTGTGTTCACTCAATCTCCAAATAGCAACAAAACTCAGAATACAAGTCACAAAGGATTTTCAACCAAGGATTTGATATTTGGTTTGGGATCTTATATGGATATGCTCCTTTGCTCGTGCAGTGAGAAATATATGATGTGATGGCAATACAATTTTTCTCCCCCTTTTTTGCAAAAATTTGACAATGCGAGCCTTCACAATACCATATCCAAGCACAACAAGCCCAGATTCGAACAACTTTCATGATGTTGAAGATATATTTTTTTACTCGAAAATAGAGGTAGAGGGGTCCTCTATAAATAAGTATAGTTTAAGCATAAGTATTTTCAATCTTTAGTCTGTGGTCAAGCTTTGGTTGAAGGACTGCACTAGAGACAAACATGTATTGTCTAAACTAACTCTGACTGTCTTTAATGGCTTATGCCAGATTCCTTTGAATGAGTTAGTTCCAATAAGTTGTGTACCATGCATGATCATGTGATTTCCACCTTTTATTTCACCACTCCAGATTGCTTCTTATTGAGATATCAATATTTGATACTTTGACAATATTCTGAATGATATCTGACCTTCAACAACTAGCAAGGACATTGTTTGCTCGAGTTTTTAGGTGTCCCCACATATCCATGACTTCTTAATAAGTCATGCTCTCATAGTCTGAATTAGCTTAATTAAGATTTATTCGTCTTCAGACTATGTTAACAGAAGAGTTTTCTTTTTGATAACTGGAAGATAATTATTTCTTCTGTTTGTATATATCACTTATGGTTGATGATATTTAGTGAAGTTTAAAGATGCCAAATATGATGTTTCAACATCTTCTGGGACATTCATACAGAGTCCATCTGCCTTAGCTCTGAGATAACAATAATATTGCTTCTTCAAGATTTTCAGTATAAACTCCCCTTTACATCAGCTAATGAACAATCTCTCCCTTGACATTAGCTGGTCATCAAAATATATAACAGTTGCGCCTTCTTTAATAAACATATCCAATTGTACTAGACAAGGCATCTTTCATAATTGACAATTAACAAATAACAATTTCTCTTCAAATATCCAGTTCCTCTTCATATGGACAGTTGCTTCTTCAAATAAACTGTAGCTCCCCATTAATATTATACTTCCTCCTTTTAGCTTCAAAGATGAAGCTTTTCATTATTTTGTTACTCTTATTCCCCCTGAGTTATACAAAATAAGGACATTTTTGATGCTGGTCTTTATAATACTGGAAGCATTCTTCATTTGGACTTGCCACAACTTCCAAATTAGGAATCCTTAGTTTGCTTGCTATACAAGTTTCAGATTGCCACACTTTGTACCTTGCAATAGAAGTAACTTCATAGTTTATCATGTATAACTAATTATATGTCTTCAAAAGATAAGTCTGAACCTTATCTTCTTCTTCAATCTCTGGTGTCTTCAATAGTAGTGATGTTATAACCCCATGTAGGACACTCACTTTTATTCATCACACACTTCTTCTCATCTTGTTTCAGATTACCATACAGTTATCAAAAATATCCAGCTCCCATCAAGTTATTTGACAGCATCTATATGTATCTCCTTAGTTGAATCAGCTCTTCAAATAATCACCAGATAACATTACCACACATTCTAGTCTTGTGAAGATCATAGTGAACTATAATACTGATATTCAGTTCATAAAATACCATTAATCCATCAGACAAATACTCGACTCCGATAGAGTATAAGTGGTTTGGCATTCGGGTTACATACTAATAAGTCTTGAGTCTCCCATCAAAGTATTTACCGGTTTAGTCGGTTGGAAGTGTCTACTCACACTAGATCATCAGATTGATTACATCTTCACACTCACTTCTACTTCTAGGCAATAAAATATATATTTGGCGAAGACATTTAGATGATGTTCCAACATCTGATACGACATCATCTATCATAGAGTGGTTCGGGGGTAACATCCACATTTTCTCATCCATAACATTTGGGGGGAACAAAGGAAGCACTGCCATCTTTACAGCTTTACAACTAAACAATCAACATAACCAAGGAATAATATAATCCACGTCTCAATAAGCTTTCAGACTTTCACTCTGATTTTGAGATGATAGATGCCATAGTTTGTACCTACAGAGGAGATTCCCTCAACTAGGTTTCTGGAACAGACTTAATTATGGCATAACACGGAAATAATTAGATTCTCCATAACTATTTGACTTCCTTGATTCTTATTGACAACACCCTTCCAGGACGATATTTGGGGCAGTCAACATTCATGACCATGATTCATTATGGTTGAGACACAATATTTAGCTCCAAACAAAATTTTTTCTATGGTCATTAATAACCTTCCACATATTTGGTTCCTTTGATCAGAAGAATGTACCAGATATAAGCTCATCTAGATATCACATAAAGGGATTGAGGGGTATACATTTATAATTCTTTTACTTGCACTGAGCTTGACTTCTATACTCCCATGACCTTAGGTCAGAAATAAACTGACATCTGGAGTATAAGAGCTTGTTGATCGTTTCATGATCAACTAATACAGATGTCTCATCTCCCAGAATATCTGTTCTTCAACTGGTAGCTTCATACTAGTATAAATGTTCTAACATCCTGTAGAACATCAGTTCCATCTCCTTGGAACTCATCATCCTTCATAATCTTCAAGGTCTTCAACTTGCAGATGTATATGAGAATCATTGATCAATTGATACTTATCAACTCTATTACTAAATGCCTTTATGAGTGGACTTGAGGGAATCTCAAGTATCTTTGACACTTTTAATAGGTTGTAAGATCTGCTCAATATTCTGTTGAATAAAAATAACCCTAGGATCTTTCTTTCACTTTAGGGGTTGCATTAGAGGCTATGCAGCGGATATAGCCATACTTCAACAGAATGTACACAATGCTTACTCCATAATTCACTTGTAAGTATAACACATAAGGATTGAAAATATATCAACTCTATAATAAGCTTGTCTCTCCACCAAGCAACAGACTAGACCCAACTAATATTCTGACCAATATGGAAACACATAAGAACAGAAGTTACCTTATCAACAGCTTCACTCCCGCGTGAAGGTTTTGACAAAATTTTCTCTGTGTTGATTATAGGTTGAACAATACAAGTCAATATCTTCACTTCTACATGAAGTCTTTAAATTTAACTTTCTTGTTCCAGCATCATTATCTTCTCTCTTCAAGAAGTACAAAAGTTTTGGTCATGTTGGTCTAGCTTTCCACAAATAGGTCCATCCTCCACTTCAAAGGACCATACAATATAAACACTCCTTGTTCAAACAATCATCTACCTCGTATACAACCATAAAGTATCCCCCATGGATCTCATCCACAAACAGACAGGATGTATGCTCTGATACCAATTGAAATTTTGGTGCTATCAGACTCAGGATGTCGTGACATCTGATCCGACATTGTAAAACAGACAAGATAGAGTATAACAATTAATAGTGCAGAAAACAAAAGAACACAAGGAGTTGTTAACCCAATTTGGTTCTAATCAACCTACATCTAGGGGCATACCAAGCCAGGAATGAAGTTCACTATCGATATTAATTGAGGGAAACCTCCATGTTTACACTCCTCACTTAATCATACTACCCAATGACCCTTCTACCTAAGTGATGTCTATCACCTCAGTGATGTCTATCATTTACTATCACACCAATGACTGCATCAACTGCTTGGCTCCTAACACAGTCAGCTTGGAGATACCTCACTCCAAACACAACTAAAAACAGTTTAAAGATACCACACTTCAAACACAATACAAAATAGTCACACATGTGACACAAACAAACTTGGAATTGCTTCACAGCTTCTTCCAAGGACACAACTACATTCATTGCTTCACAGCTTCTGAGTGGGTAAAATAATCCTCTTGCCTAATGGCTTTGAGGTACAAATCAGTGACTATCCCACAATCTAGGTGGTTCACTTACATGGCTAACCCTAAAGATTACATCTTCCTAAAACCAGCTAGCTTACTAAAACTAAGTTACAACTGCTTATTTAAAACCTATTACCCAACTGAATTTAGGCCTTCAAAATAACAGCATAAGTTGTAACAAACTTCGATAACAAATTTTGAGATAAACAAGGGATAACTTCTACAATCAAGGTCCTTCCTGATCTTTCTCCTTAGCTCTTGGACCTCCACATAGCCTTTAAAATCATGATACTTATGTTGCATAATATTCCCAGAATATTCTGCACTAATTAACAAACTTAACAGTTTCTGTAGCGTGATGTCCTTATGTCTGATGTCTGATGTCTCGACATCTCATATGACATGGTGCTCTAAATGTTGAAACTCTTCAACACAACATGTTCAGGCATTCCAATAAGACTTTTCTGCATATATCCTATTGTATAATATATTGTTGCTGTTTATTATTTGTTTTTTTTAAATTGAGCCAATCCTTAAGTTCAAGAAACTTACAACCATTTAAAAAAAAAAATATTTTATAGGTAATAAAATTTAAATATGAAATATTTAAGAGGCCCAAAAACATATTTAACCCATTAAACTATTACCGTACTTGATATATCTAACTTTCTAATCAAACAAATTTACTTTGGGCTACGCTTATAAAATGTGGTCCCGTATATTGAAAAAAGATTACTATCAACATACTTATAAGTATTTTTAATAAAGGTTATATATTGAAAGGGAAAAGATGGAGCACAAAAAAGGAGGGGGATTACGGAAGAAAAAAAAACTCTCTTAAAAGGAAACAAACATATAGACAGGTATGTATAACCTATTCACTTCTTATTCTTAATGGAGTAGAATTAAAAAAAAAATAGATTTTGAAAATTGCGGTCTAAATTAGCAAAAAATTCCGTACAAAAAATTCCGCACAAGAATTTCACTTCCTAGAGATATGAGTACTAATAAAAACAATATTAGCAACCATATTTTTACAATGGAGTCATCTACTTTTCAGATGCCAATGAACTAATGAATCCTTTGAAAATGTTTGGACCATTAAAATAAAATCACTCTCAATCCAAAACTTTAATCATGCTTTATCTCTTTCTATTTCAACTGCTCTAAGCTTCGAAGAAAATTCAACATGTAAGGAGTTGTCAGATATAGTTGGTTCAACAAAGTTAAGAATAAAATTACCTTTAAAGTGGATGCCAAAATTAACTCTTTCACAAGAGGAGCACGAGGAGGATGCATAACGATATTAATTAAAGGACTTAGCATCATAAAATCCGTTGAGGAAGAGCTTTTAAGCTTAGTATAGTTTTTTACCAAAGTAATATCGGCTTTGCTGTTGGATATAGTAGATATAAGATTAGAGGTTTTGTTTTTATACCGTACCTGATTCCTAGTTTTTCCAAAGGAAAATTGCCGAAAACCTTATAACTAAGTTATCCGATGAACAACATAATAACTATTAAAAAATTATAACCAAATCATTTGGTAAAAATTATAATATCGAATAATTTTTATGTAAGTTATATGGTGAATATATAAATCTATCGAAATGTTTGATTTCAAGTTACTTAGCGAAGATAAACTATATACCATAATTCTTTAAGTAATATTTTTTCGATACACTGGTGTAGGGTACAAAATTTTCTAATTTCGAAAAAAAATTAATAATATAAATAATTGTAATATTTTTGAAAAGTATAGAGATGGAGAGAAAGACAATTGTTGAAGTACAAGGTATAGTTTTCTTCAAATTGCTTATAACTTGTTTACCATATTCAAACTTTCATGTGGTGTGTGGCTCATATCCGTACTAACAAACGCTGGGAGTGGATAGTCCATATCACCAACATGTCTCGATCTATATTGGGAATCAAGATGAGACTCTGATTTCAAAAAAATATCAAGATGATATTTGTTCTCCATGTGCTTTGGGATTATGTTCATACATCTCAAGTGTTGGTTAGACTTGCGCCATCAGATTAGATAACAGGTTTTGTTTTCTTTTACTGATTGTAGAAATTTTGTTTCACGAAAATAAGTTTGCTGTCCCACAGGCCCACACCACACACACGTTTCGACTTGGTAAGCATGCAATCGATAGGAGGATAGATTTCCAGTTACTCAATACAAGAGAATTGGAAGTGAAACTGAAAATAGTACTGCAATATATAACGGCCACGATGTCAAGAGAAACACACTAGTCATTGTTGGCCATAATTCAGATTTTTTTTATGGAAATGCTCCTAAAATAAAATTAAAATATTTGAAAATTAATTCTTATATTACCCTACTTTTTACATTTTTTAATAACTATTATCAATGAATAGAACCTTCGGCCATTGGATCAACTATTTTTTTAAATATATATTTTATGAATTAATTAAGTGTTAGGGAGGTCGAGGAGAATTAAGAGCACCAATGAGATCAATGTTTCAGGACCACAAGAGAGAGATGTCACATCTCAACTTAAAATTTTAAAATATTAGATAAATGGAACATCTCTCATATAAATCTAACATTTCACTCATTCATAGACAATGTGAGACTTTAATCACTCAGACTTGCACCCAACAAAAAGAACAACAAACAATGATGCTACACTTTTTATGTGACAAAATCAGTCCTTTTAAAATTACATTCATATACATTGATGACACAATGCATAAGCCTTTGTCTTTTCTGTAAAAGATTCATTGCTTCTCATATTAGAAAACCAAAAATATTAAAGACAAATGGTATAAAAATATATTGATTGTCAGAACATGTTTTCTCATGGTTGCATGAATCTCTTTGCAATTAATCGAGCCGTATGCTTGATTATTTCACCTTTAGAATTTTCCTTCAACTTATATACCCATCTTACACAAATCCACTTCTTACCTTTCGATAGAACAACCAACTTATAAGTATTATTTTTTTCAATCAATTTCAGCTCCTCTTTCATTACACAAACCCACTTTGGATCACTTAAGGCCTCTTCCGTCTTAACGGGCTTGAATTCGACCATAAGTGAAAAATGAATGAAATTACTATCATCATTGATCTCGTTATCCCAGGATATCTCACAATCTAGGTTTTTTCATAATCCAAAAAATTATGTGTGTAACCAGTTAATACATTCCTGTAATCGATAACGTCAGCATATAATAGGTTAACGTCTGAGTAGAATTGGTTACAGGTTGAACAACCTACTTCAATTCATCGATTACAACGTTCTGCATGATCATAATCCTTCCGTTTTCAACATCAAAAAACTTGTAACCTCCAGTAGAGTGACAACTAACAAGTATCATCATCTCCCCTTTGTCATCCAACTTCTTTCTAAGTTGACCCGGTACATGTCGATACGCCATAGAACCGAAAACTCTCAAAAGATATAGATTCAGCATGAATCCAGACCATGTCTCTTTTGATGTTATCTTCTCAATCTTAATTATAGGACACATATTCAATAAGTAGGCAATTGTGGATACCGCTTCTACCCACAACACTTTCGGAAAGTTTTTCCCTTTTAACATGCTTCTCACCATTTTCATAATCGATCGTTCATCCTCTAATTTACATTGTTTTTTTGTGGTGTATAGGGTGGTACAACTTCATGCAATATTTTCTTCTTCATCACAATACTTCCCAAAGTCATTTAAGACATACTCGCCTCCACCATCCGTTTTGAGAACTTTGAGCTTGTACCACTTTGTCGCTTAAACATGGACTTAAACTTCTTGAACACTTCAAATTCTTAATCATTTCTCTTGATTAGATATATCATTCTTTGATGCTTTGGATTCCTTCTATCACAATCACTATAACATTTTTTCCGTAAACATTTCTACTACTTTCTCGGAACTACTGTTGCTGCTACATTCGCCTTTCGCGATCATGACCAAGCCTGTATTCTCATCACATGCCTCTTGTCTAGCAACGTTAGCTACATCTCCTTGAGATTCCCTCTATTTTGCATTGCATTCTCTTATGAAATGACCAAGCTATTGAAAATTAAGTATTGTACCTTACTATTGTCAAACTTCTTGATTTCACCTATAAAGTTAGCTTAACCACCATTTTTATTGTAGCTACTCTCACCCATTTTCCAAGTCGAACTCTTTGAATTTTTGGACTCTTTGCCACCAAAATTTTGAAAATTCACTTAAATCTTTATGGGCCATTTTCCTTTCGACTTCTTGTTCTTCTCATTGAACGTTACTTCCAAAGCGATCTCCATTTTTTCCTTACCGTTACTCCTCTCATCCATCTTTTGCTCATGAGTCTTAAGAGAGCTTTGAAGTTCATCTTTACTTAACGTCAAAAGATCATTTGAATCTTCTATCGCCACAACAATGTTGTCAAATCTTGTCGTCAAAGAAAACAAGATCTTCAACATAACATTCTACTCAGAAACAGTCTCTCCACAACACTTAATTTGATTCACCAATTGCATAATTTACGTCATGTAATCGTTGATTGTCTCATTTCCCTCCATTGGAATCAATTCAAATTGAAATTTTTGAGTTTGTAACCTCACCAACTTTGCCTTATCAACCCCTACATAAGTGTTCTCCAAGATTTTCCAAGCTTGTTTCGATGATTCACAATCACCCACTTTCTCAAAGTTGTCACCATCAATGCATTGATGGATAAAAAAAACGCCTTGTAACCTTTCTATGTTTCCTTATGCATAGACTTTTGTACTTTTGTTGCACCTTCGATAACAGAATTCACCTCATTCTTGGTCACTTTAAGAATATCTTGTAGTCAAACAACACCTTCATTTGCTTGCACCATTTTTCGTAATTCTTCGCATCAATGGTTGGTAGGTTTGTAGGAACTTTATCATTAGAGACATAATTCATGTTGCACAGTAGATTATGGATCGAAATCAAGCTTTTGATGTCAAATGTTGGAACGTGCAATCATATAATTGGTGAACAATTGAGGATTAGGATATGTGGAGAAGAAGATAGAGAGAGAGATATTAACCAATTGAAATCTAAAGCAAATCATTGGAAAAACAAAAAATCGAGCGTGCAACCCGTTAACACAAATGATTAACCAGTTAACACCGAACAAAACGGAAAAATACAAAACAATTGTAATTGGTTAGTTAACACAACTCCATAACAACTTTATCCAGCTCCATAAGTGTTTTTTCTTCTAACCGTAACCAATTACACCTCTTGTGTTAACCGACTACAACACTTAAATTACAAGGATTTCATCCAACAATCCACTCGCCAAGATTATTACAAATAATACCTCTAAAACCAGCACGGTCTGAATTTCCAAAAGAATTTTCAGTGATGTTTGTTTTATGTTTGTCTTCAATTCAAGGTAGTTGAGTGCAACCACTTTACCTTCTTTTTTTGCAAAGCAAATGAAACTACATTAAAACAGGCATCAGAAATGCCAATACAAATATAGCAGCAAAAACACCACCCACTTTACATAATAACACCACTAACCCAATTCACTCCACCACAAAATCACAGAAACTAAACTCCATCAGTAACAGCAATTTACAGGAAAATTCTCTCAGCAAAACATGACTCTAAAATTACCACTCCTATACCATATAACACAACCAACCCATACTCCTAATATTTAGTAAATAGTACACCTTGACTGAATCTCAAAAGCCAAATACTAACATAACAGCCTGCACCGGCGACTGAAAAACCAGAACCTGAGCAGAACCTGAGCAACCACTTTACTTATCGTATGGTTCGTGTCATGAAAGTTAGAAATATAATTTTTTAACTAAATAGTTTGATGACTTGAATTCATTTTTTTTAAATAAACAAATGAAATATTGTTGTTTCAAACTCAAGTATTTACATCTAATATCCTTATCTAACTACCATCTGAACCGTTTTTACGAGAAAAAAACACAACTTTCTAATCAACCAATTAGATTTTCTATTTGACCGAAATATTTCTTCATTTTTAGCTTTACGAATTTCCCAACAAATATTAACAAAAAGGGACCCAAAGGCGAAACCAATTACTAGCATTTGTGAAAGTGTTAGTTTTTTGGTTTCTTTGATTGTACTTTGAGTTTTTTGTAATAGTGTTGAATTTACGGTAGAAAATATTGTATAAGATGCGTCAATTACAATATTTTGTTTCTTGATTTTTGCAGAGAAAGGAATAATATGGCCCGCATATTTGATAATTTCTTATTTCATTTCATAATCTTCTTACGTACTACGTAAATTTCTTAAAATGCTCTTTAAAATCGAAAATATATTTTTGGTGCGGATCATCATCTGATAAAATATACAACAAATCGAAACTTACTTCTGGTTTCGTACCGGGACTGGAATTCCAATTTTAATCATAACAGAAATCAGAAAACTTCATTGCATTGTTTAACATAGACATACATATAATTCATAACTAGAAACAGAACAGAAACAACAACTCTACTCATAAAATCTCATGTATTCAAATATTGTGCATTTGGTCAAACTACAAAAATGAGTATATTTCCACATCAAAATACATGAACAAAATGAAGTTAACATTAAAATGCTACCTAACTAATTGAAATTGTTGTATTCTTGCATCCTTTCCATGAATTTGTTCGATCATGTCTCTAATGATTCTGTGTAATGAAGCGCCAACTCTGTGTAATGAAGTGGTATAGGGCATCCCGGTTTCAAATAGACTTGAACAAAATGTCGTGGATTTGAAATCCATCCAACACATATGATACGATCACTAGGATTTGGTGTAGGAGCAGTGCGTATAGGGAAATAAGTCTCCGAAAATTAGGGATGGCAACGGGGCAGATCGGGGACGGTTTTTACCTCCTCCAAACCCAAACCCGAATCCCCAAATGATCCTCGTTCCCGACTCAAACCCAACAGAGATGGATAATTAAAATCCAAACCCATCCCAAACGGGTTCGGGTTGGGTTCTGGTATTCCCGTCCCACTATCATCTGTTTAGTAAAATTATTTTTTAAAAAAAAATATTTAGTAAATCAAATTACATAATAAATAATAAAATAAAACAATATCAAAAAATTTCATGTATACATTTCAAATATTTTAAATATTAAATACAAATCAAATTATCAAAACATCGACCATATATTTAATATTCTAAATTATCAAAAATAAATAATAATGTACATAATCAAATAAACGGGGCGAGTTCGGGGATGGATTCAGGGTGGGTACTAGTGTCCCCATTACCCGACTCGTCCCCGTATTTTGTAATCGGGGAAAACTCAAACCCGAACTTAAACTCAGTCAAAGCGGGTTTTCCCCGTCAACTTCGGGGCGGGTTTGAGTGGTACTCGTGGGTATGGGGTTTTGTTGCCATGTCTACCGGAAACTGTAACTTGTCAGATTAATACACACTATGTCATACGCATTTGCTATGGGATGACCCATTTCAGGTAAGCGCAACTATTTATCCTCTGGTGCAAATCCAACCTCAGCAGGTACAAGTGCATGATATATTTCCTCAACCATTTCTTTACTCCCTAGAACACGTGTGTACAATTCTCTATTTTTCATCAACTCTGTGATCAGGATATCTCACACAGTATCGTAATACTCTTCATGGCTACCAAACAAACAAGAAATAGCTCGAAAATCACAGTTATCGTCACCACCCATATTGACGATCTGTTCAACGTACTTGTGCATGAAAACCAACATGTGATCGATGAATGATATTTTTGACGGAGTCAGCCTTTGAAAGCACTTTTTTGAGATTTCGGTGTAGGTGAATCGAGAAAAACTTTGTCAGCTTGTTCAAAATACGAAGGACTCCTCGTAGTAGATTTGTCGCCCGGTGTCGATTTCAACTTCTTTGGTGCACCTTTAGTTTTTACCGGTTGGGAGGGTAGTTTCAAATTCTTGGTCTCCATAAACGCAATCTTCCTCAACTCTTATATGATGGGGAGTTTGTGTTGGTGTAAGCCCTAGAGGCCAATACCTTTTGGTACTTGTATCGAATTATTTATTAAATAATAAAAGGCTTTTCTTTATTATGTTTTCTTTTTTGAAATAATAAAGTCCCTAGAATAGTTAGTTTGTTTAATGCAATGTTAAGTGTGACTTAATCATGAGATCTATTAAACATAAGGACACTATTCTTAAAGTATCCATAATCGAGCTTTATTGTGAAGTGGGATAACATTAAAGCATTAAGATTATTATGAAGATAGACTGATGATCGCATCTCGTGGATCATGGATAAGGAGTTATCAAGTCTTGACATAGGTATAAATATTAGGAGTAATATTTATCTTGGATTGACCATGAGAGTACTACATAGAATGTTATGCAAAGTGTCATAAGTTATTCTCATGGTGATAAGTGGTGCATACCACCCTTGACTGAAACCACTATGGACCCTAGATGTAGAGTCAAGTGCTTTATTGCTAATCAAACATTGTCCGTAACTGGATGATCATAAAGGCAGTTGATGGGTACTTCACAAAGCATCTTGAGGGACATGAGTGACCTAGATGGAATTTGCCCATCCCGCATAGCGGATAAATGTCGAGGGCCCAATATTGAATGGACAAGGATGACACGGTATATGCCTTGTGTTCAATATAGACATAAGGGCAAAGGGTAATTATACACAAGTATTATCACGGAAAAGATTTGTCGGATCACATGACATTTTCGTGACTTGGGTAGATGATGTGTTGCTAGATACCGCTCACTGTTTATTATGTTAAATATGATTTAATATAATTGCCAACGTCGCGGAAACCTACAGGGTCACACACATAAGGACAGATTAATGAGAGATAGTGAAAATAAGGAACATCGTAGGGTACGGTGTACTTAAATGGAATACGAAAGTGGAATACGGAATATGGTAAGGTACCACATGCTTAAGTGATACACGATACATCATAATGTATGATTTTCGTGTGCTTTATTAGCTTTTAGTTTATAGCCTTTGTTGGGCTTTTGTGATTGGGAATAAAAGTGATAGCTTGAATTTGAAGATTCGGGAGAGTTGTTGTTCTTCATCAGCGTTCGTGATCCGCGTTCGTGAAATCCGAATCACCACAAGAGGTAAAAAATTCTCTATCACTGACCATGTCCATTCGTAAGGATCACAAAGGAAAATCGAATTTCCGCTGCAATTTTAAGAGGCGATTTTCCTTCAGTTTGGTGGCGTCATCAACTTTCAAAAATGTTGCTTGTATCGCTTTCCATTCGGTAAATATGGAGATATTTGATTTATCACTTTTCATTTTCCCATCATCGTCAAAACTAAGTCTCTTCCAATGACTAGAGACCTCGTCCATACGTATCGGGCTATTACCACTCATCTTCTTGGATATGACATTAGCACAAGGTAGACCATATATTTTCACAATAATGCAACCACACTTTGAGGTGTCAGCACCCACATTAGAAGCTCTTTTGGCCTCATGAAAAATATAATTAAGAACCGCCCGAGAGATGTTACTAACCAACTGAGAATATAGCATATTGTCTTTGAATCTGTGTTCCAACACCATGATACTACGACCAAATATCGTTTGTATCTTGTTATGCTGGTTTAGTATCATATGTTCATAGATTCTCAACCCGTAACCAAATCACCCTTACTATTTCTCAACTAATTCTTCAGACATGCATGCGCAGGCTCAACCTGGTTTGATGTTGTATTGCCAAGGTGCATAACCTAATCGGTCCATGGACAAACAACCTTCTCCTTAACCTGGTCAAAAAATTTGCTCTCAATATATTTCAATAGATTGGGATATTTCACAAATAGCTCGGCATTGTAAAACAGCATCAGCATACAACTCTTTTGTAGATGCATTTATTATAACATTCCATGCAACCATGATTTTCTCCATAGTAACATCCGACTTGACCAACTTTTCATCTTCACCAGTAACCTATTTTGAACCCACATCAGGTTTAACCCGACTTCTCACATTTTTAGTAATATGGTACCTACAAAGTAATGTGAAAGAAGTGGAAAATACGGTTGCAACATAATTCATTAATTTCGTATCTCAGTCGGTAACAATGACTTTTGGCATATCCTCTTGGTTCTTCAACATTGATCTACACACCTATAAAGCCCATCAAAAGTTATCTTTTTCACACTCTAGAAATGAAAAACCAACATCGTACGTCTTCTTAGTCGACGTAACATCAACAATTTCCAACAACGGGAACATGTATTTGTTGGTTTTGTACGTCAAATCAATTACAAGCACGGTAGGAAACGTGTTGAATAATTTAATGGAATCAGGATGAGTTCAATAAATGTCTCTAACAGTTACTCCATCATCACCCCATCGGTGCCTACAAACATGATTGTTTTCATCTAGAACTTTCAAGAGGTGTTGCATTTTGGTTCGATCCTCCCGAAGGGCTAACTTGGTTTGATAGCGCTTATTGTACACTTGTTGGATATTTGATGTGCTCTTAGATCTTTTGCGCTTCAAAGTTGCAAGAATGTTTTTGGGTGGTACCAAATTCAAAGTCATGTCGAAAACACATGTTTTTTCATCCGGAAAGAGTCGGCATGCTATTGGATGACCGGTCAACTTTGGAGTTAAATCATGATTGTGTTCACCGCTAATCACATTAAATTTCCACTTCTTGTTGGCCATGAGATAAACACGCAACCGAAACGGACATTCACATTTTCTTGTACTGGTGTCCTCGCATTTAAAATTTTGAATTCGAGCTACGTATTTTCCGCTCCTTTCGCATGTCAAAATTACAAACGCATTTCTTCAATCCGTACTGTTATCGGACCTTGATATCACAATACCAAATCCAAGTCTTGTTGCCTCTAAATGAATCCACTGTAACATATTGTCCCATAATTCAAATTCTTCAACATTTTCAAAATGTTCACGAACATCTACCGCCTTAATTACGAGAGGCAGAACTACAACCGGCGAAACAAATTCAGTCACATCAGGTTTAGGAATGTTATCGGGGTACACCATGTAACTCCCAATTTCTACCCAAGTAATTATAAAAAATCAGAGTTAAAAAAATTCTCCAACAACAAATAGAGTGTCACACATTCGACGTAAAACAAACAACAATCAATCACATGTAGTTCAAATACATAGCACCTAGTTTCAGGTAAAACATTAGCAACATGTTTAGTCTTCAAAAATAAGTAACTTTTATTTCTACGTAGCGGATTCATAAAATTCAACTAAATTATCCTGACATCATGGCCAATTCAAAACACAGGTCAAGTCATAGCACTTCACATTCTTTCATACTTATGCAAAATAAAATGAGACACAAGAATGCACATGTATGTGGTACGAACAGGGCATAAGCCCCCATCGCCAAATTTCCATTTAATAGAGGCATCAACAAGGCATAAACCTGCATCACAGGTTGCCATCAAGGCCAAGGCATAAGCCCTCGTTGCAGTTTGCCAATTCATGTCATCGCAAAATATGCAATGCATGTGACTCGGCACATGCAACATCATATAAGCCTATATCACCATTGTTACCAATAAATAGAGGTAACTCCTTGTCACTAAATTTCTTTGCAACATCACATTATCAACAAAATTTATCATAGCATCATAACATCACAATACCTCACAAGGAAAAACAACAACACAGTAAGTCATTCCAAAACAGTCCGACTAAGTTTCTATTTATTAGTCTCTGTTACTAGTCTTCTCTTCTACTTTATCAACACTGCTAAATTATTACTGCCATATATGCATGCTCTGCTATTTTAAAATACTACTTTGTGTTTACTTCTATAAAAGATCTCTGCTACAATATTACTACTAATTTGTCACCTTCGTTATATTACTATATTAGCGGGTCTGCTACTTTTACTACTACTAAACTTCTACACTGCATATCTGTATCAATCAATAATGCCCCTGCTATTTTATTCATAGGTTACTATAGTGGCCATATAACAATTTGCCAATAAATCCTCTGTCATTTATTCTACTAAACTAATATATTTTAGGATAACCGATACAACATCATGATCCTAAGGTTGTATCTACAAATATGCTTACCAAATAATCACGTTCTCAATATTTATATTAGTGACCACTGCATAGATGCTAAAGAGACTAATATATATATATATATATATATATATATATATATATATATATATATATATATATATATATATATATATATATATATATATATATAAGGCTAGTATTGTATTATATAGACAAAGGAAAAGAATGTTATGCACTACACAAAATAAAAAGACAAAACTGAAGCATTATGGACCTGGGACGCCCATCCTGGGTTTTGTGGCCCCCACCACACCATATGGGGCGTCCACCCCCTTATTCCCTCATAATGGGACGCCCACCCCACGCTAAGGGGCTCCCACCCCTCCTTTCGTGGCCCCCGCCACTTAACTGTCCATCATCTTCCAAATTTCCTTCTTCATGTTTTTCTAGAAATTCTTTGCTTGATTAATCCGGATTCAAATCCCACAATTATTAATACACTTATCACAAATTCATGGATTCCTAGCAATATCACGATTCATCCCAAACATTCATTACAATCGACCAATTCACCAAACAGCCATTCTCAGAGATACAACAATTCCCGATTTTTAATATGAACAAAACGGAAATTATTCCATGGCACAATCTCCACACACATAGGTAATTTATACAACCATAACCCCCATATACCATTCATCATAAACCCGGTTATAGAGTTAGAACCTCAATTCCATCACACGGGATCATATATCATTCGTAATAAATTATAATTTTTCCTTAGCAGTGTCAATTAAACAAGCAATTCAAGAACAATTTCAAAACTGTGACATCAAACAATTTCTCACCAACAGAACTACCGCAAATGCATAGTAAATTCTCCATTATCCTAATTCACACATACTACTCATCATACAGCCCATTAGAAAGTCAGAACCCCACCCTTACCTTGGATTGAAAGTCGCTCTACGGAGTTCCGATCGAATTTTTGCTTTGACTTTCGGTTTGCAATTCTCTCTCGACAGGAAATTTTCTCCAAAACCTTTGTTCCTCTTTTTCCAATCTTTCTCTTCTCTCACGTACTGGTTCTTTTTCTTTTCCTTGTTTTCTAAAAACTTCTCCAACTAACCTAATTTCTTACTTATATATAATACTTACTAATAATTATATTTCTCTTGGGCTTAATTCCTACACCCCTACTTTACTTCATACTACTACTACAGTAAACCCAACAATAATTATTCTAATATTATCATTTTATTATTAATAATCAATTAATATTATTATTAATCTACCGACTATTTAACAATTAAACAACTAAATCAACTAACAATTCGTCAACTTAAATCGAAAATAATTCAAAAATATTTAATTAACTAATTAATTAAATATTCGGGCATTACACACCATACTTATGTTACATAAATAACATAATTATAAACATGTTACAATGAAAACTGCTGGAAAAATATAACACAGAGAGAAAACCGGAAATGGACTTTCGGTTTTGTTCAACAAGAAACCGGAAGTATACATCTGACTTAGGCGTAACCTTATTTTTCTCAAAAAGTAACAGATTAATGTAGTCAATGAGGGATAAAAGGGATAAAGCTTACTTGGAATTCTACCTTCTTGAGCTATTTCTGATATGATGAACCACAAAAATGAGGATTTGGAGTGAAAAATGGATTGGCAATGGAGAGGATTTTTGAGAGGTTTGAAGGAGAAAGAATGTAATGGTGGTGATCACCATGGTTGCTATTTTAAGCAATATGTGTCGTGCCAAAACCGGAAGTACACTTTTGATTTATACAAAATATCTAGGTGACAACACCATTCAATGTTCTCGCTACTATAATCGGAGATATACATCCGATTCTAAATCGGAAATGCATCTCTGGTTAAATTTCTTATAATTTGAGGGATCACATCATTTTTTTTTATTTGTATAAAACAGAGTGCGAACCAAAAATTTTAAAAAAGATATTTTCGATTTTCTGTAGAGTGTCTCTATCACTACGGAGTTGATTAAAAAATTCATGCATATAATCATAAATTTGTATTGTAAAGTGAAAATTTTAACAACTTTACAACAATTCTCAATTACATAATTCTTACATAATAAAACAGTTTTTATTATTTATATTAAAGAGAAATTACACACATTTGTGTTTTGTGTTTTATGTTGTGATATCTCATTTAAGGAAAAGTCTTCTCCTCGTCTAATTTTAAAATATGCAATAATATTTTCTTAGATGTTTTAGAACATCGAAACCTCTCTAATTTTGAGTGGCAACAAAAACTATAAAAATAAATGATTTTTTGTCGATCATTAAAAATAAAATGATGTATATTTTAAAAGAAAAATGTTAAACTTCCACTAAAATTTAAAACCACGCCGTATTAATATATGGCTACACATATTTTTTGTTTTTTAAATTTTTCTTTTTTTGCATTGGGTTTAGTGTGATGGACTATGGTGAAAATATTAGAGCATAAATATTGGGGGTAATATTTGCCTACATGTACCACTCTTGTCTAATGGTATGGATAATTGCATCCAAAAGCATGATATAAGAAAGTCACCATGGTCAAATAATAATACTGTGTCTTAAGTTTTTTCTTTATATTTTACAAAGATTGAATCTTATATAATAGATTTGGTGGGATCCAATTTAAATTTTTATATAAATGGTATAGATATTTATAAATACTAAAATGGCTTAAAATTAAATGGGACCCATTTAAAACACCAAAATGAATATCATGGATATTAATGCTCTAAAGTGAAATTAGCTATGATGTAAGGCGTACAGATATCACTGTCATTTTAAAATAATGTCAACATAGTACTGTTCATTTTAAAATTAGAAAAAAATTTATGTCATTTTGACAAGAGAATATATTACACTGTAAATTAATTTTATATTATTATTTAATAAAATTATAATATTCATCTATATTATATTAATATTATAAAATTAAAATATGATTTGATAGAATACACATTACAGTAATTAGTTGATAGTATAATACTTATACTCTTTTTTTCTGTTTAAACAATAAAAATAAACAAAATTAAGATTTTTTAAAAAAAATTTGTTATAGGCCGGTCAAGTATCCAATAAAAGAGACTAGTGTATTATTTTAATGAAAACACAATTTGATCTAGAATACAAGAAAGTGCCGGTCGTGTTGTTGTGTTGTCACTTGTCTTCTTTTCTAATCTGCGTCGTGTTGATAGTTTTCTTGGTTTTCTTGGTTTTATTTAAATCTCAAACCTACCATAACAACATTCATATACATATCATTCAATTCAGTAGTATAAATTGGATCTACGTAATATATTATTGTCTCCGTCTCAGTCTCATTTATATTTTTTCTTTGTTCTAAAATAATGATTATTATTTTTCATTATTATTCTCATATTTATTAACTTTCATTTTATTCAACTACTCTATCAATTATAATTAATAGGGATATTTTTGTAAACTATATTAATTTTTTCACTAAAGTCAATACATCTAATCATTTTCTTAAAAACAGCACATTATTCAAGTGAGACATTTATTATGAGACGTAAGAGCACCCACATCCATACCACTCAATTTAGTAGTATAAATGGACCCCACTTAATATTTTATAATTTTTAATTATTTAAATGATTAAAATACATCTTTCAAATATTCATACCACTCATTTGAAATGTCAAATTAGGTCCCACTTATACTACAATATATCTCAATTCAATTTGTGATTGGTTAAAAGAGAAAAAGTTTGCAAAAATCTACCAAAACTAGTAAATGACAACGATGGCTATTGATATCAGCACAATTATATTTAAAAACTATTATTTTCTGACAATGGATGGCTTTATATTTCTAAGCAACCACCGATATTTATGCTCTAAGGAGATATTTTTTCACATTTTTCAATTATTTAAATAACTAAACTATATTTTTCAAATGTTGTTAACTTGCACACAATATTGATTGTCACAAATTTGACTTTCAAATATAAATTACTACCAATATTAATCAAAGTCAAAGTTCTGTCTTTAAGTCAGTATTGGTTCAACTATAATTTTAATTAATTATTTATATGACAAAAATTATATAAAGTCTTATTTATCTACTACTTAATTATGATAAATTTTAAATTATATACAAAAATTCATTTTTGTACTTAATGATGACTGTAATACTTATAAAGGATAAACATAATAAAATATATTATTTATAAAAAAAATTAATTTATCACTACCGATATAGATCACAGTTGTGAGGATCGAACTATAATTCTATCTATTAAATTCAGTATCAATCAACATTGGATCAACCAACGATTGATACTATTTATTTTCTTTGAAGACAAACTTTTTTGTTTGACGTCAAAAAGATAAGTTAGAAATACAAACGTAACTTGAAAATGTGATGGAATGGAAACAGAAAATAGCAGTGCAAAATATAATGGCAATTTTCAACCTACGTGAAGAGAATCGCAGTGTTCGTTGTTGACCAAAATGCATTTGCCCTAGAAGTATAGCTCTCGCTCAGCCACCTTTTCTCTGAATTAATAAGATTAAGTACAATGGTTGTAGAATAAATTATTTAATAGTTGAATATTTGCAATGGAGTGTTGAATGATATGTTGAAAATGATGTGGATTAATTGATGTTAAAAAGATTCAACATGTTGAATGAGGAGAGAGTGAGGCCGCATACAATACTTTGCAAAATTTTATTGGTTGTTGTGATTATTTAGATTTTCAGTGTCTTGTGAATGATGGTGGAGTATGGTGTGTTGGAGGGAGTTAATAGTAGGATCATTGATATAAAATTGAGGAACAAACACCCTTGTGAGAGACAGACCATTTGTCCACCTAAAACCTTAAGGTGATAGGAGTGGGTTCTCCCACTATATACCCTCAAGTCACCACATTATTTTTCAATGTGGGACTATTTTCATGTAAGTAACTAAATATTTAGAGTTCATTTGGAAGACTAGCAGTTATTTACCAAATTTCACAGTAAACAATGTGTCGCTTGTTTTTTAATTTTCGTACCAAAACCACATTGAAAGCCATGCCATGTATTTTTTTCCCATTGATGGATCCTCCTTTCAATAGCTCTTGGATGTATATTATAGATGCTCCAACCTTAAGTGGTGACTTCTTCCTTCAATGTCGCACCACATATGGAACATTATTGTTATTCTATGTGATCGGATGAATTATGCACACAAAAAAACTTGGAATGTACAAGATATTTTTGTGAAGAAATGACACATGTGGGACATGATGTTCTATCATGTGTGAACATTTGGCCCTTGAAGTAGGCCAATGTTGTTGCTGGTTTGAACGTGATTTCAAGAAATGTGTGACATAATTTATTACTATCTTTTTTATCGATGTGCGATTTATATTTGTTTGGAAGATTGAATATGATCAAATCCATTTACTTGGAGATTTAAATTTGAAATAAAAAATAAATCAAATCTTTTGTTGGAGGTTGTTAAGAAACTAATAGAATCCTCTATAAATCTTGAAGATATTAAAGCTTATGCCCAGTGGAGAAAAGCACATATTGCACTTCTATTTAAGGAGCTCAAACTTAATGTTTGAAAGTGTACAAGTATTGAAGATCTTTGTGTTATTGTTTCTATTTTGAGTCATTTGTTTGTGTTATTATTTGTGCACCACTCTAGCGCCCTTGTTCATATCTAAAGGCATGGAGTTTGGTTTGTTAGTTGAGTTATAATTCAATAATCAATATTATTATTATTGTGTTGATCATTAGGTTTACTGATTGAGAGAAAGTGGGAGGGGTTCTCATATTTAGGGGGGGTCCTAAATAGAAAGACACGGATTTTATTATAAAGGTTCGTTAAACTAGGGTTGTTCATCTAAGACTAATTGTACGAATACTATTGAAAAGTGGATTTTCTTTCTTGGGTTATAAGCCCCCTAAACCTATGTGAGATTGCACCGAATTGAGTTACCAATTCTCTTGTGTTATTTATTTTTTTAATGTTTGATCATCTCGTTTTCTATTATCTGTTGAATTCCGATTTAAGATGTTGAATTGTTTGGATTAGATACTTAGTCCAACATTTGTCCCCTTAGAACAAAATTTCAATTATTTTGTGAAATTATTGTGACAACTTGAGTACTATTAATATTTCAAAGAACCATGTTCAACATAGTATAACCAAGCAAATTGACATTCATAATCATTTCATCAGGGAACTTGGGGAATATAAACTTGTAAACCTTGAGCATATATCAATTGAAAGATAGTTGGATGACATATTCACTAAAGTTCTAGATGTTTCTCAGTTTGAAAAATTAAGGGGTGCACTACGTATTTGTGTATATGAGAGTCTATAGTAGACAAAGGTAAGGAGGCGTGTAAGAAATTTTCTCTCTCTTATATTATGTGATGCACGTGAAATAAGACTAGTTTTCTCATTTCAGAGTTGCTTTATAACTAATCATTCTTTACAAACAAGAACAACTTATATTTATCATCATCTTGCTCTCACAAAACTGTGTTTTCTCTTATCTATCAAGTTCTTCAATTTCCTTTCAATATGAGTCAAACATATGGAGAAGCTAAAACCAATGTATCTGGAACTTAGTTAGGGAAGAAAGATAGAGTTCCTAACTCAAATAAAGTTGAACTACAAAAGAATGAAGCAAAGGTTAGATATCATGTTGAAACATTTTTTTGAACATGTGAATGGGAAAAAAGTTTGTAACTAAGATGAAATCCTTGAAGAAAATATATGTGCAAAAACATGATTTTGACTCAGATGTTGATGGAGACTAGGTTACTTTCATTAAATCAATGGCTTAGTTTAAACACCAAGTTGGAAGGTTGATATTTCCATGTGTTTTTTGTTATGTTCCTTTGGCCCTTGTATATGAGAACGTTATTTGTTTCCTTGTTATTGATTTTTAATAGCTTGTTAGCTTTATGGCTTTGTTTCCAATAACAATTTTTGATATTATAGAATTATGTTCATCATTTATGCTCATGTTTGATGATTTTATACCCATATATTGGTGTGTGTGTGTGTGTGTGTGTGCCCATGTCTATAATAGCCAACATCATGGTGGTGCTTATGACTGATATTGGCTGGTTTGGTAGTTTCATAACTTATCCAAACTATGGTAAAAATGGGGGGTGTAGTTCTGTGGTAAGTGTATGCATGTATTCTTGATTAACAACTGCTATTTTTTATTAGCTTTGCATGGTTGTGTACTCACATGGTATAATCACATGCTGGAGCATTTGGCCTAGCACTTGGCCCTCAACCATGTCTGCCAGTGTTTGATGACTGACTAACACCTGAATATGTGATGATTGGCTGTCTATGAATCTAATATGCAATGATTTTAATGTGACTGACTACTACTTAACTTGTGCGCATTCATGATTGATTGTGTGCCTGACTATATGGGACCATGGTGTTCATATTTTAATATTTATGTTGTTGATGATGTTGTTGTTTGTTCTGATTGAATATGGTGTGCTTATGTTGCTCAGGTTGAGTTATTTTTAGAGTTTTATCCATGCACATATTGTAATTTGAAAGAGTTATTTTTCCAATTTTTTTCAAAAGGGGAGTTGTTGTTCTATGCGATTGATTGCATTATGCAAAACAACATGGAGTGTAGAAGATATTTTGGTGAAGAAATTACACATATGGTACATGATGTTCCAACTTGTGTGCAACATCTGGCCCGTGTAATTAGGCCAATGTTGTGGCTGATCTGAATATAATTTCAAGATATGTGCTACATAATTTGTTGTTATCTTTTAGCAATGTGATATTTATATTTATTTGACAGATTGACTAGGATCAAATCTATTTAATTGATTATTTAAATTTGAGCTCAAAATCAAATCAATCCTTTATTGGAGGTTGTTAAGAAACTAATCAAAATAGAATCCTTTACAAATCTGGAAGAGATCAAAGCTTATGCACAATGGAGAAAAGTCCATTTTGCATTTCTATTTAAGAAGCTCAAATCTAACATTTGAAAGTGCAAGTATGGAAGATCTTTGTGTTAGGGTTTCAATTTTGTTTGTTTTATTGTTTGTGCACCTTTCTAGCACCCTCATTCATATCTAAAGGCATAGAGTTTTGTTTGTAAGTTAAGTTGTAATTCAAACTTCAATATTATGATTATTCTGTTGATCACTAGGGTTAGTGATTAAGAGAAAGTGATTGAGGTTCTCTTATTTAGGGGGACTCCTAAATATAAATACATGGGTAATGTTAGGAAGAAGCATTGAATTAGGGTTGTTCATCTAAGACTGATTGTACTAATACTATTGAGAATTAGATTTCCTTTCTTAGGTTGGAATCCTCCAGACATATAGGAGGTTGCACCAAACTGGGTTACCAAATTCTCTTGTGTTATTTATTGCTTTATGTTTGATCATCTTGTTTTTTATTATATGTTGAATTCTCGTTTAAGATAGTGAACATTTTGTCTTAGACATCGGGTCCAACGTCCGTTCCCTTAAAATAGAATTTTAATTATCTTGCAAAGCCAAATTGTAGAAAACCATTCTCCTTTACCGCCCGCACTAATATATTGTGATTCCTTTGTAGGAATTTTAGTTATTACCTCTTGCACAAATTTGGGCAGAATTTCATCAATTTGAATGACTTTGAAATGATCCTCCCTTACGAGAATTTTGATGAAATCTATGAGGGATTCTAGTATTTCCATTTTTCTCTTAGCTTCTACAAGTATGGCTTCCTCTTTTCTCGTGATTTTTAGGGGGGTGCGACTCTTCAATCCTTGTATCTTGATCCATTAGTTCATTGGGACTTTCACCCTAGGGAAAACACTCTCTCGATGAATGTTATTTGGATAGAGAATTAGGAAACGTGTATGAGATATGGTCAAGTGTGATTCAATCCCAACGAATTAGTGCATCATGGTATAAGACTATGCCTAGGTTGTTAATGTCATCCTTCCAAGGATACATTTGTAAGCAGCCTGACATTCAATAACCCAAAATTGTATCATAATGATTCTTCCATATTCTTTGGCCTCGAATGCCATCGGAAGTTTACTGTATCCCAAGGGTCTTTTGTTGGTTCCATAAAAAACTTGGAGGTTCTCCCGTGATAGGATTGTAGTTTTAATAGTAGGCCTAACTTAATGTACATTTTAGTGTACATGATGCCATATGAGATTCCTTGATCGACCAAGATGATTTAAATGTTGGGCATTATCGTTGTTTCCCTAATAAGGATGAGGCATGTGGTGGTTTAGAACATTGTTGATCTCGTCATCATAGATTGACAGCGAAGGTCTTTCATTAGTCTATGAGCTATCAAAGAGTAAACCATCGATGATGAATGATTAGACATAATCGTCCACTTTTCCTTGATGGAATAAGTTTATGGTAAGCTTTATCAATCGGTACACAAGTTCCAATTGATACAGGCTATGGTGGAATTTTCATCTCACTAGTTAAAGACTCTTTTAGGTTGTGAACAAGGGGTTTGGAGGGGGATGGCTCAACCCGATCCCTTTTTGATCGTCGTTGTAACTTTTCCTAAGAGGCTATAATAGGAAATTTTCGCTTAAAGTGTTTCCCACAAGCGACATAAATGACTCAATATGGACCTGAAATGATTTGTAATATACTTTCTTGTTTAGACTCTATGACACACTTTGATTAATGGTAGGTATTTGATATTTGGTTTGACGTCTAAGGGGAGGGTACCTTCATACTCTAATATTCAAGTCAGTGACTATCATAGTGTTAGCTGGAAGTTTTGACAATGCGAGATAAAGGATCAGAAGTCGAAGACCAAGTTATTTTTAAGAAATATCTTATGAAGCTTCGACTGACTTTTTTATTGAACGGTCGAAGATTGGTTGAATAATGACCAAAATCCTTTTTTTAGAAGTTAAAGGAATTCAAGACAATTTGAAATTCCAATTTGAACATCTTGGATTACCACTACTCGATTTGGCGCTCTCCACAATAGAAGATTTCGAAATTCAAATATGTGATCTTATTTAGAAGACGCGTGGAAGCTTAACAGTTCGAAGAACATACATGTTACAAACATGGCATCTTTGTAAAGAAAGACTATTAGGGTCGAATTAGTATAAATAGGATCTTTTGTAATAAGATCCGTGTGTTCATCTTTTTGTACAAATCACTCATAAAAACTCGAAGTACCAGTGTTAATAGAAAAGAGTTCTTGAGAAATCTGCATATTGAAACACGATTTCATGTTTAAATTCTTTTACATTTGAATCAAATCTTTACTTTTCACATCAAATTTTCAGTCGAATTACTTTATGTTTCTAAGTGTCTAATTTAAAGTTCATCACTTTTATTTTTAAAGCTTTTTGTCTTTATCCTCGAATTTTTACCTTTACTGTCTCTTTCGACATTTCAAATCTTTTAAAACATGGAGCCAATATCCATAAACATTACAAGAAACTTAAGACATGTGTCATAAGATCAATCTAGTTGATCATGTAAGTAATCAAACATTAGGAATTCGTTTTGGAAGACTATCGGTTATTTTCAAATTTCACGATAAACACATAGATATATGAATTTAAGAGTGTGTAATTGAATTTGACATTTATTTCTATTTTATAGGTGAATTCTAGGATTTCGAAGTTTTAGAATATTGTATATGATAATTGTCTGAAGGAACAAGTGTCAAAGTATTATTTATTTCGTCACCGTCCTCTTTTAATCACTCATTTTAATTAGGTATTTTATTTTAGGAAGAACTATGTATACTCCAAGATCTTATTATCTATAAAACGCTTATTTTTTGTATTAGTTGATCTCATTATTTTCATCTAAATATCTCTAATATTATGGATTAAATAAAATACTCATTGAAATTGACTCATTTTCTTATTCAACGTTTAAAATATTCTTAAGAAAATAAGATGTTTTGGAAAAGTCTACAATACCTTCTTTCTTTTTTATTGGTCCAATCATAATTTTTTATTTATTTTTTAATAATAATATAACCAAAAGATACTTTTTGTATATGTTCCAATCACAACGTATAGCTTTTATTACTTCATTTATTTGAGTCAAAAAATATTCATTGATATACAATCTAATCAATGAGTTTGTTCTTTCCAAACACATTCTTTCATCTTCTGCATTTTTAATGAAATTCCCCATGTCATTCTTTCCTCTTATAAATACATCTGAATTAAAACAACAATGATTCTTTTAATGTTTTCTACCTTCCCAATTCTAATTTTTATGTCTTTGTTTTATGGTTGCCTTCATTATTTCTTATTATTTTGTATTTGGTTGATTACAAACTGATATTGCTTTATGGTTGCCTTCATTATTTCTTATTTCGTATTTGGTTGATTACAAACTGAATTCATGTTTTATTTTTTGTTTCAATTGTTTAGGTAACTTCCTGATTGCAAGAAGCATATTGCAGCTAAGTTCTTCTTTTTCTCATCAATTCTTTTAAGGTATCACAATAAATTTAGTTCTTGATTATTACCTGAAATTTAGAGATGCATAGTAATTTTGTGTTTTGTGTTATTTCAGAGTAATGAATAATGTGAATGAATACGGATAAAGATTGTTGGATTTTTATCTATTTTACTTTTGTTTGATGGTGGTGTTTCTTTTGCGTAATCAAAAGAGATAAGAGCTTAAACATGATTTCGTTCTATAATGCAAGAAAAGAAAAATCGTGAGATTAAAGATTATAGAAATTTGAGATTTGATTAGCATTAACTATTTTTTATTAGAAATTAAGATGATTAATTGAAATTTAGAGAAACAAGAAAAACACAAAAGCAGCCATTTTTGTTTAAACTAAAATTTTTGGTGCAAAGTTCATTTGGGATTGGGACAATCTGAAATTTAATCACAATCAATCTTTATGTAACCTATTTTTAATGATTTTTTAATGATATATCATTAACTAATATTTATATATGTTTAGTAAAAACATAATTATAGGTGAGGTGGATTTGAGATTAACAGATTTTTTTATAAGATTAAATATATAACAATTAGAGATTAAATTAATCACAAGTACATACATTTATTTAAAAATAATTGAGAATAAATATGTTATTATTTGCATTATATTTTGAATTTAATAGAAATAAATACCTTAGTTTTGCACTGACTGCATAACAATTAATTTTTTATTAAAACAATTAAAATTAAATTGATTACAAAAATATATTTAATAAACTAAACAAAAATGGAATAATCAACTATTAATCACATTTGTCATTGATGATAATATTTTTCATTAAAATTTTTTATATATTTATTAATCACTATTTAAAAAAATATGTATCCACATAAATTATAATTTATATATAAATATTCATTTTACAAATTATTGAGAGAAAATTTGGGTTTTCAAGTATAAATAATGTGTTATTAAAATTATATAAATTAAATAACATTAAATTTATATGCTAAAATAAACTCGTATAAATAAGAAGAGTATAAAAGGAAAAGGAATCGACAAAAAATTGAACGAATAAGTTAATAAATTGGATTAATAAATACTACTAACATGTTAAAATATAATTAATGACATTAAAATTTATTTATAATGATTATTCCAATTTATTTTTAATAAAAATTAAATCATTATCATGATAATTAGAATGCTATAATATTGGAAATTAGATCATCAACAGACGTGTTTTCTACCTCTATGTTTCAAGGTCAATTAACTTTAAATTTGATTATTTATTTATTTTTTAAAAAATGATAGTTAATAAATAATAAATGTATAGAAAATGTAATCCAATAAATTTATATTTTAGCTTATATTTATTGATATATATTTTTAATGACTAATACATTAAATAAATGTGCAAATTATTCATTTGATATTATAATTTAAATTTTTTATACAAAATACTAATACATCATTCCAAATAAAAAAATAAAAAATATATTATTATTATTTTATTTTGACAAAATAGTGTTTTACTTGTCGGTTTTAAATTAATATTATTAATATTTTTAATGATTTTGATTCATATTATACCTATTAGAGGTTTAAATTGTTAAATAAAAAAATTTCAAAACACTGTGGTTATTCTTAAATGTTTTGTTCATGTTACATTTGTTTTTAAATATCCTATTATCCGAATATTAATGAACAATAAATTGTAAAATAAACTTCAAATTTAATAAATCAGATATTGCGACGTATTTATAAATAAGAAATATTTATTATTGATACAATTATTTTTAATAACGGACATTAATTATAAATATTTTTATGAACGAAAAAATATTAATTTAATTATTTTTGTAAATGATGTCAAAATAAAAATAATATTTATAAAGAAAAATAATATTATTGATTCAAATATTTTTGATATATCAAATTATACATGTTATTATATTTTTTGTACAATTAAATAAAATAAAAATAAATAAATTTTAAATAATGTAGGAATCTAAACACGGACATAATTTATTTATTGATGTTACTAATATTTATTTATACATTAAAATAATATTTTTAAATACTATTTTGATAAAATCACTTCTTTTAACAATAATAATTTTTTTTGGTAAAATAATTAAATTTCTCTTTTTTATATTTTTATTACATTTTAAGGACATGTATCCGTCAATTGCACAGTTATTTAAATTAGAATCTATTCGGACACACGAGTACGATATTTTATACATTTAAGAAAAATAAAAGTAAATACGTTTAAAATCATATATAAATCTAAACACGGGTATCGTAAACTTTATATTTTTTGATGTTACTAATATTTATTTATACAATTAAATTAAATATTTCAAATACTATTTTGATAAAAATAAATTCTTCTAACAATACTATTTTTTTTTGGTAAAATAATTTTATCGCTTTTTTATATTCTTATTATATTTTAAAATATCAGTATCCGTGTAAATGCACATGTAAATATATTTAAAATTATTTATAAATTCAAACACGCGAAAAATAAATTAGTTTTTAATTATTTATATTACTCATATTTTTATTTTGAAATTATTTTAATTTAAAATATAATATTTTTAAGATAATATATTAAAACTTGATATATATATATATATATATATATATATATATATATATATATATATATATATATATATATTTGTGTTGTAAAATAATTATAATAAAATGATTTTGTTTTTCTTTTAAAAACATGTCTTTCTTTTAAAAATAATATTTTTTTGATAAATAAAAATTTGCGTATCATATCAGTACTCATGTGAATGCACATGCAATATACCAATATCTATACAAATGCACGGGTAATATACTAGAATTCGTGTTAATGCATAGGTAAACATACTAAAATTAAATGCGAGCATAATATACAAAATTTGTGCGAACGCACAAATTATTACCTTTTTTACAAATAAAGAAAGATAAAACACACACAAAAATGTGTTTTTTTTCTAATTTTTTTATATATCAATTTTTTTATTTTGAAATTATTTTTAATGTAAGATATAAATTATATATATATATATATATATATATATATATATATATATATATATATATATATATATATATATATATATATATATATATATATATGAAAATTATTGATGTACAACAATTTTGTTTTTTATTTTAAATTTATCTGTTTTTTTAAATAATAAACTATTTTGGTAAAATATTTTTTTTTTTATATTTTAATTATACTTTAAAAACAAAAATATACATTTCATTTATATTCTTACATTTCATTTTTATTAAACACGTGTGGAAGATTTTTAACTTACATTAATAATTTATATTTTGTGCTTATTATATTTCTCAATTCTACTATGATTTTCTATTTGAAATAACATTAAACAACTAATAAATAAATTGTTTATATTATTTTTTCTCAACATAAAATTAATATTAGTTTTTTATATATATACAATTGTGGGATAAATTTTGTTGTTGAATTATATTTTTTTCTACTATTTATTTTTTAAAAATTAAATAAACTAATATGTGAGATTTTAACATTTTTATTATTATATAATATAATTTTTTTATAGATATTTTATTATAAATTAAATATTTATTTTAAAACATATTTTCAAACCAACTATGTACGCACTGATATCCGACTAATTATCTATAAAAAGCTTATTTTTCATATTAGTTGATCTCATTATTTTCATCTAAATATCTCTAATATTATGGATTAAATAAAATATTTATTGAAATTGACTCATTTTCAAAATATTCTATTTGTCCAAACATGTATTCATAAAATAAATTAGAATTATCTTTAAAAGAAACTTTTTTATTGATGTTATTTTTAAATTATTCTTAAATAAATTTGTTTTTAAGAAAAATTTAAATACACATAAATATAACACTTTATAAATATAATATTATTTTCTTTTATAATCACAATCCTCCTATAATATTAATTTTAAAAAATTAAATATTACATAAATTAATTTTTTTTTATTCTTACAAATTATTTATAATAATAAAGATTTATGTCGGAAAGTTTTTCTCATGTTTCTATCCTTTCGTGACAATTTGCATCCACCTGTAATGTTTGTGAGAGGGGTCGATGTAGTAAGTAAATGGAGCACGTGCAATTAATTAGACCACAATCGACATCCAGCTAGAGTACTAGTGGCATTCGCATTTGACTAACAGAAACATTATCATTTAAGAAAATTCAAGTCCTTTATATCTTTATTGAATCTGTTCACACGTTTTGTACACACAAAGAAAGATTTGCATTAGAGATATTTAATATGAAGAAAAAATAGTTTGAATGTGTGAGCAAGAAAATATTAAAAATGATTTGCGTCATGTTTAATATAATATTAATAGTTAAAATCGTTTTTATGAGATCTAATGTCTTATACAAATTGATATTGAGTATATTTGCATATTTAAAATTAGATCTAAAACAAATAAATTTTTATTTAATTTTTAGTTGTTTCCAAACGGAACCATCAACATCCAGCTAGTTGACATGCATGCCATGTGGTCTTGACTACACGCATCGCTTGTGGCCCATGTATGTGGGAACGTTGGAATTTATCTTCAACTTACAACTAACATTTTCTGATTGTGGCCAAATAAAAGCCATAACCAATATACGTAACCTAATAATTTATATTAAAAAATAATAATTTTATTGAATAAAAATAATTATTATTAACTAACTAGAAGGAAAAAATATATCACATAACAAACCTCTAAAGTCAACTTGCGACAAAGCTGTTTGATTATTCTTTACAAGGAAAAGTACACATTTTAAAGTCTCCAGGGTTGAAAAATATCTCAAATAAATTGACTACGACAGAAAATATAAATAATTTTGAATAATAATTTTAAATAATTAAATAATATATTTTTTTCCACATGCTAGCTCAGCACTTGATAAGCCTTTTATGTAGACCACATAAAAAACCTTTGTAGTCCACTTAAAATAATTTTTCTACAACTTGTAACAAAGTTGCATTGTTTTCAATCAATCAACTATGAAGTCATTAAAATATAATACCGTTATTTTTTTTATAATAATTTTTTTGTTTTCTTAAATTACAAAGAAGAAAAAATTTTGTTAATCAATATATTTTTACAATTTTAAAATAAATTAACATGTGCCACTTCTCTTCTCTTCTTTTATAAATTAAATTATTTATATTTTTCATTCCCTCTATTAAATACCTCAGATATTTCACACTTTTTTAATTATATTGATTCAGTATCTCATTCTTCTTTCAAATTAAATTTATTTTTCTTTTATATTTTTTTTCATTTTTTATTTTATTATTTTATTTTTTTATTTAATTATTTTATTTTCTCTTAATTATTTTTAATATATAAAATATATAATTATAGTATATAATTATCATATTAATTAATTATTGATGTATAAATATATATTATATTGACATTTAATAAATAATCATACAATAATTATCAACAAAATACATATTTTACTTTTAAATGTCAAAAAAAAATTCTCACATGTCACTATCAATAAAATATATATTTTATTTTAACTACACATTGCTTTTATTTGAAATACAATATTTTTGTTTTTAAATGACAAAATTTCTCTTTTTCTCAACAGACGCTATCACCAAAATATTTAATTTATTTTAATTAAATGTGTTTCTATCTTTATTTGAAACACAAAATTTTTATTTTTAAATATTAAACTTTTTCCTCTCTATTTTACAGATTATTTTTATAATTATTTAATACAATTAAATTTAAATTATTATATATATATATATATATATATATATATATATATATATATATATATATATATATATATATATATAAAATAAATTTAACATTGCATGTATATTTTGTTATTTTATTATAAACATTTTAAAATTTGTTATGAAAAAGTATTACTAATATAGATTCGTCTGTACCTCAAATAAAAGTTATACGGATAGAACAAATTTAAAAAAAAGAAGGTAATTACAGAGAAAATAATTTTAAAAAAATTGATTTTAAAATAATTAAATAATATAATCTTTTTATATACATTTAAAAGATTTGTATTTAAATTATGCATATAACTAATTTTGTGCATCGAGACATAAGACTTTTACCAGACTCATTAAAGACCTAAAGTCAAGTTAATTTTTTTATTATAAATATAACACATTTTAGCATCTAATTTTTTAATTTCCAATCTAACACAAGAAATCTCAATAACCGCCTCCATGTATTATATGTTTCATCAAATCCATTGGATCTTTGAATGATATAAGTAATAAGTTCCAACATAAAAACTATATACACTGGACCATTCATTTGTTTTGCCGACGAAGGAATTGCACGCAGATAATGAAAAGAGGAGATGCTGCTGCTGGCATGGCAGTGTCATTATTGCACAAGTTTTTGTTGTCGTTTGGGTCATCAGGTAGGTGATGCTCGTAAATATTTTTGTTATTTTGACCGAATTCAATCATTAATTCAAGTGTGGTCCTCCTCATCAGTGAGAGATGAATTATCAACTCCTTGAAATTCTGGTTTACCCAACGGGTATGGGCAATGAGCTACATAAACCAATCATAATGTTATAGTAAGTAAATGCTAGATTGAAGTATCAGTATGTCACGTAGTACTGTTTTAAGGTTTTGAGAAAAAAACCACATATATAATTACCTAGTCGAGTGGCAGGCGAGATCATTCTCTTTAAGATGTTTTATATTAATGTTCAAAATTATGAAAAAAATTATTATGGTGCTTTGAAGATAAAACAGTTCAGATTTATTAGGAGTGTTCAAAACTAAATTAATTCAATAAAATATCGTAAAATTGAATCGAATCAAACAGAAATCGCAAAAAATTACATTTTATTCAGATGTGTTTGAATCATTTTTTAACGGAACCGCACGGTTCGGTTTAATTTGCGGTTTATATTTTGCAAACCGAAACAAACTGCATTGTATTATAAAATCTTACTAATCAATATGTATTTCTTTAATTCTTTAAAGAAATCAGCGTGTATAGTATATTTTACCGTATTCTCTTTATGATTTATTTTAATTATAAATTATAAAAAATAAATAATTATTCATTTATGAATCCTATTTTCACAAAATATATTTTATCATATTATTTGTGAAATATTTATTTAAGAATGCAATTTTATGTATATCATTCTTAGATTTAAATAAATCATAACACGCAATTTTATGTATCATATTATAAATTTATTTTGACAATTATAATATTTTTATGATAATTTACGAGTGATTATACACAATTATATTTTCCTCTATATGTGTATGTATGGTTCAATTTTTTTTGGTAAAAAACCGAACCAACTGGATCAATTCAAACCGCATTAGTTTGGTTTGATTTTATTTTTAAATGTCAACCGAACCGAACCAAATCGTGTGTTTTTTTCTCTTGCGGTTCTGGTGATTTGTTGCTTCAAAACCACTCAAACCGCACCGCGAACACCCCTAAGATCTATATATAATTAGTACTTACACGGTAGGTAATTGGTCTAGAATTACACCCTTAGATGACACAAAGACCAGTCAATAATAGTGTTAAAACAACTTATAGTTTATGGCTAATAATCGTCATTGATGACGTAAACAAGTCACTCGAAAACAAAAGAAAATTTAAGATGAAATGGAGACAAGAGAGAAGAGATTTGAGATTCATAAATCTAAAATAAAAAACATGAGATGGGAAGGTCTCTATTTATAGGTGATAATCTGACCTAAAGTAGAGAAAATCGTGAGGGGTGGAACTGATTCGGCCCATAATCACATGTTGCAAACTTGACCAATAAGTCAGATGCGGAAGTTTTGATGACAAGACAAAAGTTCAGTCAAATTTTAAGGTTAGGTTATTGACAACACATCATTAATTGATTAATGAAATTTTTAAATAACATTAATTAATGATTTTTTAATTAACATTAATTAATTTTCACTATTTCAGGTATAAAAAAATATTGGATCAAAGTTCAATCTCAAGAACGGATCGTGCCGAGTTGAATCGGCCATTTAGACAGACAGTGACGGTAGTGTGTTCTTACTCAACCCTAAAATTGGATACCCCTTAGAGTCTAACCAAAATGGCCAACTTGAAATATATAAATACTAATGTAGTGTGCTCTCCCTCTTATGTGAGACTTTAATGAACTTGTACATAACATTTTCTTAAGGTGTATTTTAATAGTTTGTGCTTTAATGGTCATACATGTTTATCCCAGTTTAGTGAAGACTCTAGGAATTCTGCCTAAAAATTTCATATGAACTGACCTAAGTTCCACAATCACATATGTGAGTCTATAAAGAATACTTATTTAGATAGGTACTCCCTCGTAGAGAATATATGTCTAATTTAGAATTTCTATTACCGCGTCTTCTTATTGCTTCAGGTTTCATGTTTCTCTTATTCACACTAGCACGGTCACATCATACTACTCACAACTTGTTATTACCCATTGAACTTATTCCTTAAGGTCTTCAATCAGTTAGATTGGATTATCATCATGAGCAACTCATTTCTCTATGGCCATTAGTCTCATATTTTAGGATGTATTATGAACTTTCTCTCTAGCTAATTCTTTCATCAAAAGATCTAGTAAATTTTCATCAGTGTGTATATAATCCACTCTTACAGCTTCTTTAGAGATACATTCTTTAATTGTGTTGTGTTTTCTTCTAATTTGATGTCTTTTACCTTTATCATAATTGTTCTCAAGTTTTATAATAGTTGTGGTACTATCATAATGGATCAACATAGTTTGCATATGTTTTTTTTATAAAGGGATCTTAGCTAGCAAGCATCTTAATCAACTTGCTTCTTCACTAGCAGTTGCTAACGTTATCATATTAGACTTCATCGTGGACTGAGCTAAGATAGTTTATTTCTTTGATTTCCAAGATACAGTTTCTCCAACTATACTGAATATATAGCAACTAGTTGCTTTGGAATCATCTTATAAGATATTACAATATGCATCATTGTATCTTTCAAGTACATCAGGAAATCTTTAATAATGTAAATCAAGATTCATGGTCCTTTTAAGGTATCACATGACTCTCTCAATAGTTGGCAAATGCTAATCATTCAGTCTACTAGTAAACTTGCACATCAATCTTACGACATATCCAATGTCGGGTTTAGTACAACTAGTGGCATGCCTAAGACTGTCAATGATGTTCGCATATTCTGTTTATCTCACACTATCACCCGTGTTCTTAAACATTTTTACACTTGGATCATATGGTATGCAAACGGGTTTATAGTCAAAGTAGTTATATTTCTTTAAGATCTTCTCTAGATAATGAGATAGATCCAAAGAAATTCCTTTTTCTCTGATCTAGTTATCATGGCTCCAAGAATCACACTCGGTTTTTCGAGGTCTTTCATATCAAAATTGTTGCTCAACAATGATTTCACATCATTAACAATTTGGATGTTTTATCCAAATATGAATAGATCGTCTACATGTAGACATATGATAGTAAGCTTGTGATTCTCATTTTTGTAATCAACGCATTGTCGCTTTCATTCACTTTATAACCATTCTATATCATTAAGTTATCAAATTTCTCATGCCACTGCTTTGAGCTTGTTTTAGACCATGTAAAGACTAATCTAACTTATTCTCCTTATTTTCTTAACAATGAATCACAAACCCTTCTGATTGGTCCATATATATTTATACATAGACCGTTATATTATGAATTAAGCTCCTTTTGATATGATGAACCACAAGAATGAAGACTTAGAGTGAAAAACTTGATTAAGAATAGAAGGAATTTCGGAGAGGGTTTATGAAAAATTTAAGAAATGAGAATGATCATTCTTGTCCATGCTGGTTATTGTTGTGTTTTTCAAAAATACACATTCGATTTTAAATAATATACTAGGGTGGTCGAAATTTTAATCTTCTCGTACTTAATAACCGGAGATGCATCTTGGTTTAAATCAGAAATATATCGTTGATTCTGTTTTGTATTTACAATAGAGTGGAACCACTTCTTGTCTTGTGGTGTATGGTGCATGTGCGTATCGAAAATACATTTTCAATTTTTCTTAGGCATTTTCAAATTTGCATAAGATATTTTTCAATCCTATGATATGGCTAAGAAATCCTCCAATCCTACTGGAATCAATTATGTAGACCGTCAATCTAAACACACTCTTACTCAATTATTGTTAAATTTTAGCAATTAAGAGGCACAAATTTTTATCTACTTGAAATCTTTGGGTTAGAAAAGGAAAATTTAACATGTCACCCTCAAAATTAAACATTCTACCCCCACAAAAATTTATACCAAAATTACCTTTGTTGAGTCGCAAACAATTTTCGATAGATTTTGCGAAATTTCCGATAATTTTTTTGAAAAAAAATTAAAACTTTTTTCAATACCGAAAATTTATGGTTTTTTTTTTAAGAAATGGAAAATTTTAAATATACTAAAATTTTCGATATGGTATTCGAAAATTCCAAATTTTAATTGAAATTTCCAATAAAACTCAAATTTTTAAAAATTTTGTGATTATTCACAAGGATATAATGATAAAAAATATACCGTTGGAGGGTTGCATGTATAATCCACAGAGGTGGCATGTTAATTTCTCCTAGAAAAGAGGAAAATTTTTCCCTATACCCCTACACATATTCCGATACCCCTGCAATTTTTTGAATATTCCAATTTTATCCTTTTACTTTTTTATTTTTATATGGAATTTTTTTTGAGAGCGTACGGAAAAGTCAAGAGAACAGAAATTTAACAAACCAAATAACCCAAAATGGATACATCCGGTACGTAATTTTTCAGGAACCGGATAACATGGGGTATCTAGATCCGGAATGCATTTTTCCCCGGAAAACCCAGCCATAAGTTATCCGGTTAACAATATTAACAAACCGGATAACCTTGAGCTGTGTATTCCGGTTTGTATTATATTGCCAACCGGATAACATGTTGTGTAGTTATCCGGTTCGGTTTTTAATTTTTTTTAATTTTGTTAAGCAGGTGTTATTCCTCAGATATGCAATAAAAATCAGACATGCGTAGATACCACTGATCTGTTTACATCTGCAGAACATTTTGCCACAAGAGAAGAGGTGATAAGATGGGTTAAGGAGATTGGAATCAGGAATAAAGTGACCGTTATAATAACACGTTCAGATACCAAAATAGGCAAGAGAGGAAGAAGTGATAAAGTAATATTTGGTTGTGATAAAGGTGGAAAATACAAAGAAGGAGAAAGTGAAACACATAGTGCTAGTAAGAAATGTGGTTGTCCGTTCAAAATTAGATTCACACCGTCAAAAGATGGTTCGGATGGAAGATTGATGTAAAATGTGGAGTTCACAATTATGGGTTACTTGATACATTTGAAGGGCATCCGTTTATAAGTCGACTTAATGCAGAACAACAACAACATATTGTTGATTTGACAAAATGTCATGTTCCACCAAGACACATACTTTTGTCGTTGCAGGACCAGGATCCAGAAAATGTTACTCGGATCACGCAAATATATAAGCACAAGAGTAAAATACAGAAAGATATAAGGGGGCCTAGAACAGAAATGCAACATTTGTTTAAGCTGATAGAGGAATCAGATTATGTATACTGGAGCAGGAAAAAAGATGATTCAGAAGTTGTGAGGGATATTTTCTGGGCTCATCCAGAATCAGTGAAGTTGTTGAATATGTTTTCTGTTGTGTTGATTATGGATAGCACATACAAGACAAATAAGTATAGACAACCTCTGTTTGAAATAGTTGGTGTGACATCCACTGAGTTGACATTTGCTGTTGCATTTGCATATATGGAATCAGAGCAGACTGAAAAATTTTGTTGGGTTTTGGATAAGTTGAAACAGTTATTTACTAAGGACGGGTTTTGGCCACAAGTGGTGTTGACTGATAGAGATCTTGCCTTGATGAAAGTAATTGAAACAGTATTTCCCAAAACAACCAATTTTCTTTGTCGATTTCACATCAACAAAAATGTGAAAGCGAAGTGTAAGGAATATGTTGTGGATGACATGCGGGAGTCGATAGAGAAAATGTGGTATGAACTTGTAAGGGCTAGTGATGAGGTGGAGTATCAACAACGGTTGCAACAACTTGAGCATGCATGTGTTGACTTTACATCATTTATTGATTATGTGAAAGATACATGGTTGTCTCCGCATAGACATAGATTCGTCAAAGCATGGACTAATCAAGTGTTGCATTTGGGAAACACCACGACCAATAGGTATGCATATGTTAATATATCTTGATTTTAGTCAATGTTTTTTTATATTAATTTTAATGTCGACTTACTTGTTTTTTAATTTATTTAAAGGGTTGAATCCGCACATTGGAAATTGAAGCAAATGTTGGAGAATAGTTTAGGTGATATGTGCAAATGCTGGGAGGCTATGAATGGCAATCTTAAGATACAATTGGGAAACATTAGAGCTTCATTTAAGAAGAGTTTTTATGAAGTTGAACATGCACACACTAGCCCATTTTATGGAAATTTGCGTGGATCTATATCTAGAGCTGCTTTGAGGCGTATTGCTGAAGAGTGGGTGAGGGTTGATATTGTTGGTACAGACACCCAAAAGTGCGGGTGTACTCATAGAAAAGTGTATGGGTTACCTTGTGCTTGTGAGTTAGGGAGATATACACTGAGCGATGATCCAATACCAATAGAGGCTATTCACATTCATTGGAGAAAGCTAAGTATGGAAGGCAAACAAGAGGTGGATGCATATGATGGATCAGAGTTGGACATGACCCATGCAATTGAGGAAATTTGGAAAAAGTACAGGGCATCAGATGTTGTCGGGAAAAGAGCATTAAAGAGTAGGGTGTGTGAAATTGCTTATCCCACTACATCAAAAATGTTGCCACCGCCTGAAAAAATAAAAACCAAGGGAGGAGTGAAGAAGAATGGGAAGAGACCTGCGGGATATGATGTTTATCGTGATCCTTCATATCACGAGTATGTTGATCGAGCGCACTCGAACTTCCAAAAGTCTTCAAAGAGGGTATGTTCACAGTTATCCCAAACCTCTGAGAAAAAACCATGTAGTAAATACATTACACAATTTCCAGCACATATCAGACCATTTATTGATGACATTGTTGATGTGATGAAGGATGGAAATTATGGGTTTAGAGTCATTTCATTGTTTCATGGTTATGGATCGGATGGATGGTCAATTGTTCGTCGTGATTTGGATAATGAACTTAAAGGTCCTAGAAGAGAGTTGTATGAAAAGTTATTTGGACCTCGTTTTTCGATAGTGAGAGATTCGTTGATGATATCAAAGTTAGGTCCTCAACCACTAGAGAAATGGATGACATAACCTGAAATGGCTTATGTAATAGCTAATCGGTATAATGTCATTGTTGTCTCTTTGGGTTTTCCTTTTTTAACGTTCTTTCCTATGACGACTTCACATTCACCTAATGTGTCCATTTACTGCATTGGATTTGTAGATGGAAATCATTGGGTACAGGTAATTATTTTTTAAGTTACGCTTATACTTATTTTTTAAGTTACATATATACTTATTTTACTTATTTGTTTTATTATGCATATACTTATTTGTTCAATTACTTATAACCAGGTAAACATGAACGAAGGATTTCCATTCGACCGTCACATTGGCTTGAAACAATTCCGCACAAAAGGCGACTTCTTGGATGATAGGATTTGGCGGACGACTACAACATTGACAGCGTCTTACACCTGTAGTAGGGCCACATATTATTAAACTATAATTGTTATGTTTAGTTTTGTTTTGTATTCATTTGACATTTTTATTTCACGCTAGATTTTGGATTCAGATGTCTTTGTTTTGTTTTATATTCATTTGACATATGACTTTCATGCTAGATTTTGGATTAAGTTGACATATATCTTTCATGCTATATTTTAGATTTTATTTTAATTTTTATATTTAGGATTGTGGAAAGTAGAAATATTAAAAGAGTGCACAAAGCAATATAGATAAGTCTAACAGAAATACATAAATCGTAGGACAATACATGTCACAAAATACAAAATACGTCTAAAAATAATAAACAATGCAAATCATGGAGATGGGTAAGGTATCGGTCCTCCCTGAGGTAGTGGTCCGCCCTTTACACGTAAGGATCGAAAGATCTCAATGAACTCATCGTCCTCCTCATTTGCACCGTGACGCTGCAAGTAGCGATGAAGCTCACCTGATATATAGGCTAACCTCTCGTCTTGGTCCTCGGCATACACCGGGATCTCTCTCACCTCATTTTCTGGAGGTGCTACCAATCGAGGATGTGACACCATATAATACCAACCCATATACTCATCAACTACATCATAGGGTCGAACAGCAAAAACTGCATCCCGAATAACATCCAAAACCGCCTGAACATAGTTTAACGGTCTATATCCACATCAAGACTCAACGGGAGGATGGTGGGTATGTATTGTTTGTATCCAAACTGACGCAAACATCTCTCAGGTAGATATAACATTATTGTACCATACCATTTCAGACCACCCTTGTATAGACATATATCATCAAATGGACGTATATGTCGGTGATCCTCAAAAGGACGCCAAATGACATCATCCGGTGTCAATGCATCTAACTGCACCCTATGCTGCTCGACCTTTGTAGTGGATTGCCTGTAACACCACTTCATCGCCCTCGGAAGTGGACTACCTACACCGCAAATCCCAGATAGACCTCTTTTCCCAATAGAGGGAAAATACTCGTGGATCCAGCACTGTTACACATAATATAAATAAAATTCATAAATAACTAAAGATAAATATATATATATATATATATATATATATATATATATATATATATATATATATAACTAAAGATATATATATATATATATATATATATATATATATACAAATATATAAATAACTAAAGATATATATATATATATATATATATATATATATATATATATATATATATATATATATATATATATATATATATATATTTTATACATAATAGAGACATATCCACCCAACTGTTTGCAGGAATAGAAGGAAGCATCACCTAAATAGCGGTAAAGATTAACCAGTGTCGCCGCTTGTGACACCCCGAAAATAATTCGGTAATTAAATAATTATGATTTTAATTATTAAATTAATTGAGAACATAATTTATTTAATATATTGAATTATTGAGATTAATTATGGATTTATTGGATGTGTGTTGAGTAAAGTGGGGTGTGAGGAGTAAAAGACTCTACTCACATTAATTGATTTATTTTAATTATGTTAAAAAGGAATAAAAGGAATTAAATAAGAAAAAGAGGAAAAAAGGAATCATTTTTGGAGAAAACAAGATACGTGAAGTGAGAAGAGAAGGAAAGAAGGAAAAAGACCTAGGAGCGTCAGAAATCGAAGAACCCACAAGGTAAGGGGTGATTTCGATTGGTTATTGCTTATTATAGGTTTTGATGTTAATATTATAGACCATAGCATGTTAGGAAATCTATGTTTAGGAATTTCTAGGTTCCCATGGATGTGTACCTAATAGTGTTAGATGGTGTCAGATTGAGTCTGATTGTGTCAGAATATGTATGGAATATGATTAGAGTGTCAGTAGATGAAAATAAATGATGGAAATATGTTGTTGATGTGATAGATGATGCAAAATGATGTGTTTTAGTGTTTTCCATGTTGGAGTTCGTATGGGTAAGAATGGGTTTGATTGAAAATGAAAGAATGCTGTCAAAAGTGCAGAAAATGACATTTTAACATGTGGGAACCGGTTCCAGTGTATGTAGGAACCGGGTTCCCTTTGAAAAATTGGCAAAAACTGGAAAAATACACGCAGGAACCGGTTCCTGTATGTGTCGGAACCGGGTTCCATATATTTTTCCAGAAACGAGGTTTTGGAACTTTTCAGGAACCGGTTCCTGTATATGTAGGAACCGGGTTCCACTTCAAATTTTTGAAAAATGTCAAACTTTGAAAATTCATAACTTTCAAACCGTAAGTCCGTTTTGAGCGCCGTTTTGGACGTTATTTTCTAAATTTAATGCTCTATTTTATGAAATGAAAATATTTTCCAAAACTTGAAGTTATTTTGAAAATGAGCCAATTTCCGAGATAGGTGACTTTTGACCGACGCATATTTAATGGTATGTAGCAGAGATCCTGTGTTGATGGATGTACTGATAATGTGTAGATGTAATAGCATGTTTATGCTGATGTTAGATGCATGCATGATGGGTTGATATATCATGTTGATTGGTTTGCATGTTTATGCTGATGTTGATTGTATGCATGATGGGTTGATATATCATGTTGATTGGTTTGCATGTTTATGCTGATGTTGATTGTATGCATGATGGGTTGATATATCATGTTGATTGGTTTACATGTTTATGCTGATGTTGATTGTATGCATGACTGGTTGAGATATCATGTTGGATGGTTGTTTCAGTTATGTTGAATTGATGTATTACATAGACTGATTAATGTTGCATGCTATTGATGTGCGTGCATATGCATTGTTGTGGTGAAGTTAATTCCCATTGTGCGGAATTTGACTTGGATTGCCGATAACCGATACCGAGTGAGGATGGGTGGTTAGGCTGGATTCGTGTCCGAGTGGTTATGGAAGAATCGATGGAACTGTATCCGGTTGATGATGGATCAGTGTTGGGTGACTTGGTCACGTGTCGGTACCGCATGCATTGAGTCTGCATTGTATTTGTATGAAGTGGTAACATGTTAGGATGTCTTCCAGTGTTACTCTTCGTTGATGGTTATGATTAAGCATGATGAATATGGTTGTGTGTGTGAATCTGAATTTATGTTAAGTGGGTGAAATAATATGCTTGTGATATATTATTGATTGAAAGACTTATAATATGCTTTAATTATGAGAAGTCTCACCCTTACTTTACCATTTCAGATTAAATTAGCAGCTGAGGAGTCGGTGAGGATGGCTCTAGAGCTTATCTTTTTAGTCCGTGTGTCAGTGTCATGCTCTAATTAGATTGTAACACTGGGGAACGCTTAGTTAAGAGAATCATTATTGTTTAATAGTTTTGGATTTTAATTCCTTGAGAACTATGATGTTTTATTAAATTTTGATTTTGGTATTTCCGCTCTGTAAGACATGATCTTATAATGATTGAATTGTTGGATGAGGATCCTCAGTGTAGCATGGCTACTGTTTGAATGAAGTTTTGTTTAATTATTAGTTGTGACATCCCTTATTATACCGTGTTAACTCTGATTAAAGATGATTTAGATATTAATTTAATTAATATACTCAGGGTATTTAGATGGGGTGTTACAATAGTGGTATCAGAGCATAGTCGGTCTTGTCCTGTGTCGTTATCCCTTTAGTATGCGACTAGTGTGAAGTGACACTGCCGATACTTGTGTGCTGATGTAGATTGTTTTGTTATGTTACAGAACAATGGCCGGAATAGGTAACGGAAGGAATGATGATGCCGAGGCTTTGGGAATGTTGGTGGAGTGCTCGGAGGAACCAGGATTGGTGATTGGATGACAATTGGGGAATTTTCGAGGAATAATCCTCCATTGTTCAAGGCACGCATGATCCCGAAGGTGCTCGAAGTGGTTGAAGGAGATCGAGAGGATCTTCCGAGTGATTGATCTGGAGGAAGGTGAGATATGGAACTCACATGTTTGAGGAAGGCGATGACCGTGGGTTGCTACATCGAACTAGAAGAAGATGGTGTTGCGTTGAATTGGGCGTGTTCGGAGAGCTTTTCGAGGAGGTACTCACGAAGACGCCGAGGTAAGAAGGAGATTGAGTTTTGGAACTCAGCGGTAACAAGATGTATGCTTCAAAGTTTTAAGTTAGCCAAGTATTATGCTCATTACCCCAATGCGGATGGAGAATTTTCCAAATGTATCAAGTTTGAGAATGGTCTTCGTGACGAGATTAAGCGGTATTTATCGAAGATTTTCCGATCCGTTGATTGTAGTAGGATTCTAGAGGAGGATCTTGCTAACACTAAGTCGAATACCGAGGGTATGTTGACAGAAAGGTAAGCAACAGATGGATCGTGGTAAGCCTTATGACAGAGTAATCGAGATCGAGGTTGGAAGAAATCTGGAGGAGATTCTAGTTCTTCCGTTAGGTGCTACAAGTGTGGTGAGACAGACATCGTATGGTGGACTGTAAGAGCAATGATAAGAAGTGTTTCAAGTGGAAATTCGCCATGTGGCCAATGCAGAGTGAAAGTGGTGCCTTGCTACAATAGTGAAGAGGGTCATACTCGTCCTCGCACAAAACCCAAGAAAGAGCAAGCTGGTGGTAAAGTTTTTGCATTGTCTGGGTCAGAGACTAAACCAGATGATCGGCTGATTAAAGGTACATGTTTTATTAATGGCATACCTTTGACTGCAATTATTGATACTGGAGCTACGCATTCTTTTATTGCGTTAGATTGTGCTAAGAGATTGAATTTGGAAATTTCTAATATGGATGGAAGTATGGTTATTGATACTCCTGTCGGGTTCGACTACCGTATGTTTGTAGGAATTGTCCTGTTGTGATTTTGATAGGGTTTCGTATGGATTTAGTGTGCCTACCGCTAGAACAACTTGATATCATCCTCGGAATGAACTGGTTGGAATTCAACCAGGTTCATATCAACTGTTTTGAGAAGACGGTCATTTTCCCTGAAGAGGTTAAGGTCGAAAGTGAGATTATGTCAGTTAAACAGATGAACTTAGTTGTGCAGGATGGTGCGGTGGTGTTTATGTTATATTCGCGATTGAGCGAAGGAAAGGCAAAGGGTGATGGATTGCGGTGGTGAATGAATTTCGAGGTGTTTAGGACGTTAGTTGCCACCGAGAGAGGTAGAATTTACTATAGATCGATTCCCGAACTAGTCCGTGTCGATGGCGCCTTATCGCATGTCGGCATCCGAATTATGAAGAAGCTTAGAGGCTGCGGAGAAGTTTATTCGTCCGAGTGTTTCCGTGGGTGCTCCGGTGTTATTGGTTAAGAAGAAGGAAGGTTCAATGAGGTTATGTGTTGACTACCGACAGTTGAATAAAGTTACAATCAAGAATCGGTATCCTTTGCCGAGGATTGATGATTTGATGGATCAACTCGTTGGAGCTTGTGTATTTAGTAAGATTGATCCGAGATCCGGATATCATCGATTCGTGAAGTCGAGGATATTAAACGCATTCGTAACGAGGTATGAACATTATGAATATTCTGTTATGCCGTTTGGAGTTACTAATGCACCTGGTGTTTTCATGGAGTATATGAACAGGATATTTCATCCATATCTTGACAAGTTCGTAGTAGTGTTCATTGATGACATTCTGATTTATTCAAAAAGCGATGAGGAGCATGCAGAACATCTCAGAGTTGTGTTGGAATTGTTAAAAGACAAGAAGCTTTATGCGAAGTTGTCCAAGTGTGAATTCTGGTTAGAGGAGGTGGGTTTTCTTGGTCATGTGATCTCTAAGAATAGAATTGCTGTTGATCCTACGAAATTAGAAGCAGTGTCTCAGTGGGAAGCGCCAAAGAATGCTTCGGAGATCCGTAGTTTTCTGGGTCTTGCAGTTATTCTAAGTTTATCAAGGATTTTCCAAATCGGCGTTGCTGACTAAGTTGACCGGAAGGCGATATTTGTTTGGGATGTTGAATGTGAGAAAGGATTTCAAGAGTCAAGAGGAGGTTGACAAGTGCTCCGATCTTGATTTTGCCGATCCGACTAAGTCTTTTGTGGTGTATTGTGACGCATCATTAATGGGATTAGGTGGTGTTGATGCAAGATAAGCGTTGTGGCTTATGCTTTGACATTGAAAATGCATGAAAGGAATTACCCGACTCATGATTTAGAGTTGGCAGCTGTTGTGTTTGTTTTGAAGTTGTGGAGACATTATTTATATGGTTCTCGGTTCGAGGTATTCAGTGATCATAAGAGTCTGAGGTATCTCTTTGATCAGAAAGAGTTGCACATGAGGCAGAGAAGATGGTTAGAATTCTTAAAGGATTATGATTTCAGTTTGAATTACCATCCTGGTAAAGCAAACGTGGTTGCAGATGCTTTGAGTAGAAAGTCTTTGCATATGTCAATGTTGATGGTCCGTGAGTTAGATTTGGTTGAAAGAGAGATCTAAGTTTGGTTTGTGAAACTACTCCGAATAGCGTGAAATTGGGAATGTTGAAGCGACTAGTGGTATCCCGGAAGAGATTAGAAATGGATGAAACGATGTTGGTTTAGTTGATAAGTTGACATTGATCAACCAAGGTCAAGGAGGCGAGTTCAATTGACGAGAATGGTGTTATGAGATTTGGTGATCGGTGTGTGTTGGATGTTGCCGAGATTAGGAAGAGCATTTTGGAAGAAGGACATCGTGCGGGTTGAGTATTCATCCGTGCTACTAAAATGTACCATGATTTAAAAAGTTGTTTTGGTGGTCGGAATGAAAAGGAAATTTGAGTTTGTGTATGCTTGTTTAGTTTGCAGTCGAAGATAGAGCATCGAAACCATCGAGTTGATGGAGCCGTTGTTTGTTCCGAATGGAAGTGGGATGGAATCTCAATGGATTTTGTGTCTGGTTAAGAATTGTGATTCTATCGGGTTATGTGGATAGGTTGACAAAATCGCTCACTTCATTCCGATAAGAATGGATTATCCGATGGAGAGATTAGCGTGTATGTCGAAAAGATTGTGAGTTTGCATGGTATTCCGTCTAGCATTGTGTCGATCGAGATCCGAGGTTTACATCTAAGTTCGGACAGGTTGCAAGAAGCCTTGGGTACCAAGTTGCGTTTGAGTTCCGCTTATCATCCGCAGACGGATGGTCGAAAGAACGATTCGATCGTTGGAAGATTTGAGGGCTTGTGTGTTAGAGAAGGGTGGAGCTTGGGATAGCTATCGCCATTGATTGAGTTTACCTACAACAATAGCTTTCACCGAGTATTGGTATGGCTCCGTTTGAGGCATTGTATGGTAGGAGGTGTCGGACACCATTGTGTTGGTATGGCCGGAGAGAGCCGTGATTGGACCGGAAATTGTTCAACTTGGAAAAGATTAAGATGATTCAGAGAAGATGAGGACTTCTCGTCGTCGGAAGAGTTACCATGATAAGAGGAGGAAAGACCTTGAGTTCAGTGAAGGAGAGCATGTGTTTATGCGGGTTACTCCGATGACTGGTATTGGTCGAGCTTTGAAGTCAATGAAGTTGACTCCACGATTTATTGGTCCTTTTCAGATTACCAAAAGAGTTGGGAAGGTTGCATATCAGATTGCCTTGCCGCCGTCACTTGCGAATCTGCATGATGTTTTTCATGTGTCCCAGTTGAGGAAGTACATTGCTGATCCGTCTCATGAGATTTGGGTAGACGATATACAGGTACGAGAGAATTTAACTGTGGAAGTGGTACCTGTGAGGATTGAGGATCGGAAGTTGAAACAGTTGCGAGGCAAAGAGATTGCATTGGTAAGAGTGGCTTGGGAGGACCGGTGATGGAAATGTCACTTGGGAGTGGAGAGTCGATGAAGGACTCGTATCCCGTTTCGAGGTATGTTTTCGAGGACGAAAACTCTTTAAGTTGGGGAGTTGACACCCGAAAATAATTCGTAATTAAATAATTATGATTTTAATTATTAAATTAATTGAGAACATAATTTATTTAATATATTGAATTATTGAGATTAATTATGGATTTATTGGATGTGTGTTGAGTAAAGTGGGGTGTGAGGTAAAAGACTCTACTCACATTAATTGATTTATTTTAATTATGTTAAAAGGAATAAAAGGAATTAAATAAGAAAAAGAGGAAAAAGGAATCATTTTGGAGAAAACAAGATACGTGAAGTGAGAAGAGAAGGAAAGAAGGAAAAAGACCTAGGGCGTAAATCAAGAACCCACAAGGTAAGGGTGATTTCGATTGGTTATTGCTTATTATAGGTTTTGATGTTAATATTATAGACCATAGCATGTTAGGAAATCTATGTTTAGGAATTTCTAGGTTCCCATGGATGTGTACCTAATAGTGTCAGATGGTGTCAGATTGAGTCTGATTGTGTCAGAATATGTATGGAATATGATTAGAGTGTCAGTAGATGAAAATAAATGATGGAAATATGTTGTTGATGTGATAGATGATGCAAAATGATGTGTTTTAGTGTTTTCCATGTTGGAGTTCGTATGGGTAAGAATGGGTTTGATTGAAAATGAAAGAATGCTGTCAAAAGTGCAGAAAATGACATTTTAACATGTGGGAACCGGTTCCTGTGTATGTAGGAACCGGGTTCCCTTTGAAAAATTGGCAAAAACTGGAAAAATACACGTAGGAACCGGTTCCTGTATGTGTCGGAACCGGGTTCCATATATTTTTCCAGAAACGAGGTTTTGGAACTTTTCAGGAACCGGTTCCTGTATATGTAGGAACCGGGTTCCACTTCAAATTTTTGAAAAATGTCAAACTTTGAAAATTCATAACTTTCAAACCGTAAGTCCGTTTTGAGCGCCGTTTTGGACGTTATTTTCTAAATTTAATGCTCTATTTTATGAAATGAAAATATTTTCCAAAACTTGAAGTTATTTTGAAAATGAGCCAATTTCCGAGATAGGTGACTTTTGACCGACGCATATTTAATGGTATGTAGCAGAGATCCTGTGTTGATGGATGTACTGATAATGTGTAGATGTAATAGCATGTTTATGCTGATGTTAGATGCATGCATGATGGGTTGATATATCATGTTGATTGGTTTGCATGTTTATGCTGATGTTGATTGTATGCATGATGGGTTGATATATCATGTTGATTGGTTTGCATGTTTATGCTGATGTTGATTGTATGCATGATGGGTTGATATATCATGTTGATTGGTTTGCATGTTTATGCTGATGTTGATTGTATGCATGATTGGTTGAGATATCATGTTGGATGGTTGTTTCAGTTATGTTGAATTGATGTATTACATAGACTGATTAATGTTGCATGCTATTGATGTGCGTGCATATGCATTGTTGTGGTGAAGTTAATTCCCATTGTGCGAAATTTGACTTGGATTGCCGATAACCGATACCGAGTAAGGATGGATGGTTAGGCTGGATTCGTGTCCGAGTGGTTATGGACGAATCGATGGAACTGTATCCGGTTGATGATGGATCAGTGTTGGGTGACTTGGTCATGTGTCGGTACCGCATGCATTGAGTCTGCATTGAGTCTTCGTTGATGGTTATGATTAAGCATGATGAATATGGTTGTGTGTGTGAATCTGAATTTATGTTTAAGTGGGTGAAATAATATGCTTGTGATATATTATTGATTGAAAGACTTATAATATACTTTAATTATGAGAAGTCTCACCCTTACTTTACCATTTCAGATTAAATTAGCAGCTGAGGAGTCAGTGAGGATGGCTCTAGAGCTTATCTTTTTAGTCCGTGTGTCAGTGTCATGCTCTGATTAGATTGTAACACTGGGGAACGCTTAGTTAAGAGAATCATTATTGTTTAATAGTTTTGGATTTGAATTCCTTGAGAACTATGATGTTTTATTAAATTTTGATTTTGGTATTTCCGCTGTGTAAGACATGGTCTTATAATGATTGAATTGTTGGATGAGGATCCTCAGTGTAGCATGGCTACTGTTTGAATGAAGTTTTGTTTAATTATTAGTTGTGACATCCCTTATTATACCGTTTTAACTCTGATTAAATATGATTTAGATATTAATTTAATTAATATACTCGGGGTATTTAGATGGGGTGTTACACCGCTCCCCAACAATATCTACCACATCTATCCAAATCCCTAAATAGTGATAAATATTTTGCCTCCACCAGAGTAAAGGTCTTATCAGTCAGAATGGTGCAACCCAATAACAGCATCATGTACGCTCTGGCAGCACAATCAAACTTGTTCGCAACCCGCTGACGCTCAAAAATAATCTTTAACCAATCCAATCTGTAGTAAGGACCTCTACAAAATTGGACCTCCTCAGCAATCTCCTCCAATGAAACTCTCATAAGATCAATCGTTAATCTAATAGCGTCATTATCAGTAAACCCTTCTGCAGGGTCAACCAACTCACCCCTAATAGGCACATGAAGAAGACATGAAACATCGTCCAAAGTAATGGTCATTTCACCAAATGGCATGTGAAATGACGATGTTTCAGGATGTCATCGCTCTACAAATGCCGATACTAGATGTTGATCGATCTTCGACAAACTGGTTCTTTGAAGAGATGATAAACCAGAATTCAACAACCAGTGCTCTATAATAGGAGGAAGCATATGTGGAACCCAACCGATCAATTTGCTGCCATGTGCAGCAACCTTTAACTCCTTTTTAGGATGCCTCTCCTGAAAATAATTTATACCAAACATGTTATAAAATATATAAATTTTAACAAATAAAAATTATTCAAAATAAAATGATAAATATTAACTTACCTCGTCAAACCAAAGATGACGAGCAACGTGACCATCATATCTGATTAAAAGAGAAGTATCTGTGGGTCCTCCTGGAAAAGGTGGATGCACCTGATCCCCTGCAGGTGGCTGATGTCCCTCTGCATTGTCTGCTTCACGGCGACGTTGTCGCTCCTCTATTCTTCTACGTACATTATTGTCACCCGCTCCTCGTCTGCGAACCACTGGAAAAAAAAAGTCAAAAAACTGAAATTTTTTACAAAATACGCAGCAACAACCCGGATAACCCAAGCAGTGGTTATCCGGGGTGAACGGAAGCAAACCGGATAACCCTGGGACGTGACTTCCGGAGTACAAATCACAAACCGGATAACCCACTCACGTGACATCCGATGTGTGTTAAAATTTCCAAAAACACACCGGATAACCCACTTATCATGTTATCCGGTTTGTAAAAATACATCAATGCATAAACCGGATAACTTACTCTTGAGTCTTCCGGAGTGAAAAACAAAGACCGGATGTAGGCTTTCTGGGTTCTCCGGTTTGTCAAAAAATTATCTTTCTCTCTCGTTTTTCAGAAGTTAAAATGGTAAAAGTGAAAAAAAAAAAAAAAAAAGTTATTAATATTTATACAAGGGTAATTTCGTTCAGATGTCAAAATTATAGGGGTATGGGAATAAATATAGGGGTACGTGGTAAAATTTACAGAAAAGAGTTTTAAGGCCCAAATTTTGGGATTTTCGCTTGTTGGTTTCTGGCCCCTTTTTGCACAAAACTTACTTTTTTTAACAAATGATTATAATCCTTGAATAGTTGTTTAAAAATTTTATTATATTCATGAATATGAATACTTTACTAGTTTATTAAAACTATCAATATCATAGATACCCGAATCAACTCTACCCTTGCACCCCATTAAAAAAAGAGTCCAAATGAATATGATTTGCTCTCTTTGTTTCAACAATGAAGAAAGCTTTGAACATCGGTTCATGCATTGTTTCTCGCTCAGACATTCATGCTCCTTCCCGTGATGATCTGATAGGCTCACATACAAAAAGACTCTTGTTCAAGTATTTTGCACTTCTTGATTGAAATTTTGGCTTTTTAGAAATTATGTCATTTTTAAGAATCGGGTTTTTTTATCTTAATATTCAGACGCTGGCAGGTATTGCCAGTGTTATCTTGGATGGTAGGGAAAAAATTTCTAGTTTAATTGATTAATGAGCCTCATGTTAGAGCTTGCTGAAGAGCCGGAAAAAATATAGGCACGCGCTAGAGTAGGCCTTTATCCTTTTTCCCAATGGCTTTCTTAATAGTAGTGTATAGCTATTAAAATTTCAAAAGAAAAATAAAACGATGGCATTCATTGATATAACTCACCAATTCAAATAAAATATCGACCTAGATGGCATTCATTGATATAACTCACCAATTCAAATAAAATATCAACCTAGACATTTCTATTCGTAAATAAAAGCCTAATTACAAGTAATAACTGAATTATCCTCATTCCCGTATGCAACTTTGCATTTTGTCCTAAATAAATAAATAAATAAATGTATGTTTAGATAAGCAGTGAGCTCATCAATCTCACGTCAAACCAAACATACACGAATATATAAAGTCTTATGCCTTCACGGTTTGATCAGGCCGACTGAAATATAAGTTGCCGTTGAAACTGTTAAATAACATAATGTACTATGAAAACTTACATTAGAGCATTCAACATCGTTAGGACAACAAATATGCAGCCAAATGACACCATGTAATATACATGTGCAGAGTAATAATCTTCAATTGCACAAGAAACACACGTATCAGGCATCACCAAGGCAAGTGAATAGCCCCAAACCATATTGGTGCTAGTCATTGATGTCCATTGACTTGCGTTGACCTCAAGTGACAGATTTAGGAAGAGGTGAAACTGATAACCTCGAGTGACAGATTTAGCGAAGCTCTTCCGCATTAAACTTAGTCCAAGCTTCCTGTTTCAAGATCAGAAAGAATAAAATTATATAAAAGAACCGCCCGGGTTATATTATATATCAATTAAAAATGTGAGAAAAGTAAGTTGGATATTTTCCTCATAAAATATTGGGAGATTTATATGTTCATATAAACGGTGGTGATTAGTGTAAATCAAGCTAGCAGTAGAGAATTATATGCAGTATGACATAGCTGTGGCAGCAGAATTGTGACATTTATGAAAGGGATAAAATAAAAAGTATGAATTTCTAGCTAAAAGCAGAGCAATTTTTCAGAATTACTATTTGACAAGGTACCTTAAGGATGTCAAAAACCTTCTCTGCGGTATATTTTTGTTCAAGACTAGCGCCTTTCTGTTGGACTTTGTCTGGGTGAATACATAATGTAGCTTTTCTATACACTTTTTTCACTGAAGTTGAAGTGATCATGTCTGTCAAAGACACTGGTTGCCACCCATAATCTGCCGATAAAACCTGAATATAAATTCCAAGGTAAGTGTGGAATAAAGCAAATGTTTCAGGATACAGAAAAAAATTAAATTAAATTATTATTTATCAGAGGCAACAAAAGGCACGTGAGAAGGTACACTATCTTCATGTTAAATGAGATCTTAGTAATGACTGAGGAGAGGTTTATCAAGGAAAAAACATCCAGTTAACAATAAATAAATTGCACAATAGATCAAAGGTACATTTATTTTCGAGAAGTTATTAATAATTCTGACCCCCTTAACCGAAGAAATGTATGGTTGGAATTGCCGGGAAAGCGTAAAACTTTATGTAGCTTTCCGTCAACAACTCGATCAACGTATTCCATTTACTCTATCATGTTGGTTTACACAATTGCATACAATTTAAACACAAATATAATTAACAACTCACACAACACATGAATTGAAAATAAAGTTTCTTCTAAATAATTCCATTTATATATTTTATATTATATCTTCATTTTCCATTTCTTTAATATTCTATACTGGATTTTAAATCCTTCTGTTCTGCCCAAGTATTCAACGTGAAAGCTATTCAGAGCCCCTAGGTTTCAAATGCCTATCTGGCACATTGAAAGCCAAACAACCTGATGTTTCTACTTCCTTTTTAATAAAACCTTATTACATTTTGATGGTAAGAATCCAAATAAGACTGCAGGGTTAAATTGGTCAATGCAAGAGCCTAAAGTGAAATTAAGTATTAACAATCATAACAACAATAATGGTAAGAAACCATACATTTTGCAATGATGACAGCAATGCCCGCATATTGCCTTCTTTCCCTGCAGCCCACCTCTTTATCTGAACATCCACAGTGTCAGCTATTTGCTGCAAATTAAAATTAAAATCAATTGCCGCATGAAGAAATCTGACAAATATACAAAATTTAAGAAGAACTTGGGAAAATTATATTAGGATCCAAATAAAAAACACTACAAAAGCTTACACGTCTCTCTTCTTGCTCCATCTTAGATTGAAGTTCACGCTGGTTCATATCAGCCACTGCTTTCAACTGGAACCATGACAGTCAAAAGAGCAAAATTGTCCCATGAGAAATAATGTCAATTTAAATTTCTAATGGCACTGTCCAAAATAACCTATTAAGGTAACATATGTGCTTTGAGCTCAAGATTAAAGATGAATTAGCTAAAATATCCAAGATAATAGAAAATTAATCAATCCAATCATTTTAGAAAATTAAGCATCAGAAAAACTGTTAATGGAAATATGACATTCAATTTGCAATGATGAGTCCCTATCCCTTGTTAATAGAAATTTGGAAAATGGAGGAAGATAATACACACCGCTCGTATACAACTTATACATGTATAAAGATATTTCAATCACTGAAGAGGTATATGAAAAAGTTTCCTCAAGATGTAATTCTCTATGTCCCATGTGACTTCTGTTTCAATACCTTGTACCTTTCTTAGTCAATGGAAGCACTTTTTGTTCTAGGACCATTCCCAACCTCTATGCCAACTATGTTCTTGTTTGTTGAAGTCTCCTGCACATCATCTAAAATTTTCTGCCAATTGGAATTGATGTGGACATTATTTCTGAAATTAAAAGACATGAAAAGATTCTGGCACATCAAGAACAACAGTCCTGCAGAGAAAGTCCAGAGGTAAAGTTTCGATTTCCAGTTTATTTCAAGTCTAAACTCCTGGTGACGTCAATTCAAGATAGTAAAGGACTGAAGTGATGATCTTCATTGTCCGATTACCAATACTGCAAAAAAAGTGGGTACATAGTAAGGAGCTTTGTTGCTGATTTAAAAACAAAATCTTGGATTAGAAGCAAGGTTGAAGGAAAAAGTAAAATATATATAAATAATTTTACTGTAACGTTCAACTGAAGAGCTAGAATACATGAAACTCAATCTGATGTCGGATTAGAAGCAAGGTGGAAGGAAAAACTATCTTTTAATGTGTTGATCAAATGAAAGATCATTAGTTGTCTGCCTAATTAAACATTTGATATGCTAAAGTTTGCAATATCCTAATACAAAATTCTTCTTTGATCAAGAAAAGAGTACATGTATGACACCATTTTGCACAACTAATAAGTTTAACAAACTTCAATCAGCTGTCACAAACATGAAGGAGGACTTTAGAATAGTATCATCCATCAACTTCTCTAGGAAGCCTTTGTCAGCCAAAAACAACTCCTCTATTGCCATTAGGAAGTCAGAGGGGCTATAAATACTCAATTCAGGATGCTCTTGAAACCTATATCAAAACCAACACCAAGCCTAGCCAGAATATAACAGAATAATTAACTTATGTTTTGTTAGGAAATCAGTTAATCAATCATTCTTAATGTACTTAAGAAAATAAATGAGTCAATACACTGGTTAATGTCCCAGAAGACACTTTCTGTTAGCTTCCTTTGCATTTAAATTTTCCATCAGTTTCAATCATGTTCTTCACATCAACAACGTTTCACATAGAACAATTGGGATGTTTTCACAAACCCTGAAAATAAGATGCAAAAGAAAGTGTTCATAAATCAATAGGCATAAAGTAAGATTCAAAATGCGAGATTCAAAAAGTACGATTATACATAAAAATCCATAAAACCAAAAAACATAAACCACTGCATCCATAAAGTCATAAATCAAGTAAATTATAAGCAAACTATAAACAATGAATTGAGTAAGAAGCAATCAAAACTAACTTCGAGGAAGCAGCTGGGGTCAATTCATTGGTATAGTTCACAAAAGTCTCCACCTTCAACTGCTCTTCCTGCCAAATTATACATAAACATCAATAACAAAAAACTACTCTACCACAATGTCAGTAATCAATATCAAAATAAATAAAACAGGCAAAATCCAACTTCAACATTCAAAACAAAGACATTCATATCCGCTCCACCAGTAGCAAGCGACCCTCGTGACCCTACAACAACACCAAAATCAATTACACTAAATAAGCATAACCGAAGATTGAATTGAACTTAAACAATTAAACCTAATTTGACTTTACCTTCCACGTGCGCATGCTTTTCAAAGTGCACAAGTCCCAGAATCTGATGGAATCCTCTGTTTTTCCAATCGTTGCACTTTCATCGATTTTGAACCTTTGGTTGTCCTGTGGAATCCATCTATTGCAAAATTTAAGGAATTACCCCCTTTTGAAGACCTTTCGCTGCTCAAGCTCAATGTCGTTCGTATGTCATATGGCTTCGGCTATGATCATGTTTCTCGTGATTACAAAGTGGTTGTTATTTACAACCCCACTTGTGGTAGAGGCGCCGTTCAAGGAACCACTAAAGCAAAGGTTTATACTTTGAATACTCATTCTTCCTGGAGAACCATTCAACCTTTTCCTTCTGATACTAAGTCTAATTATACACAAGCCCGGGACAAGTTAAGGCTATTTAAACTTTTGCGAGCTTATGGCTGTGGTTAGCACATTATTATTGAATCAATTAGGTACCTTAATTGATTAGTGATTAAACTAAGTAACAAGATTAATTAAATTTTTAATTTGATAATTAATTATATATTAATCAAGCAATACATTGTCTTTTTTTTTTGTTACTAATATAGTGTCCCTTTTAACACCAAAAATATACTGCAACCAAAATGGAAGCAAATTCTGACAAGCATTAAAGCAACAATGATACACAAACCAAATTGGTTACAAGTTCCGAAATAAGAGTTACACCAATGATTAGCAGTCCAAATGATTTATAAGATTTTTGTATAATCGCGGTAGTATACAGGTAGCCAATAAAGTATACAACAACCATCAAACCTTAATCCACTAAGTGGAGTCGGCAACGTATAAAGTAGCCAATAAAGCATAATTTATTAAGCATTTTGTGATTTTATGAATCATTATTCTTTCAAGTACCTCGTAATATTTCCAGATTCTACCATCATTTCTTCATTAGAAGAACAACTGTGTGAGCTGCTATACTTCTATTTTCACCAAGGCTATCAACCTTTTCGTGAGTTTTTGCTTTAATATTTACCACGGATGAGTCAACTCCAAGAAGTGCAGATAAGTTTGCCTTGATAGCATCCTTGTGTGGACTTAGTTTCGGCCTCTGAAGTATCAATGTAGCATCTAAATTTCCGATATCATAACCAGCCTCATGCATAAGCCTGACCTGGAATAAAACTATAACAGATTAGAAGATACCCTATTAAGTATCAAGTATTGGTACAATGCTGTCTTTAATCATAATAATCTAGAGAAACACTTTCAACAACCAAGTATAATTTTCCACGTATAACCATCACAGGTAAAAAAAAAAAACACAAACAAATGCAAGAAATGTTATTGCATAACTGTTAGACCTCAGTGTACTCTATTCAATAACATGAAATTTTTGTTTGAATTAGAGACACCATGTTACATAGTTGCCTGATAGTAAAGCATATCTCACTTGTGAGTAGTGAGTACAGTTAAAAAGTTTCTTTTCTCTGTAACATCCTTGAACTTAGTTTCTACTTTTTGGTCTATCTCGGCTTAAATTAATAGAACTTGTTAGAATAGGATTTGAGTCTTGAGATATGCATTGTATCTGAAGTGTTTATACTAGGAAGTCACACTTCACATGTCAAGTGTATCTAGAGTGAATAGGAATTTAGGAAGTACAGACACCGGTAATAATTTGAAAAAGAATAAATTAAATGTAATCACAAGTGTCAATGTTGGTGTTGGCGTCCGACAGAGACACACAATTTTCAAGAGGTGTCGGTGGTTAGGAAATAATGTATATAATGTATGCATATGGCAGATGTGAGGTGTGGCATGTGTGTAGTATGTTGAGGTAAGTACAATGGCTAAATGGTTTTGATCAACAACTTTGCAAATCAGAAAGTTAAGTAAGGAATATTACTCACAGATTCATGGACAAAGACGGAAGAGTCACAACCCTTCCACTTAGGATCATTATCAGGAAAAATCTGTCCTATATCAGGAAGACCTAAAGCACCTAAAATTGCATCAACCACACAGTGAAGCAAAACATCCCCTGTAATTGAAGAATACAAATGAGTATTGAATTTAGAAAGAATGAAAAGGGAGCGAGAAGATAGAATTAGTTACCATCAGAATGAGCCTCGCAACCTCTATCATGAGGTATGTTAATCCCACCAATAATCAAGGGATAACCGGGTTCCAATCGGTGAAGGTCAAACCCGTGCCCGACACGAAACGGAAGAACCTTGTTAGGGGATTTGTCAATTTCAACGGCGGTGGTGGGAGTTGCAGCTCCGGAGACAGAGAAGATTCGTGGTGATTTGAGATGGAGATTGCGAGGGAGAGAGCGAGAGAAGGGAAGAAGAATTGCGGGAGAAGATTTGGAAGATGTGGTGAATGGGAAGGAGAAGGAAAGTGCAGATGCAGCCATAGTTGTTGAAATTAAGGAGACTTTAAAACGGTGACAAGTTAGGCTTTCAGAGTTCAGATACTGTCGTTTATTTAACAATTGTTTGAGCGGCACAAAATGAAGTTTGGTACTATATACTGTCCCTTTTGTTTTTGTGTATACATTGCATTTAAACATTGTCTTGTGTTATTACTTTTCACCAAAATAATATTTTTCATCTATAATCTATAATATAAGAAAAGTTGATGTTCTGAAAATTACCCTTTTACCCTTTATAAGAAAAGGCTATTTAAACTTTTGCGAGCTTATGGTTGTGGATGGTTGTGGTTAGCACATTATTATTGAATCAATTAGGTATCTTAATTGATTAGTGATTAAACTAAGTAACAAGATTAATTAAATTTTTAATTTGATAATTAATTATATATTAATCCAGCAATACATTGTCTTTTTTTTTTGTTACTAATATAGTGTCCCTTTTAACACCAAAAATATACTGCAACCAAAATGGAAGCAAATTCTGACAAGCATTAAAGCAACAATGATACACAAACCAAATTGGTTACAAGTTTCGAAATAAGAGTTACACCAATGATTAGCAGTCCAAATGATTTATAAGATTTTTGTATAATCGCGGTAGTATGTGGTTAATGAGTTTAATCTAAATGAGATTGTGCGTGATCCAGGTCATATAAAACAAATTAACGAGTCCTTTTTATTTTGATTGATGACTGTTTATATATTATATTCAATATGAATTTACGGTATTTAAATTTTTGCCCAGGCTTTATAATTTTTCTAGCTCCGCCACTGTTAATCACTATGCAAGTTAGTTATTTGGTTAGAGAAACAATTTCAATTTCTGTTTTGTTTGCAAGTGACAGTTAAGAATCACATTAGCCATTCGATGTTAGACTAGCAATTATGTTCATAAATAGTTTAAGATAAATTCAATAAAATGTATCTGCACAATTCTATATTCACTTTTGTGAATCCTACTCTTTTCTATCTTGATATTTACACCATTCTTCATAAGAGTTGTGACTGAAGTAACAAAAGATTCATTTTATATTAGATTAGATTAGATTTAATATTTAAATATAATCCAAGTTGTGTAGACCTAAACGCAATTCGGGTTGTATATAAATAGTCTTAGGTTGTATCATTATTTGTAGAATTTAATAATACAAATCCTTATTTCCTTTATTATTCTCTCTTTCTCTCCTCACTAAAAGTGTCTCGAGAAAGGGACCGACTAATTGGCTCAAACTTGTACATGATCGTGGGTAGTGTCCCGCATGTAAGTTTGAGGGGGATGCATGCAAGTTTGAGGGGGAGTATTGTGGACTCACACTTGAGAGGGTGTGTTGGAATACAAGTCAAGTGTGAGTAGTGGAGCGTTTCGCATGCAAGTTTGAGGAGGAGCATTGTAGACTCACACTTGAGGGGGAGTATTGGAATACAAGTCAAGTGTGAGTAGTGGAGCGTCTCGCATGCAAGTTTGAGGAGGAGCATTGTGGACTCACACTTGAGGGGGAGTGTTGGAATACAAGTCAAGTGTGAGTAGTGGAGCGTCCCGCATGCAAGTTTGAGGAAGAGCATTGTGGACTTACATTTGAGGAGGAGTGTTGGAATACAAGTCAAGTGTGAGTAGTGAGAAAAATAGTTTCACATTGAAAAATAATGTGATGAGTTGAGGGTATATAAATGAGAGTTGCCATGATGGTTCAAAGGAGAGCTGAGATCGAAGCCCTGTACTTTCATGGATATGATTATCTGGGGAAGTACATAGCTAAGAAAATTGTACTGTCCGATTATGTATAAGTTGTACTCAATAGTATAGCTACAAAATTTAAAGCCAAAATATTTCATAAAATATAATACTTTAAATCTTTGAATTTTTCAAACCAAAAAAGAAAGCTATACAATTTATTGTTCCTGATTGATAAGAAATATTTTCATGATGATTTACATCATTTTTTTTTTGGTTTATTTCAATTTTTATGTGAATTTTAAAATTAAATTTCAATAACTTAATGTCATTAAAAAAAAGGTTATATAAATTATGTAATTTCCTTTTCTTATTTGCTATTGCTAGGGCCGAAATTTCTCTGTATACGCTAAACTTCCACATTTTTTTTGTTTTCTTGACCATCCCGATCTCTTGAGAAGGAGTTCTCTGAATCTGAAGTTAAGTGATTAAGTAAGTAAAGTGGACAAATTATTATTTTAATTAGAATTCAAACTATATATTAGTAATCATTTTTGTTGAAGAATCTTATTGCTACCTACTTTTTTTTTTTTTAATGTTCTAATGCAAAATTTGTTATCATTTTGTTAATGATATATTTAATTATTTATTGGATTGTGAGAAATATTTATAATAAGATAATAATAAATATAATTAAGAGAGGGTTAAAATGACAAGTAAAGTAAAACATGCAATGACTATTTACATATAAATTACATAATCTATAACACCACTTTTCTGGATGAAAAGTTGATATCCATAAAACAAGAAAGTTAATCATAGTAGTCATGAAGCATCTCTAGCATGTAAAACAGTATACATACATGTGACGTTTCAAGGGGAATGGCCATTGTTCATGTTTTGGTGATTAATATATATCTAAACCATCTTCATGACTCATTTACTATGACTTTATTGTTATATATGAATATAATGACTAGCACACGTCAAGTTATCCCCCATTCTCCATACTTTATAATCTTTCTCATACACATGCAGTGCTTTGTACATTCCTATTTCTCATACACATGTGCTTTGTACATTCCTATCCTATTTGAGGTAGTAGTAGTTAGGCATAGTTAGGCAACGACCATGTTTTATCTCTTTATAAATACTAGCAAGTTTAGTTGAATTTATATATCCTGCAGAGTTAGAAACTTATAAGAAAACCATCATGGGGTGCTGTTTGTTGATCAATGGTTTGATCTTGTTGATTGCCATAGGTAGTCAGATGGATTGTTAGCCATGATGGATGATGAGTTAATTAGTATAAATTCCTCAGCTAATTATGACTATGCAGATGCTCTTGGCAAAGCTATCATGTTTTTTGAAGGACAACGCTCGGGGAAGTTGCCTAAAGACCAAAGAGTGAAGTGGAGGGGAGACTCTGCACTCTCTGATGGCAAGAATCAAAATGTATATATATGTAACATGACAAAAAATTTACAATTTTATATCCATAATTATGTTAGTTAGAAAGGCTTTGAATAAAGTTTTTGCATGTGGCTTAATATGTGTGTTTTCTCGTATATAAATTCTGTATGAACGATCATTTGGCAGGTGAATTTGGTTGGAGGATACTACGATGCTGGTGATAATGTGAAGTTTGGATGGCCGATGTCATTTACTGTAAGCTTATTGAGTTGGGCTGCTGTTGAATATGAAAGTGAGATTTCTTCGGCGAAACAACTTGATTACCTTCACAGTGCTCTTCGCTGGGCGCAGATTTCATTCTACAAGCTCACACTTCTCCAACCACACTCTTTACACAGGCATGTTTCTATATATCATATGATAGTTACGTACTTGCATGAATAGTTTATATATATGGTGTGTCATGATTGCTAGGTAGGACATGGAAATGCAGATCATAATTGTTGGGAGCGTCCCGAAGACATGGATACACCGAGAACAGCGTACAAGATTGATGCTAATTCCCCTGGAACTGAGGCTGCAGCTGAGGCGGCTGCTGCTCTTTCTGCTGCATCAATTGTCTTCAAGAAAACAGATACCAATTATTCATCCAAGCTATTAAGCCAGTCAAAATCTGTAAGCAACTCAAAGAACATGTTTTATTTTCATTCATGAATTATGATGATCGATTGGCTCTATGATCCATATTTATCCGGCGTTGATAATAATATTTCCACTTTGATTATATATTCAGTTTAACAAAACTAACTAATGGTTTACTAATGTTTCGCAGCTATTTGATTTTGCTGATAAGTATAGAGGCACTTACTCTACTTCTTGTCCATTTTACTGCTCATACTCTGGTTACCAGGTAAAACATTGTTGCTAGTAGAAAAAATAACATTTCAAGACTAATAATTAATTTTTCATAGATCATTTATTTATGACCGTGAATTCTAAATTGTGTACAAAAAGGATGAACTGTTATGGGCTGCTTCTTGGCTACACAAGGCCAGTGGAGAAAGCAAGTACTTACAATACATCATAAACAACCAAGGTTGGAGTCAAGCAGTGTCTGAGTTCAGCTGGGATAACAAATTTGCTGGAGCTCAAACATTACTAACACAGGTCTTTATATTCATAACAAAATCGCATTCTTTTAGTAAACATTGTGCAAAAGAAAACTAATGTCAATTCTAATTGTTTTTCTCCAGGAGTTCTACGGTGGAAACAAGGACTTAGCCAAAATTCAAAGTGACGGAGAATCATTTATATGTGCATTGATGCCAGGAAGTAGCTCTCAACAGATCAAAACAACTCCTGGTATATAGATACATGCATTGATGCTTAATTAGCCTATTATTTATTGTTAATTCAGGTGGGCTTCTATATATTAGAGATAGTAGTAATTTGCAATATACCACTACCTCAACCATGGTGTTATTCATTTTCTCCAAAATCTTAAACAATAATCATATTGATGGAATTCACTGTGGCTCTGCCAAATTCTCCCCCTCTGAGATTAGAGCCTTTGCAAAATCACAGGTATATTATTTTATATTAGGGTGAGTTGTTATTGATTTCTTAATTTTGGTTCATAACTAAATATTGAAGTTGTACATTACATAGGTGGACTATATACTAGGAAACAATCCTATGAAGATGTCATACATGGTGGGATATGGGAGTAAATATCCAAAGCAACTACATCACAGAGGTTCTTCCATTCCTTCGATCAAATCTCATCCGGCTAAAGTCGGTTGCAATGATGGCCAATCAAACTATTTCTCTAACTCTAATCCAAATCCTAATACTCATGTTGGTGCTATTGTCGGAGGACCAAATTCTAATGACCAATACAATGATGCAAGATCCGATTACTCTCATGCGGAACCTACCACATATATGAATGCTGCTTTTGTAGGTTCTGTTGCAGCTTTGCTTGCGGAGACTAAAACTGAGACTCTGCAATTCTCCTAAATTGTTCATGCCAATGGTTAAGAAAACTTATTAATACTGTATAGCTGTTATTAATTATCATAACAAGTTAATCAGTTAAATAATTTCCAAGGAACATTAAGTCCATATAACAAAGGACTTTGCTATTGTGGTTATTGTAAATTTAAATATTACTTGTATGAAGTCCATACTAGGACTTTTATATTGTATAATACAAAAATAATTAAAGATATGTAATTTCTATTATGTTATCATCTACCTTTTGAAAATTGAAACAGTAACTATACATAGAAACAAAAAAACTATATAAGGAAACAACTCCATAACAAGTTTTCGGTTTTGCTATGTATGGTTCTTCCTCCCATTTATTCTCATCTGATCTAACAATTATCTCCACATTTGTTAGACATCTTGTTTGGATGGTCCAAAGTTTCAAAATGGTAACACTATATTTTCCTTCATTTCATAAATAATAAATATTTCTAAATGAAAGTCATGTAACATTCTTCTTTCCTTCTATCTATGTCACAGAATCTAATTCCTCTTCTAATTGATTTTTTCCCCTTCATTTCAAGCAAGAAGGCTATTAAAACAACTCGATATAAAATCAAACTTCTCAAGAACAGGAGACAAACAGTTGTAAAACAACTACGATAAGATTTGGTTGAGTTAATACAAGATGGTTACGAAGAAGCTGTTGTTCTTAACCACGTATTTTATCGATAAAACTTTAACATTAACTTTGGTTGATATTATGAAATATGAGTGAGTAATAACTTTTGTGAAAATTTCAGGTTGAGCAGTTAATGATAAGTGAAAGTTGGGCAGAAACATGTGAATTGTCAGACAACTTCTGTCAACTTATCCTAACAAGACTCTCCTATATTCGGGGCACACGTACAAATTGTTTCTACCTTCTTTTTCTAAAATAAGCATCACATTGCAAATTTGTAATCCTATTATACTCTCCAAATTAATTAGTTTTATGATGGTTCATTCTTCTAAAACCAGGGATTGTCCAAATGATATAAAAGAAGCAATTTCTAGTCTTATATTTGCATCTGCAAGATGTGGGGATATTCCTGAACTATTTTGTCCTCAGAAAAGCGTTTGAAAATCGGTATGGTGAAAATTTTGTAACTACTGCCGTGGAGCTATTTCCTGAGAACCATGTAAACAAACAGGTACTTTCTTTTCCTCTTAGTAAAATACTATGTAATTCTACATTTGTTATGAATAGTGATTCTATATTCATGAAATTTCAATATTACAGTCGGTGAAACATGTATCTAAGGATCTGAAATACAAATTATCTGAGGATCTAAATTTGTGTAAGTTTTCTCCATTTCCATTTTATTCACTTTGCAATGCTATAATAGGTTAATATGTTAGTTAGAATCAATTACATTGTGCAGGTTGATGTTAGAGTAGTTAAGTGCGGGTGATTGGATGAACAAATAAGGTTTTTGGTTGATTTAGGAAGATGAAGTTGTTCGAAAATGGCTAACAACTAGGACCCAAACAATTTATTGAGACAAAGCAGGGCAACAAGTTAACACGCCTCGAGGATGAGATCGATTACGTCGGGAGAAAGTGCCCGGAGGGTCATAGTTACAATTTTCAATATGTTAAATATTTTTTTTTCAAAAAAATAGTATATTATATTAGACACAAGTCAGAAATATCAAAGTATTTATCAAGTTATTCTAAATAAAACTAAAGTAATATTATATTCAAATTCTCTTGTAGCTCTTCACCTCTTATCTAAACTCATCACTCTTGCACATTCTTTCATGGTTTAATATATTTTCTTCCTTTGTTATGATTGTATAGATGCTCTAAATTCAACAAGCCAAAACAGGGGCAAGTAAAAAGAAGAAAACTCTAAAACTAATAAAATATGCTTCCTCAGGCATCAATTATAACATTCCAAAGGCCTCCAAATCCTAGGACAACTACACCTACCTTTATATCTTAGAAAAACAAGCAAAATAACTGCTTAGTTAGGATCAAAATCCAACAGAATAATCGTAAACAGCTCATTTTTTATAATTATGTACCCTAGAGGATCTTCTACTAGGAGAAGTAAAACATTTTGCTTCAACTTTCTCATCCTTTTTAAGCATTACATGACTATTTTTGGCAATGCTTCTTGTCACCCTTCTACATGAATTAGCAGGATCCTCTACAATCTTCTGCTTGAGACGTTTATTATTCTCCTTGCGGTCACTAGATAACTTCAATTTCTTCGGGCAAAGTGGAGACTTGACATTGCTTTGCTCCAAGACAGGATCAAATTCAAACACACCCATCATAGACTGACTACTTTCAGTTGCAGCAACACTCGAAACTCCATTTTCACCGTTATTAATCATGCTAACCTGTGGTTGACACATCCTAAGACTCCCGATATTGTCGACATCTTCAGTTTCCTTAGCTTCGTGTGATGTCACGTCAGCTGTCCTTTTGGGGAAAGAAGCATTCAAGTCATCAGTATAAATCACGTCAGCTTGTGGTTGAGACTTCTTATTACCTTCAACTTCCATAGGTTCCTGTGAAGTATCATGAGTTGCTTCTTTGTGGCAAGAAACATTTGAAACATCAAAATCATTAACTCTATCGACATAATCACATTGATCCCCTAAACGAGCAGACAATTTTTTCCAATTGTGCGGAAATCCAACTGAGAAACGTTGGCATATCTGATGAATGACATTGGTGGATATTAGCAAAACATTAATTGAGTCAATAACAGGAAGAATCAGAAACAAAGAAAAGGGTACATCACCTCGGAAGAAAAACCATTTTGGGATGTCCGAGTGGAGTTAATGAAACCGCGGAAGGCTACGACGGTGCCATCTTCAGTCTCAACAACATTGGGTTCGTGAACCTTTACAATCACAGACGAAACAAACATTCTTTCTGACCTGCATGCATCACTAGTTGTAATTACTAGAACAAAGTAAAACCTAAAATTGAAAATTGAAATTGAAAAAAGGTACCACATAGAAGCAATGCCGCAAAGAGCAAAACCGTTGGAGTGGTCTAGAGGCTTGACAAGCCACCATTCATGTAAGAAAACCTACAAAGTGGAAAATGAGTGAGATTCAGAAAAGGAGAGAATAGAGACAAGAGAGAGAATGGGAAATAAATACGGGTTTAGATTTGAAGATTGAGGTGGAGAGGGGTGTGCTGTTGGAGCGTATTGGAGTGTTCAAAGCCATTTCGGAGAATTTGCAGTTTCCTTCGTCTTCTCTCTCACTAGCATCAACACCAATGAATCATCACTCTGTTCCTGAAAGGTATAATATCTTTTGGTTTGTTAATCTCATAATCTCATAGATGTATTCTATTAGGGTTTGATTTGTATTACTGATATGTGTTTTATGATCTTTTCACAGCCATATATGTCGTTAGGGCTGTGCATGGTTATCCATACTACAAGAACCAGACCATTTATTTGGTTAAGGTTCATAAACTAAACCATTTTATTATGAAACCGGTTTTATTTATGATATGGTTTCAGTTTGGCTTAGAACCGGTTCTAAACTAGTTTTACGTTGAAAACCACTTTCCAATTTTGATAGTTTCAGTTTTAAAACATATTTTCTTTTATATATATTGATTATAACTAACTAACTGTTAAAAAATAGATTGACTTAAAATTCTTAAGCTAAGCTTTTTTTTACCTTCTAACTTATTTGATTTTCATTTTGCTTACATATTATATCTTTTAAAAAAATAAAGATAACTAAATTCATATTAAAAATCATAACAAAAAATAAAATTAGCTATATAATCATAAAAAAATAGAAATTAAAATTTTAATTATCAAAATCTAATTGAAAAGAGAAAAATAAAAAAAACAGGTTGAGTACTGATTTTGATTAATTCATGGTTATTCATCCAACAATTTTGCTCATACATTTTCACTGCATTCAACCCAGATTCATCTTCATTTTTCTCATACATTCTCACTACATTCAGCTACTAAATCAGATAAATGATGATGAAAACAGATCCAAAAAAAACAGGGGAAAAAGATACAAGAAAATATAGAGAAGAAAGAATCAGAGAAAGGACAACTCTGATGGAAATTAAAATGTTGACGGGTACTGTAATCTCCAAACAAAATACATTAGGCTTGGAAATTGGTTTTACCAGATTTGTTTGAGTGGATTCCAAAATTTTTATGCTTTATCGAAATGGGTTTTTTAAAATTGGGCCACCAATTTTTTTTAATATGGTTCTATTGAACCGGTTTATTTGCACACCCTATATGTCGTTGATGTGTATTGAAGAGGTTAGTTTACTTTGTTTGCTGCAACATTGTATGGCTTTGATTTGGGTCTAGGTTTAAATTTAAGTGATTTATGAATACAGTAAAGGAAGACTCTAAACACAGATTCAGATCTGGGCTATCTAATGGTTCACCGCACAACATCTGGACTCTCTAATGGTTCACTGCATATGAGCTCTTAGTTTTAAATATATCTAACCTTTTGTACTTTTTTAATGCAGGTAATAAAAATTCAAGAGTATTGTTTTATGTCATCTAATTTTTTTTAGAGGTACCATACATTCAAATGACATAAAGGACCAAGTAATTATTGAAACATTAAAACTTACTTTCTTAGTTCTTCAGATAAATAATATATTGGTGTAGTGTTGGGTTTGAATCATGGTTACTAATCATCTTTGTAGATCTCTCCATTGACAACAGTATTGCAGGGATATATGGACATTTGGTAAAGTTAAAGCATAAATGTTTACCATGAGTTATTTCATGTTTATTATTGCCTTTTGCATTTTGACTACTAATCTTAGCAATTCTTATACTCACTGAAAAATAATTGAGACCAACAATTGTGTATGTTTTAAAACATGAATCTGAGCCCTAACTATAGCATTAACACTCTGTAGATGAGTAAGTGTTTGTGCATATTCTGCAGTGACCATGCTTCTATAAACGAGCATATGTGTGATTTCTGAGATTTCTTGCTAAACATTTCAATAAAAAAATTATTTGGTTTTTCTAGGAGTTTTCTTGCTAAATATTACTATAGTATTTTTTTTTATGTATATTCAATATTAGTTTAATATTAACATAATTGTTTTTATTAGTTTTGTTTGCATTTTTAATTTCTCATTAGTAATTTATTATTTGTTGAAATATTATTAACTAATTGTTTAAATTTTAACAGGTAGAATCCAGAAATTCGGTGGAAAGAATGAAGAAATTATGTTTAATATTTATTGAATGTTATGTTACCAAAAATTGTAATAATATTAAATTTAAATTTCATTGAATGTTTGTATTTTGTTTTTTGGGTGCAAATTACTATTTTTTTTTAGTTTTAAAGTAATTTTAAGAAAGAATTAGACTTAATTATTTAAGATAATTTTATTTTTAAGTGAAAGAATAACATATTGTTTTTTCTGGGATTAAAATAATGGTTAAAATAGTCTTATTTTTTCAATAATAAGAAAATAAATGAGCTTAAAAAAGTTTAATTTTGAATTTGGGCTTAAAATCCGTATCAGACCGGTTAGTTGAAATAAACCGATTAATTTAATCGAACCGTTTTGAACAGAACCCGAAAAAACTGAAATAGACTACGGTCGGAAATAGGGTTCATTTGTGTCACCCGTGGGTTGGTTCGGTTCAGAGATTTGGACCCGAAACCGAACCGAACCGTTGTCCACCCCTAGTTAAGGCTATTTAAACTTTTGCGAGCTTATGGCTGTGGTTAGCACATTATTATTGAATCAATTAGGTATCTTAATTGATTAGTGATTAAACTAAGTAACAAGATTAATTAAATTTTTAATTTGATAATTAATTATATATTAATCAAGCAATACATTGTCTTTTTTTTTTGTTACTAATATAGTGTCCCTTTTAACACCAAAAATATACTGCAACCAAAATGGAAGCAAATTCTGACAAGCATTAAAGCAACAATGATACACAAACCAAATTGGTTACAAGTTCCGAAATAAGAGTTACACCAATGATTAGCAGTCCAAATGATTTATAAGATTTTTGTATAATCGCGGTAGTATACAGGTAGCCAATAAAGTATACAACAACCATCAAACCTTAATCCACTAAGTGGAGTCGGCAACGTATAAAGTAGCCAATAAAGCATAATTTATTAAGCATTTTGTGATTTTATGAATCATTATTCTTTCAAGTACCTCGTAATATTTCCAGATTCTACCATCATTTCTTCATTAGAAGAACAACTGTGTGAGCTGCTATACTTCTATTTTCACCAAGGCTATCAACCTTTTCGTGAGTTTTTGCTTTAATATTTACCACGGATGAGTCAACTCCAAGAAGTGCAGATAAGTTTGCCTTGATAGCATCCTTGTGTGGACTTAGTTTCGGCCTCTGAAGTATCAATGTAGCATCTAAATTTCCGATATCAT